>CM024194.1:6806490-6976490 GCA_013435755.1 Amphilophus citrinellus
CAATTGTTTTCCATTAAGTATATATAAAGTGTCTTTTTCATAATAACATGTTATCTAATATATGTGTCAACGCAGATTTCATGAAGTTTCAGATTGTTGCTGTATATTCGTGGCCTCAACTCTGAAGTCCAACCCCTCCCATCTGAGAGAGCTGCACCTGAGCTCAATGAACCTGCAGGATTATGCAGTGGAACTGTTTGGTTCTCTGGAGAGTCCAAACTGCAGACTAGAGACACTGAGGTCAGTTTACAGAATCTGTTTTATCTCTGAAGGTATTTCAGTAACATGAACTGTGATATAATCTCTTTATAATGTGTGGGGCTCCAGTGCTGTGATCTTTTTACAGGTCCATTATACCTTAGCCTCGGGTATCCAGGACTCGGATTTCAGTGAGGAGTTGTGTGTACTGAATTTAATTGATTTTCCAAAGTGAGCATTCACAGTGTTGGAAAATCCTCCACTGAGTTACAGCAATCTAATAATGCTCAGTCCCATGTCACACCGGTATCTAGCCTGCTATGTTAGGGTGGGCTTGTTGTAATACTTGTAATACTCTGCACTTTTATTATCAATTATACACAATCAAATTTAACACAGAGAGACTCTCTCCAGAACTTTGGATCAAAACCTGAACAAGTTTTCTGCCAAATCATTTCTGGTAAATATTGCTATAATTCATGCTGTTACAGCTGGAGTAAAATCAAGATTTACTTAATCAGAGTAAAGGTAATATTTACTGAAACTAAATATCTTCATATGTGTGTGTGAATTAACTGTAACTCTTTTTTTTAAAAAAATGTTGACAACTGACAAAGCTGCAGATCATCATCTTGATATCACCCTATCCCTCACTTCCTCTTTGTGTCTCTGCATGTCCTCATTCACTTCATCCATGAATCTATGCTGTGGTTTTCGTCTCCATCTTCAACATATTCATCTTCACATGTCCAAACAATTTCAATTCAATTCAGTTTTATTTATATAGCACCAAACCACAACAAACTGTCGCCTCAAGGTGCTTTTTATTATAGGTAAAGACCCTACAATAATTACACAGAAAACACAACAGTCTAAATGACCTGCTATGAGGAATTGGAGTGTGGAGGACATGCTGGCAATTGATTGTGTGTGTAAGATGCTGACATGATGATGATCCACAATAACAGGAGGACCAGTCACTATTAATTTTAGAGAAAGACATTGAATTTGATTACCAGTGATTTTTTCTACATGTTCTATTCTTCATTCAGATTGGAGAAGTGCAGTTTGTCAGAGACCTGCTCTGCTGCTCTGGTCTCTGCTCTGAAGTCCAACCGAATCAGGCTGAAACATCTGGGTCTAATAACAAATAACCTACAGGAAGCAGGAGTGAAAGAGCTGTGCAGTTTCCTAGAGAGTCCACTCTGTAAACTGGAGACTGTGAGGTCAGTTCATTTAGTTTCTGTTACTACTACAAATCTTATAGTATCGCTTCCATTCATAAAGCTGTATGATTTCTTTGGTAATAACTTATTTCTCTGAATTTAGTTTATTGTCACAAAATATATTAGATTTATTTGAGGAAGCTGTATGAAGAAGAAATATCCTGCTCACAAAAAATCTGATCATCAGTGTGACTTCACAAAAATTCCTCAATATTTGTATTGATTCATCAGAACACAGAAGAAACAAAGGTGTGGGTAGAAGGCTGACATGGTGATTATCCACAATAAAAGAAGAACAAAGTCATTACTCATTTTAGAGAAAAGCTTTAATATGCAGTCTATTTGCCAACAGTCTAAAACACCACACAGATTTTTTTTCTTTTTTTAACCTGTGCCTGTATACTATCAGTTAGGCTTCATTTCAAATAGTCTGTTTCAGTGTCTGTGGTTTCAAGTCATACTGGAATGGCTTCTGCACCCACTTCTTTCACTGTCTTTGGCCTTTTACACCTCAGAGTTCATCAAAATTTTATAACCCAATGAAAGTAGGTTTCCAGGATATGGGACCTTTGAAACATGAACATATTCAATAGGAATATCACTGATTTTATCTCCATATTTTATTCATTAATCAGTGTGCAAGACTGCAGTTTGTCAGAGAAATCAGCTGGGCATCTCGGGTCTCGGTCCTGAAGTCCAACCTCTCCCATCTGAAACATCTGGACCTGAGTGGAAACAGCTTGCAGGAATCAGATGTGAAGCAGCTGTCTGATTTTGTGAAGACTGGAGGATGTGAGGTCAGTATAGTGTTGGAGTCAGTCCATGCTTTGCTTTTTCACATAGGGACAGGCAGGTTTGGATAGCTTAGCTGCTTAAATTCTCACCACTGGATGCCAGAAGATTGCAGACTGCACCCAAATGAATTCTGTTTGCTTACCCCTGCCAATTTAAGTGCATGATCCTAGCTAAAGTGGCCTTTGTGCCGCAGTACCAGCAGCACAAAGTACTTCAGGAGGACTCTCAGACTCAGACTTGGGACACACGAACGGAGCCAGACTGCTGCAGAAGACACTGCTGCTGCAGTACTGCTTCATCCAGCAGTGACTGACTGCCACAGCTCCAGAGTGAACTGCTCTGAGAACAGCTCCACTGCCACACAGTGCACGGTCTAACATCATCCCTGTGTGCTCCTCTGGATGTACCTGGACTGGACTCTGATGCTGCTGCTCTGTCCCTCCACACAGTCTCTGAAGACACACTGAAGCTCCTCGACTCCTTTTGCTCCACACTCACCTGCTCCACTTCATTTAATTTCATCATTTTATTCATTCACAGATTCTGAAGCCAGAAAGACTGTTTATTATTTCTGTGTGAGTTACTTTTGCGAGATCCCTCAAAACTTCTTAATTTAAGGCTCTTCTGTGTTAATCTTGATGAGCCAGCATCCATGTGGATCTTGAAAGGATCGCTGAAAGATTGCCATCAAAAGTCTTTAATTCATAACTCAGCAGTTATTGTTGGCCATAAAAATGACACAACTGTACAGGGATGAAGGGATGAACCTGGCTGACTGTCTTGCTCTCCCGCCCTCAGTGCTTCACTCATAATACAGTAACCACTGGGTTATGAATTAAAGACAACTTTTGCTGCCAGTCTCTCAACAATCCTTTCAACATCCCAACAGATGCTGACATATCAGGATTAACATGGAAGCCTATGGCCTTAAATTAAAGGATTTTGCAGGATCTCACAAAACATTTGTTTTTTTTTTCTTCACATATTTTTGCTCTCCCATGTCCCTTGTAGGGTTCCGTAGATGTCAGGTGGCAGCAGCTGAGTAGCCTCTGTAAGCATTACATGAAGCATAATTGTGTGGTTAATGTCAGAGTTCTTGTATTACCTAGCTGTATTTGATTCAAAGGTTTCTTGAAAGGAACAATCAACAAATTAACACCTTCAAACTTCACAAGGGAACCAGACAGGTTTGTCCAACCTCTGCTTCCATGTTCACTCTCTATATTGAACCATTATTTTGAAAGCCTCATGTCTCATGTTTCTATTTAGTTCTACTTCCTCTATCTCGTGATTCCTGATTTGTTCCCACTGTGGATCCCACCCGTTTCCTCTCCCCTCTTTACCTTGTGTATAAATTGTCTGTTTCCCATAGTTCTTTGTTGTGTTGTCCTTCATTCCCAGTGCTGTATTCCACTCTTGTTCCTAGTTTGTGTTCCTGGTTTATTTATTTTATTGATTTATTTAACCTCTATGGTTCAGAACCAGTTCTCATTTACAAACATGATGTGGCCAAGAGGCCCCAATAGAATCAGGTCCACTACACATTCAGTCAGCTCTGTAATATCCGTGTTTTGAAATGATTTAATCATTAAAGTTGTATTTTCCCTTCACGTCTTGACTCCCAAATTTTACATTCTGGGTATGCAACATGCCTGTTTTCACAGCATTCAATGACACATGTATAGCAGTGTTTTTGGCAGAACTACAGTACACAGTACTGGAAGGGCAAGAACCAAAAACCAATGAGAGAAAAAGCAGAGATGGCTTCACCCCTTCAGTCACTGCATAAAGAGTTGTGTAAATCTTTTTGTAGTTATATGTGTACTCTAAAGTTCATTTTCTGCCATTTCCTACTTCAACAATGAAGTAGGAGTTCTGACCGCATAATCGTGACCAAAGCAGTTTAGCTTTTGTAAACATACATGGTGGGAATAATCTAAGTGATAAACAGGAGAATGAAAGAACTGAATGAGGCCATACAGAAATATTAAATCAGGGAAGGTTGGAAAAGTGGATGGTGTTAATGTTCAATTTACAATTTCTGGATTAAAATCAGTGATTAAAGGCACAACAATGAGGAAATGTGTCAACACCATGATGCAGCACTTGTGGAAGAGGGACTGGATGCTCTTCCAGGTTCCACTAAGAGAGCCAGGAAGGATAAAACTCAGCTGGAAAGAGGCGATGATTCCAACTGTTACCAGGACTAGACCCAAACTGACTGAGACTGCTCGTTACAGATCGTTAGCTTTAAGCTCTCTGTTACAGAACATAATGGAGAGAATGGTTTAGGGCAGACTGACATATGTGACTGAAAGAAGACGCTTACTGTCGCCTTTACAGAGCAGCTTTAAGAAGGGGAGGAGCCCAGAGGATCCAGCCACCTGCTTAGAAGAAGAAATAAGGAACACACAGGAAAGAAAAAAGCTTATAACATGTTCTGTAAGGTGGTATCACTTATTAAAATTAAAATAAATTGTCATAACAGAGAGGGTGATTAACTGGGTCAGAGACTTTCCAGAGAAAAGGTCAATAAAGGTTATCAGAAACAATCTAATACTCAATCTAATGTAGTTCAGAAGGAAACCCCTCAAGACAGCGAAGTGTTTCCACTGGAGTGACAACAGCTACAAACAAAGAACATGAAAAAAAAAACATAAAATGTGATACTGAAATAACAGGACTGTTGTTACTGTGGATGAAGAAAAAAAACAAAAACAAAGCAAAAAGCTTGGAATCAGAGTTGATATTCTAAATACTTCAACTGCTAAAAGATTAATGAAAAATAAACATGGAGGACAAATTAGACTCAGTGATGACCTCCAGTTTAAATTCAAATGGTTAAACCCTAAACCTTTCCATTTACTGTTTTCTTTACGTTTTTCTTTGTTTCCTCAAATAATTTAACTGTAATTATGAGCATTTTTTAGCTCATGATGTTTTGGAAAACGTTGACTAATAACTATATAAACTCAGAGGCCCAGTTTCCCGTACAGGGATTATGTCTAATCCTGGACTAAATACTTTTTCCTATTTTGGTCTTCGTTGACTTTTTCCTTTTAGTCTAGGCCCACGCTTAATCAATGACTGGGAAACCGGCTGAGAGACTTGAACTGACAGGAGAAGCCATGAATCAGTGGGAATTGAACTCTCTCAGGACACACAGTAAATGTTGAGCACAGGTTCATTTACAGCCTCATTATCAACAACAGAAATGCAAAATCCTCACGAGCAGCTCCACTGAATGGCGAACTGATCCACACACACTCAGACACACACTTCCTCCAAACAGGGAGGCTTCAATAGCCTGACAGGGTCTGCAAAGAAACAGATGTTATTCCAGGTAATACACGGAAGTGGCACAAACAAGACGGGAGCCAGAATTCAGTAATGCTAACCCAACAATCTGGCGTTAACTTAAAGGAGACATATCATACAAAATCCACTTTTTTAGCCCTTTAATATATTTTGTTGTGTACTTTCAGTGTGTAGCAGTGCAGCAAATTTAACTGCATTCTGTCCCGGTGCTGCGTAGATATCTTTTGGGGCATATTTTTCAGGCTGTTCAGTTTTCTCTATTCACTGTTACATTTTCTTTCCTCTTACGTAACAGTATTTGCTGTGGAACTGCTAAACAAGGGCATGGACTGGCATGGCTAACCAATCTCGTGAATCCGCCATTTTTTTTTTTTTTCTCGCAGCGATTTTGTAGTCCAGTTTATTTGCACGTAGGTAAGTCAAAATGTTCGATTGTTGGGTGTAGTAACCCATACAATTCCTTACTTCACCCCCTGGCATCAGAGCCTCTTCGAAGTGCCTGGTTAAATTTTATATTTCTGGAAAATGGACCTACATCAGAGGGGAAAATCCTCAGTATTTGCATGAAGTACTTCAAGGACGAGTGCTTCAGCAACTTCCACCAGTATAAAGAGGGAATTGCCAAAAACTTCATCTGATTGAGGGGTCAGTTCCTTCTCTTTACAGAAACTACAGACACAGCAAAGCGGCAAGTTCCAAATAACGCTAAAATGGCAACAAACTTTATTTTAGACATGAATTTTGTGTGTCGACATGATGCCCTGGCCATTGTTTTGATAGTAGCAGCATTGTGCCTTCTGCTGTTATTGCTGTCTGCTAGCTTTTAGCTCCTTGAGGATAAAACTGTACTGCATGTTTTGAATAACATTATTTGGCTTTGTAATTGCCATTTTTGTCTTGGGATTCAGTGACGTTCTGAAGAAACAGAGAGGCCACCCAGGGAGGACTCGGGGACAACAGGAGGGATGTCAGGAGCAGTTATGTACTGGTGAGAAATGTAAAGATAAACACACAACCCTTCATCATCTCTGACACACACATTAAACACGTGTTCACATGACTGAAATGCAGTTCAGCAAATTTTAGTTCAGTCAGAATCGTGTGGGTCACATGGTCTGTGTTTCATCAGAATCAGAAGAATTTTATTGTCATTATATGTCAAAAAACACAACTAAATTATGTTCCAGAACACCCATCCAAGAAAGGCCAACAGTTTGGGTTACTGTGGAGCTGACCTAGCTGCCCCCTCAGCTAACAGTTCCTGATAAGAGGTGGATGTTCATCAGCAGCCTTGGTCTAGGGATATCAGTTCACACAGGTCATGAGATGGGACAGTGCAGGGGCCTAGAGCATCTGTTTACATGACATCCAGGAGAAAAATGAGATTCTGACTACCCAAGGCCGGCCAGGGAGCCAGATTTCAGACACTACTATTGTTTTGGTACAGGCTGTCACTGATTAATTTGCCGACGGCCTTACAGTCTTACTGGAAACTCTCAATGGTGAAAAAAATCCAATCATCTGAATTTTCTTGATTCCTTCCTCACCACAAAGATACAGACGCTTCTCCAAGATTTAATCCATTCTGCTTGTGGACGCAGCCGCCGCTGGACTGTTAGCCTCAAGACTCGCACCCAACTTGCGGTGCAGCTCCAGCAGATATTGAGTCTGAGTGTGCACTACTCTCTGCACAGAGGATGCTGCCATTGGTGAGCTTCATTGAATTTCTATAGTAAATAGAGACACAAACAGAGTACCTTATTCTCCTGGGCTGGGGCTGGAAATGAAGTGAGGACAGGTGGTTGATGGTGTGCAGGAGGTCTATATTTGGATTATATTTATTTTCACACGGCTTTTAAACAAAGATATCTCTTCAAAAGATCAATCTTTGTCTCACACACCTGGAATGTAGTCATACAACTGTTAGGGCGGGGGGGCTGCTCTGCTCAGGGCAGGAGGAGACAAAGAACTCATTGTGTTCAGACTTCGCTTTACAGTCACAAAGCAGGAGAAGGAAAACCAGGTGAGTGTTATTGTGCATTTTTGTGGTGTCAGAATAATCAGAGAATGTTTCTGACTGGAAAGAAGTCACATGATCGTTTCTCAAACCGGAAAAAAAAACATCTGAAACTTGTTTTGGTCCATTTCGGGACTCGACTTTGTGACATCATCCAGGATGAAACAACATGGATGAAAATGGTGGTCAGAAAAAGCATTTTTCTTCATCTGCCAAGTCAGCTGTTACTCTGTGGATGATCTATTCATTTATGATATGGAGAGACAACTGGGTTTATTACACTGGAGTATGTGTATCTTCTATTTCCTGTTCTGCAAATTTTGGGTTTCTGTAATTATGTTCATTTCCCTCTCAGGCTGACTGAAGATGAATGGTTTAGTGCAGGTCAGAGCAGCGTCTCCAGGATCAAGATGTCTGTCCATGAAGAGTTCCCATTCCAGATGTAATCCTCCAGTCTTCAGTCATGAACCTGGACCCTCAGAGAGAATGTAAGACAGTATTTTTGTTGTAAACTGGTTTTTCCAGTTCTTTGATGTTATTTTAAAGGCGTTTCTATGGGTGGAGTTACTAAATTGTGCTGTACCTCCTCTGGAGCAGGTTTGTGACTGGAGATCAACAGCTACAGTGGGTACAGAAAGTATTCAGACCCTTTAAATTTTTCACTCTTTGTTTCATTGCAGCCATTTGCTAAAATCAAAAAAGTTCATTTTATTTCTCATTAATGTTCACTCAGCACCCATCTGGACAGAAAAAAAACAAATGTAGAAATTTTTGCAAATTTATTAAAAAAGAAAAACTGAAATATCACATAGTCATAAGTATTCAGACCCTTTGCTCAGTATTGAGTAGTATTCAGTATTGAACTCTTACAGCCATGAGTCTTCTTGGGAATGATGCAACAAGTTTTCCACACCTGGATTTGGGGATCATCTGCCATTCTTCCTTGCAGATCCTCTCCAGTTCCTCAGGTTGGATGGTGAACGTTGGTGGACAGCCATTTTTCAGGTCTCTCCAGAGATGCTCAGTTGGGTTTAGGTCAGGGCTCTGGCTGGGCCAGTCAAGAATGGTCACAGAGATGTTGTGAAGCCACTCCTTTGTTATTTTAGCTGTGTGCTTAGGGTCATTGTCTTGTTGGAAGGTGAACCTTCGGCCCAGTCTGAGGTCCTGAGCACTCTGGAAGAGGTTTTCTTCCAGGATATCTCTGTACTTGGACACATTCATCTTTCCTTCAATTGCAACCAGTCGTCCTGTCCCTGCAGCTGAAAAACATCCCCATAGCATGATGCTGCCACCACCATGTTTCACTGTTGGGATTGTATTGGGCAGGTGATGAGCAGTGCCTGGTTTTCGCCACACATACTGCTTAGAATTAACACCAAAAAGTTCAATCTTCATCTCATCAGACCAGAGAATCTTATTTCTCATAGTCTGGGAGTCCTTCATGTGTTTTTTGGCAAACTCTATGCGGGTTTTCATGTGTCTGCACTGAGGAGAGGCTTCCATTGGGCCACTCTGCCATAAAGCCCCGACTGGTGGAGGGCTGCTGTGATAGTTGACTTTGTGGAACTTTCTCCCATCTCCCTGCTGCATCTCTGGAGCTCAGCCACAGTGATCTTTGGGTTCTTCTTTACCTCTCTCACCAAGGCTCTTCTCCCACAATCGCTCAGTTTGGCTGGACAGCCAGGTCTAGGAAGAGTTCTGGTCGTCCCAAACTTCTTCCATTTAAGGATTATGGAGGCCACTGTGCTCTAAGGAACCTTGAATGCTGCAGAAATCCTTTTGTAACCTTGGTCAGATCTGTGCCTTACCACAATTCTGTCTCTGAGCTCCTTGGGCAGTTCCTTCAACCTCATGATTCTCATTTACTCTGACATAGCTGTGAGGTCTTATATAGACAGGTGTGTGCCTTTGCTAATCAAGTCCAATCAGTTTAATTAAACACAGCTGGACTCCAATGAAGGAATAGAACCATCTCAAGGAGGATCAGAAGAAATGGACAGCATGTGATTTAAATATGAGAGTCACAGCAAAGGGTCTGAATACTTATGACCATGTGATATTTCAGTTTTTCTTTTTTAATAAATTTGTAAAAAATATCTGCATTTCTGTTTTTTCTGTCCAGATGGGAGCTGAGTGAACATTAATGAGAAATAAAATGAACTTTTTTGATTTTAGCAAATGGCTGCAATGAAACAAAGAGTGAAAAATTTAAAGGGGTCTGAATACTTTCTGTACCCACTGTACAAGACACACACACACCTTCCCCCTCTCACATATTCCTAATCATGACTTTGCAGTTTTATTCTCCTTAGCAACAGAGCGCAATGACCTACACACACCCTTCCCTCCTTAGACACAGATGTACATGTTTTGGCAAAACCTTTGAGGATACGATAAACATAATCTTCTCAGAGACCGAGAAGGTCATAAATAAGATAAACATATCGCCCAAAGGCCGTGAAGTTGGTCTGGCATTATCTCTCTGTCTCTCTCTGTCTAATGTATTATTTAATTGTCTATTATTTGGTTCAGCTATTATTTATTAGTTAATTTCCTGGAGTTTACATTTAGACATTTGTCAATTTATTCATTGGGTAAAAAAATGAAACCCCAACAGAACTTCTCTCTCTTTGCTCTCCCTGAAATACAGCAGCTCTTCTTTTAGCTAGTAGACACACTGTGTGACAAACTGCACACACTTTGTGTGTTTGTGGATATTTGTTGAGCATTTAGAAACGATGCATTTACCTGCCACACGTTACTCCCTTTGTGGTCGCTCCTCTTCAGTAGCGCTTGGTAAGATGCTAAAGTACAACGAGCACAACTTGTGGACCAGGTTCAGCCCACTGTAACCCCTGATTATAGCACCATAAATGATACATTAATTACATGGTTTTGCCTCTTTAATGTCTTTATATGCAGTAAGCCCCGGTGATGGAGGATACACCAGTAAGATTGTTCCTCCATTCACGCTCAGATCCTTTGATGTTTGAAGGCACATTAACAGGAAATGCAAACTTCTCTCAGATGTTAAACCTAAAGTAACGAGTCTGTTTGAAAATGTAACAAGTAGAAAGTATCAATATTTGTATAAAACTGTAAGGAGTAAAAGTAAAAAGTAATCATAAAATAAATACTCAAGTAAAGTACAGATACCTGCAAAACCTACTTAAGTACAGTAACAAAGTAATTGTATTTCATTACTTCCCACCTCTGCTGCTTTTAGACCAATCAAATCTCTATAAAGTAGAGTCATCATTCTTGGAAGATACAGTCAAAACTAGATCTTTCAATATTGTTGGAAGAACAGCATCAACTTTATGAACAGTTGTAGATCTTTTTTCATCTTTGTGACCAATGTTCTTAAAGTACTCACACATTCATATAAAACTTTGATACTAAACTGCTGTAACATGGTTTTCCTCTGCTGACACAGCAGCTGTGTTTTCAATGTAGATTTATCTTCTTTTGTAAAATTAGCTGCTCATACAGATGAAGGAAATATACCTCGGCCAAAAAAGAAAAATACCTAATCAGAATCCCAAACTCAAAATATTAGGTAAGGATTCAAAAGTGATTCCAAATAATGACCCAGCAAACAACCTCTTTTATAGAAAGTAGAGTAGTTGTGAAATTTCTGTAGTGAAAACATCCAGAGCTTCATCCCTGTAAATCTGACCCTGAGAGAGAAGCAGCTCAGTGTCCAACAACAGGAACAAGAACCAAACGATGTGATTTATTCTGTTTGTGTTTCCAGATGTCAGCAGCACAGACTCAGAGCAGAGTCTCCAGGATCCAGCTGTCTGTCCATGAAGAGTGACCGTTCCAGACGTCATCCTCCAGTTTTCAGTCCTGAACGTGGACCCTCAGGGAGAATGTAAGACAGTATTTTTGCTGTAAACTGAGCTGAATGCGATTATGGATTTTTGATATTATCCTTTGATATTATATTAAAGGAGTTTGTAGGGGTGCAGTCACTGAATTGTGCTGAAACTCCTCTGAAGCAGGTTATGCTTGCGATTGGAGATCAGCAGCTGTGAGGTTTCTCCGGGAGGCTGGTTTGATAGCTCCTCTCAGCACAGGGACAGAGAGTAGGGCAGAGAGAGCTGATTCCAGATAGACTTTAATGATTGTTTGACCAGACTAAATAAATTTGGTGGATAGACCCCCTTTGTGGCCAAATAACTTACTTGCAGCATCAAGATTCTACTTTTTCAAGCGCTAAGAGGAAAACTTGCAAGCTTTACATGTAATACAGGTAAATACCTGCAAATCTCATACAGTTCTCAATCCTAGGTACAAAGTCTGGTAATGTGATCCCTTTAACACAAGTGCAAACATCAAAAAAGGTAAATAATATAACTGATATATAACCTATGGTAACAAAAGCTCTTTGCTGATGCGTATTGTGCATGGATAATACCACAACCACTCTGTTCCCACGGTTAGCAATCACCTTCGTACCCTTCATATCCATTATATTCAAAGATTTACCGGTATAGTTGAAGAGGTTATGACTCATGTTTGTGCATGGATGCACACGGCTAGCATACACCACTCACCCATGGAGAAATGAGTCTACACTGTTGCCAACTCCTTAGTAAGGAAAGTAGCTTTTGGCTGTCCTAAAAGTCACTATATGAAGTCATCACCTAATTTCCATAATTGGACATTTGGATGTAGTTGTAAAACTATACAGTGATCTTAAACTTAGTCAAGTAGTAAAGTCCTGCATTTATCAATTAAGACAACTGGCCAAGGTGAAGTCATTTATCTTTCACGGCATCACTTCAAGATTCTAATCTATGATTTTATCACAACTCCTGCTAGACTACTACAATACACGTCATGTTGGGCTGAACCAGACACTACGTATCCAACTACAGATGGTACAAAATGCTGCTGCTCGACTTTTAGTTAGTGTCAATAAACACAAGCACATTACATAGATTTTGGCCTCACTTCATATGCTACTGGTTTGTTTTAGGAATTTTTTGTTTTTAAATGTCTTCATAGCCTCGTCCCACTGTATCTGTCTGACCTGCTCCAACTGTGTGGTCCCTCTCATTCAATCAGGTTAGCTGATCTCTCACTGCTGGCAGTACTTCAGGCAAATGGCACTGATTTTAAAATTGAGTTGAGTGATGATCTGCTCACAGGAGGAAGAACGATCTTTTGATGAAGCAGAACTACTAGTGCACAGATGTTGTTCCATTCCAGGAAACTGTTTATGACTCATTCACAAATTCTCAGGTTAAACTGAAAATTAATGCACAGCTGCAGATATGAAAAGTTTGTGTTTATTTTACCAGATTCCACAATTTCTGTGTTTAGTACAAAAGTTGTTTTCAGAACCTAAAATACAACAAACTAAATTCCCTCCTGGAGCTCAAAGAAGACAAGAAATTAAAGATACTGAAGGCAGTGTTGTAGTCAAGACCTAACCTAACCTAACCTGAGACCAAGTCAAGACCAAGACCAGTACCCCACGCTACATGACACAATAAAATATGAAACATGATCAAAATCACTTCTCAAATTGATCTGAAAGATCCACATTCCCATAAAAACACCTAGATATTAAACAGAGCTGAAATAAATGTAACCATTTTTATTTAATACTCCTGGGTGACAGCTATTCAAAGTTCATCACAATAGTCTTAACTTTTCTCTGCCTTTCATAAACAATACATGAAGTTATGTTGTTTTTAAACCAACAACAAGCTTTGTAAAAATGGGTGCTATTTCAAGACCACATAGCTAAATGTGTAAAACTGAAAAAATGGCAAACAATCATTGACAGTAAAAACTAAAGCCACAAGTTTCTCTCTTATACAAATTAAAGCTGTAGTATGTAACTTTTATAAATAATCTGTTACATATTTGTTGGAACTGTCACCATGTCGCGATACAGTGTGAGACAGATAATCTGTGAAAAAAAAAACAAAAAAAAAACGAGTTCCTACACCTCCTCCTTGAGCTTGTCGTGATGTGTTGTGTGGCAGGAGCAGGTAGACCCTAAAAGGCACGACAGGCAGATGTAAATGAAAGGTGGTTTATTGAGAAATGATGAATGATTGGCTATACAAGTCAGGACAGGTGCCAGAGCTAACTACAAGAAAATGAAACAGTAAGGTGACACATAGAAGCGGGATCATAGACGATGCGACAAAAAGCAAAACAAAACCAGGCACCACAACCCAGGGCGGGTGGAGGGGGCCAGGACAGAGGAGAATAGAATAGAATAGAATGCCTTTATTGTCATTATACAGGATGTACAATGAGATTGGAGGGCCACTTCTGTTCAGTGCCATGTAACAGAAAATCAAACTCTCTAAAATAAAAATGTTATAAAAATATTATAATCTAGTATAATCAATATAATCAAGAGATATACAGAAAATAAACAATGTATAAAATATACAAAAAATAGAATGTATAAAAATATATACATACATTGGTGCATCTGTACATTGTAAGAAAAGTAAATAAGTGTATACATATAATAATGAAGATGATGAATATTGCACTAGTGAATGAATACTGGATATTACACAATATAGGAATGCTAGATATTGTTCAGTATGAATTATCTAATATTGCACAGAGATGTGGGTGTTGCACAGTTACGGTGGGTGAGTGTGAGAGTTCAGGGTGGTGATTGCTCTGGTGAAGAAACTGTTCTGGAGTCTGTTTGTTCTGGCTTTGATGCACCTGTAGCTCCTGCCAGAGGGCAGCAGGTCAAACAGGTCAAAGCCAGGGTGTGAGCTGTCCTTGATGATGTTCCTGCTCTGCTGATGCAGCGGGAGGTGTAGATGTCCATCAGGGAGGGGAGAGGGCAGCCAACGATTCTTTGTGCTGTCTTGACTACCCTCTGAAGCCTCCCCCTGTCTGCCTCAGTGCAGCTGCCGTACCATACTGTGATACAGTATGTCAGCAGGCTCTCAATGGATGAGCGGTAGAAGGTCAGCAGCAGGTTTGAGTCCAAGTTGTTCTTCCTGAGGACCCTCAGGAAGTGAAGTCGCTGCTGAGCCTTCTTGATAACAGCTGTGATGTTATCTGACCAAGAGAGATCAGCAGAGATGAGGACACCAAGAAACCTGAAGGTGTGGACCCTCTCCACACGCTCGCCGTTGATGTAGAGGGGAGCTGGGTCAGTCCTGTGCTTCCTGAAGTCGATGATGATCTCTTTGGTTTTCATGGTGTTCAGTGCCAGGTTGTTCTCTGAACACCAGGCTGTCAACTTCAGGACCTCCTCTCTGTAGGCTGCCTCATCTCCCTTTGAGATGAGTCCGACCACTGTGGTGTCGTCAGCAAATTTGACGATGAGGTTGTTATTGTGGGCCGGACTGCAGTCATGGGTGTAGAGGCAGTACAGGAGGGGGCTCAGCACACAGCCCTGTGGGGAGCCAGTGCTCAGTGTGCGGGTGGAGGAGAGATGGGGGCCAAGTCTCACAGTCTGGGGCCGGTTGGTTAAGAAGTCCTTGATCCAGGAACATGTGAGAGGGGGGAGGCCCAGGGTGTGCAGTTTGGTGGTGAGAATGTCCGGGATGATTGTGTTGAATGCTGAGCTGTAATCCAGAAAGAGCATGCGAGCGTAGCTCTGCTGCTGCTCCAAGTGGCTCAACACAGAGTGGAGAGCTACAGCGATGGCGTCCTCTGTGGATCTGTTTGCACGATATGCAAACTGATGGGTGTCGAAAGTGGGGGGCAGATGGTCTTTTATGTGCTGGAGAACCAGCCTCTCAAAGCACTTCATGATTACCGGTGTGAGGGCCACAGGGCGGTAATCGTTTAGGCTGGTGACAGATGACCTTTTGGGCACGGGGATGATTGTGGCTGTTTTTAGGCAGGGGGGGATGACTGCTTGGGCCAGGGAGAGGTTGAAAATCCTGGTGAGAATCAGGGTGAGCTGGTGGGCACACGCTCTGATCACCTTGCCAGGTACTCCGTCTGGTCCGGCAGCCTTCCTGGGGTTCACTGCCAGGAGCACGCGCCGTACCTCATGCTCCTGGACAGTGAGTGGAGTGCAGCCTGGTGGGGGGGGCAGGACTGGAGCAGATGGGTGGTCCTGAGGTGTCTCAAAGCGAGCAAAGAAACAGTTAAGTTCCTCTGCTAGTGACACACTCAGCTCTCCTGCAGTCACATCACAGCCTCTGAAGTTTGTGATGTTCTGAATGCCCTGCCACACCTCCCGTGTGTTATTGCTGGACAGATGGGACTCTATTCTCCTCCTGTAGTCCGTCTTGGCTTTTTTAATTCCTCTTTTCAGGTCAGCTCGAGCAGCACTGTACAGAGCTCTGTCGCCTGACCTGAAGGCAGCATCACGGGTTTTGAGGAGTGAACGGACCTGGCTGTTCATCCAGGGTTTCTGGTTTGGGAAAATCCAGATGTTTTTGCTGACAGTCACATTTCCGATACAGAACTTAATGTAGTCCAGTACCGTCCCTGTGAATGTTTCTAGGTCCTCGTGTTCGAATAAGTCCCAGTCTGTGTATGCAAAGCAGTCCTGTAGGTCGGAGAGTGCGTTTTCAGGCCAGGTTGTAATGGTTTTTACAGTAGGCCTGGCTCTCCGTCTGAGGGGGGTGTATGCTGGGGTGAGCAGCAGGGAAAGATGGTCGGACTGGCCGAGGTGGGGGAGGGGTTTGGCTCTGTAAGCGTGCTTAATGTTGGAGTAAACATGGTCAAGAGTGTTCTCCCCTCTTGTAGAACATTTGACATGTTGGTGGAATTTCGGGAGTACAGTCTTTAAGTTGGCCTTGTTAAAGTCTCCTGCGATAATAAGAACACCGTCGGGGTGGACCCGCTGCTGTTCGTTAATGGCGTTCAGCAGGAGAGAGAGCGCCATGCTAACGTTAGCATCGGGAGCTATATACACAGCTGTGACGATCACTACTGTTAGCTCTCTGGGTAGAAAAAAAGGCCGACATCTTACAGACATGTACTCGAGGTCTGGGGAACAATGTTTGTCTATGATTGCTCCGTTGTTACACCAGTCCTCATGCACGTAAATACAGAGACCCCCTCCCCTGCTCTTACCGGAGTCCTTGGTCCGATCTCCGCGTAGCAGAGTGCGGCCTGCTAGCTGCACGCTAGCATCGGGAATGTGGGGGTTTAGCCAGGTCTCGGTGATAATCATTACACAGCAGTCACGAACATAGCGATTTCCAGCCAGCTCTAACTCTAGGTTGTCCGTTTTATTTACCATGGACCTGGCGTTGGAGAGATACAGGCTCGGCAGAGGAGGCCTGTGTGGTTGGCATTTCAGCTTCAGCATAAAGCCGGACCTGCAGCCCCGCTTCTGCTTCCTCTCCCTCCGCCGTCGGCGGCGCCTTCCAGACCCGGTAACAATCCACGGAGCACCCGGCGGTCTCGCTATGTCGTCTGGGATGTTATGAGTGTAGTGAAAATCACTCGATACTGATATCTTGTGCCGGTAGCCAATGTCCACAAGATCCTGGCGTGTGTAGCAGTTGTTTGCAGAGACAAATGCACCAAAACTAACAAATATGAAATACAAAAAGTACAAAAAAGAGCACCGAAAGGAAGAGCCGTGAGCCGCTGCGTCTGTGCGCGCCGCCATCTTGGATCTTGTTTGCCATGAGGCAAAGAAAACAAAGAGCCACACAGTCCAAACAAAAACAAGAAGGAAACAAAAACTGGCAGCACCAGGCTGGAAAAACAGTCCAAATGCAAAATCATCACGGAATGGGGCATAGTTCAGGGGGCTGACTGCATTCCCAGTGGTGTTGAGACGCCCCGGGCAACTTGGCAGGGACCCTTGGACGGCGGTGACGAGGACCCACGGGCAACTTGGCAGGGACCCTCAGATGGCGTCAGCGGCGACCCTCTGGGTCTAGCAAGGCTAGACAGGAACACACAAGCTCTTTAATACGACATCAACAACAAGCAAAGGAAACCCAGGATTTAAATACACCAGGGGATAATGAGGGAGGTGGAAACAGCTGATAACACAGGTGGCGCTAATTACTTGGAGACCAGGGGAAGCAAAACTGAACGGGACAGACAGGGACCCACGACTATCAAAATAAAACAGGAAGTCAGATCGGGGAACAAAGACGCACACCTGACACAGGGAAACACAAGGAACTAGAAAACAAAACATAACCAAACCCAAAACAGACAAAATAAAACAAAAACAAAACACAGGGTCAAAAGGACCCTGGACCATGACAGAAAGTAGCTCTTGGCTGTCCTAAAAGTTGCCAGAAGTCACTATATGATGTCATCACTTAATTTGCATAATTGATCATTTGCATTTAGTTTCTATCGAGAGTGCAGGAGAGAGGAATAACACTGTTGGAGAGAAAAAAGTGAAGAAAAAAAATCCTTAACATGTTTATAACCACAAATGAACATTATGAAATAACTTCATAACTTTAATGTTTTGCCTAGACCTACATTACATAAATAAATTTTGTCCCATATAGTTTAATGTTAGAATATTACATTTAATGAAAACACTTACATGGTGTGTGACTGCTAGCTACATTAACCCTCCTCCTTTTTTCAGGTCACTGTTGCCAACTTGTGTAAGAAAACTCACGGTCGGCTGTCTCAAAAGTTGATAAAGGCCAAAGCTATGTCTGGGGATGAGGCTGGGTCTCCCTTGTGTCGCAGCAAGGGATGGAGAGGGCAAAGCAAGCCAGGGGGGTGGGCTTGGTAAATGAGGTCCGGGGATTGGAGACGTGGGGTCGAAGCGAGGTCCGGGCGATGCCAAAGAGTACGACAGGAAGCAGTACGAAGGCTTTATGTACACAAAACACGGCGACAACGGAAGATTTCAGGTTCCCAATCTTTCTCCAGTACTCTCCAAAAGTTGCTGAATTTGTCGTTTTTTGGGAAACAGTCGCTACGGGGGTCTGAAAAGCGGCTAAATCTAGCAACAAAGTTGCTGAGTTGGCAACACTCGCTTCTCCTGGCTGTGATTGGTTGTTTCTGACTGAGCTGTGTGTTTCTGCAGTTAGTACTGGGAGCACAGGGAGAAAGCAGAGGTTCTCAATCTTTTTTGGAATTGAATCAGTACATTTTGCATTCCATAAAAACAAGGATGTTATCAAGTAAGTTGGACAACATTCTGGCAATTTAGTGATATTTCCACAGTTGTAGTCTTGAAAATCCCGAGACCTCAATGTCCAAGACTGAGACAACACCGAGTACAAATGCAGTTGAGTCCAAGACAAGACTGAGACCATCAATAAGTAGTCTGGAGACCACTTATTGATGGTCTCATTCTTGATGGTACTACAACACTAACTGAAGGAGAGAAACTAAAAAGTGGTCAAACCCACAAACATTCCACAGAAATAAAAAAATTTTATTGCTAACTTTACTTTTTTCTTTGTTTGTTTTATGTACTTGTGTCCACAGAGTCTCCAGCGTGAAGAAAAACCCAGAACTAGAGCTCCAGGCAGCCTGCGAGAGTAGCTGTGTACAAAGTAGGACTTAGCATCTGTTTGCTGGTCTACTTATTTCTAAAAACTATCAGCCGTTTCCTAGTCGTGGATTACGCATGGTCCTAGACTAAAAAGAAAACGTCAATGAAGACCACAATAGGAAAAAGTATTTAGTCCAGGATTAGACATAATCCCTGTACGGGAAACTGGGCCTAGGTTTATTGTTGTTTTGTTCAGACATTAAAAAGTTTTCTACCTCTGTAGTGTCACTGATTTTCTTTCTTTCAGCAGATGCTGCTCTGCAGGAGGTTTCAGACAGACTTAAGAACATTCTAAGGAGAAGATTTGAACATGTGATAGAAGGAACTGGTAGAACAGGAAGTCGAACCCTTCTCAACAGGATCTACACTGAGCTTTACATCACAAATGGACAGAGGGAATATATTCACACCCAACATGAGGTGAGGCAAGTGGACAGAGCTTCCAAGAAGATGATCGTCCCTGAAACACCAATCAGGTGCCAGGACATCTTCAAAGCCTTACCCGACCAACAAAGACCCATCAGAGTGGTTCTTACATACGGCATTGCTGGCATTGGAAAAACCTTCTCAGTGCAGAAGTTCACTCTGGACTGGGCAGAGGGCTTGGAGAACCAAGACCTCAGTGTGGTGATTCTGCTTTCATTCAGGGAGCTGAACCTGATCAGAGATCGGCAGTACAGTCTTCTGCAGCTGCTCCATGTGTTCGAGCCAACATTACAGAAGGTCCCAGCACAGACGCTCACTGTCTGTAATCTTCTGTTCATCTTTGACGGCCTGGATGAAAGCAGACTTTCATTGGATTTCACCAACAGGAAGCTCGTGTCTGATGTCACACAGAAGTCATCAATCAGAGAGCTGGTGGCAAACCTCATTGAGGGGAATCTGCTTCCCTCGGCTCTCATCTGGATAACTACCCGACCTGCGGCAGCCAATCAGATCCCTCCTAGATGTGTTGACAGGGTGACAGAAGTACGAGGCTTCACTGATGCCCAGAAGGCGGAGTACTTCAGAAGGAGATTCAGTGATGAAGAGCTGTCCAGCAGAATCATCTCCCACATGAAAACATCCAGGAGCCTCCACATCATGTGCAGAATCCCAGTCTTCTGCTGGATCACTGCTACAGTTCTGGAGCACATGATGACTACAGAGCAGACTGCAGAGCTGCCCAAGACCCTGACTGACATGTACTCACACTTCCTGTTAGTTCAGATAAAGAAGAAGGAGAACAAGTACCATGAAGGACATGAGACGAGTCAACAGGAGCTCAGTGAGACTTACAGGGAAGTTCTTCTGAAGCTGGGGAGGCTGGCGTTTGAACATCTGGAGAAAGGAAACATCCTCTTCTACCAAGAAGACCTGGAGCAGTGTGGTCTGGATGTGACAGAGGCCTCAGTGTACTCAGGAGTTTGTACAGAGATCTTCAAACAGGAGTGTGTGAGCTTCAAGAAATCAGTTTACTGCTTTGTTCATCTGAGCATTCAGGAGTTCCTGGCTGCAGTCTACATGTTCCACTGTTACACCAACAGGAAGATGGAGGTGCTGCAGACCTTCCTGAGTAAGGAAATCTCATCTCTGGAAGAACTTCTGACCAGCGCCATGGAGAAATCCTTCCTAAGTGAAACCTCCCACTTGGAACTGTTTGTTCGCTTCCTTCATGGCCTCTGTCTGGAGTCCAACCGAAGACTTCTTAGAGGTCTGCTTCGTCAGACAGAGATCAGTCCAGAAATGATCCAGAGAGTCAGCAAAAACCTGAAGGAGATTAATGCATCTGGCAAGTGTCCTGATGGAAGCATCAACATCTTCCACTGCCTGATGGAGATGAATGACCTCTCAGTATATCAAGAGATCCAAGAGTTCCTGAAGTCAGGGAGCCACTCAGCGTTGAAACTCTCTGAAATCCAGTGCTCAGCTCTGGCCTACATGCTGCAGATGTCAGAGGAGGTTTTGGATGAGTTTGATCTGGAAAAGTACAACACATCAGATGAGGGACGACAGAGACTGATTCCAGCTGTGAAGAACTGCAGAAAGGCTCGGTGAGTCCAGATGTGGCTAACATTGTGAATCAGTCTAGATTAATAGTTTAGTTCTAAAAAATTTTCTGCCTAAAACAAGTGTTTTATTTTGTCACAGATCTTTTTGAGCTTTTTCAAACACTGTGAAAAAGTTTTGTTGTTTTTTGTTTTTAATAATTATTTGACAGATTATGTCTATAGCTTCAGCTGAAGCAGCCATTGTGGTCACATGTGATGATGATGGAATAATACTGGATGCTGTCATTTTAGTAGTAGAAATGAAATCAGTGAAGTGAGTCAGAAAAGGCTGCTATACGGCTGATATACTGAGATGAAAGACCTCTCAGTATATCAAGAGATCCAAGAGTTCCTGAAGTCAGGGAACAAATCAGGGATAAAACTCTCTGGAATCCAGTGCGGTAGTGCTTTCACACTCGTGGTAGCATGAGATGGACTCTACAACCCATACAAGTGGCTCAGGTAGTGTAGCTCATCCAGGATGGCACATCAATGCGAGCTGTGGCAAGAAGGTTTGCTGTGTCTGTCACCGTAGTGTCCAGAGGCTGGGGGCGCTACAAGGAGACAGGCCAGTACACCAGGAGACGTGGAGGAGGCCATAGGAGGGCAACAACCCAGCAACAGGACCGCTACCTCCACCTTTGTGCAAGGAGGAACAGGAGGAGCACTACCAGAGCCCTGCAAAATGACCTCCAGCAGGCCACAAATGTGCATGTGTCTGCACAAACGGTTAGAAACTGACTCCATGAGGATGGTATGAGGGCCCGACATCCACAGATGGGGGTTGTGCTCACAGCCCAACACCGTGCAGGACACTTGGCATTTGCCAGAGAACACCAGGATTGGCAAATTCACCACTGCCGCCCTGTGCTCTTCACAGAAGAAAACAGGTTCACACTGAGCACATGTGACAGATGTCACAGAGTCTGGAGACACCATGGAGAGCGATCTGCTGCCTGCATCATCCTTCAGCATGACCGGTTTGGCAGTGGGTCAGTAATGGTGTGGGGTGGCATTTCTTTGGAGGGTCGCACAGCCCTCCATGTGCTCGCCAGAGGTAGCATGACTGCCATTAGGTACCGAGATGAGATCCTCAGACCCCTTGTGAGAACATATGCTGGTGCGGTTGGCCCTGGGTTCCTCCTAATGCAGGACAATGCTAGACCTCATGTGGCTGGAGTGTGTCAGCAGTTCCTGCAAGATGAAGGCATTGAAGCTATGGACTGGCCCGCCCGTTCCCCAGACCTGAATCTGATTGAGCACATCTGGGACATCATGTCCCACTCCATCCACCAACGTCACGTTACACCACAGACTGTCCAGGAGTTGGCGGATGCTTTAGTCCAGATCTGGGAGGAGATCCCTCAGGAGACCATCCGCCACCTCATCAGAAGCATGCCCAGGCATTGTAGGGAGGTCATACAGGAATGTGGAGGCCACACACAATACTGAGCCTCATTTTGACTTGTTTTAAGGACATTACATCAAAGTTGGATCAGCCTGTAGTGTGTTTTTCCACTTTAATTTTGTGTGTGACTCCAAATTCAGGCCTCCACTGGTTAATAAATTTGATTTCCATTGATGATTTTTGTGTGATTTTGTTGTCAGCACATTCAACTTTGTACAGAACAAAGTATTCAATGAGAATATTTCATTCATTCAGATCTAGGATGTGTTATTTGAGTGTTCCCTTTATTTTTTTGAGCAGTGTAATTTAGTTCTTAAAAGATTCTTTATAAAATATCCTCATGGATCTTTTTACAGTTTTCTACTTGTTTATTGCAAACATTGGCTGTCAGTTTGATTTTGTCACAGACCTTGTTGAGCTTTTTAAGCAGTGAAAATTGTTCTTTTTTTTCACAAAGAATTATTTAGATGATTTAATTTTCATATCTGTAGCTTGAGCTGAAGCAGCAGCTGTTGTGGTCACAGATGGTGAGGTAACACATGATGCTGTAACAATGATTTGATTTTAGCAGTAGAAATGAAATCAGTGAAGTGATTCACTGCAGTGTGCTAAACCTTTTCATTTTAAAGAGGGAGGTGGAGTCAGATGTGGGATCAGATCACACTGACAGACTGTGGACAGCATGGAGGTCTGAATAGAATACCACTGACTCTCCTTCTTCTACACATTAAAGTAAAAGAGAAAGGGAAAAAAAGTCAATTAAGAAGTGTCCAATTGTTTTGTATCAAGTGCATGAAGTATATATAAAGTTTCTCTTTCATAATAACATGTTTTCTAATATGTGTCAACACAGATTTCACAACATTATAGAGGTTTGTTGTGCATACCTGACATTAACTCTGAACTCTAACCCCTGCCATCTGAGAGAGCTTCACCTGAGTTCAATGACCCTGGAGGATAAAGCAGTGGAACTGTGTGGTACTCTGGCGAGTCCAAACTGTAAACTGGAGAAACTGAGGTCAGTTTATAGAATCTGTTGTTTTGTGAATGCTGAATTAACTACTGGACCAAACAGATGCTAAAAACATTACTTAGTTCCAGTCCATATGAAGCAGTTGTATGATTGTTTCTGCAGGCTGAAGAACAGCAGTCAACATCTGAATTTTTATTATTGATTATACACAATCAAATTACACACAGAAAGACTTCATGCTGTTACAGCTGGAGGAAAAACAAGTGCTTTGATTACTCTGATTTAATTAGTCAGAGTAAAGATAATGTTCACTGAATATATCTTATATCTTCACGTGTGTGAATTAACTGTAACTCTTATAGAAAAAGAAATGTTGACAACCGACAAGGCTGCAGATCATCTGCTTCATATCATCCTATCCCTCGCTTTCTCTTTGTGTCTCTGCATGTCCTCATTCACTTTATCCATGTAACTATGCTGAGGTTTTCCTCTCCATTCCCAACCTACTCACATCCTCATGTGTCCAAACAATTTCTTTTCACTTCGGTTTTATTTGTATGGCACCAAATCACACCAAACGGTCGCCTCAAGTTGCTTTATATTGTAAGGTAAAGACCCTACAATAATTACACAGAAAACCCAACAGTCAAAACGACCCCGCTATGAGGAATTGGAGTTTGTAGGTCATGCTGACAATTGATTGTGTGTGTAACAAGCTGACATGATGATGATCCACAATAACAGGAGGACCAGTCACTATTAATTTTAGAGAAACAGGTCAGATTTGATTACCAGTTATTTTTTTCTACATGTTCTATTCTTCATACAGATTGGAGAAGTGCAGTTTGTCAGAGACCTGCTGTGCTGCTCTGGTCTCTGCTCTGAAGTCCAACCAATCCAGTCTGAAACATCTGGGTCTAGTAATAAACAACCTACAGGAAGCAGGAGTGAAAGAGCTGTGCAGTTTCCTAGAGAGTCCACTCTGTAATCTGGAGACTGTGAGGTCAGTCCACTTAGTTTCTGTTACTACTACAAATCTAATAGTATAGCTTCCATCCATAAAGATATATGTTTTCTTTGATAATAACTTATTTCCCTGAATTTAGTTTATTGTCACAAAATATATTAGATTTATTTGAGGAAGCTTTATGAAGAAGAAATATACTGCTCACAAAGATAAATGGAAGCATCTGCCTCCCTTTAACATTGCTCATTATCACTGGTTTGGTGGTATGTCAGTGATGGTTTGGGGAGATATATGCATGGAGGGATGCACAGACCTCTACAGGCTAGACAACAACACGCAGACTGCCATCAGGTATTGGGATGAAATCCCTGGACCAATTGTCAGACCCTAAGCTGCTGCACTGGGTCCTGGGGTATGGTAATACCCAGCCTCATGTGGTTACAGTATGTAGGAAGTTCCCAGAGGACGAAGAAATGGATACAACTGACTGGCCCCCAGTCCTGGTCGTCTCAATGGGTGCATGCCTCGATGTTGTCAGGCATCCATACAAACACGGGAGGGGCCATACAAATTACTGAGTATTGTTGTAAGCTGCTGCAATTAAATTTCAGCAAAGTGGACTAGCCTGCCACACCATTTCTTTCTTTGAATTCAGCCCTTTGTAGGTTGATCATTTTCGTTTGCATCAAACAGTGTGGCAACCTTTGGCTCCTCACACATTACACAGTCCATACCAGTATAGATATCAGCATGAACTGATTCCTATTAACATCTGATGTGTTTTCAATGTTCCTGTAGTTTTCCTGAGCAGTGTTTTCTTTGATTTCTGATCATCAGTGCGACTTCATAAAAATTCCTCAATATTTGTATTGATTCTACAGAGCACAGAAGAAACAAAGGTGTGGGTAGAAGGCTGACATGGTGATGATCCACAATAAAAGAAGAACAAAGTTTTAGAGAAAAGCTTTAATATGCAGCTCATTTGCTAACATTGAGCAGCACATTTAGAGGTCCCATTGCCTACTACTTTAACAAATATCAGTTTCACATGTCCCCAAAATGTCGATTTCAGGTATCTGCCCAAAACACCATGCAGTTTGTTTTTTTTAACCTGTGCCTGTATACTACCAGTTACGCTCCCTTTCAAATAGTCTGTTTCAGTGTCTGTGGTTTCAAGTCATACTGGAATGGCTTCTGCACCCACTTCTTTCACTGTATTTGGCCTTCATTGCAGACCTGACTGAGACGCTCCATGGATTCCAGCTTTCTCTGACTGATTATTGTTCATTTTATTGAAAATATAGTCAAATTTTCATCATAGTCCTTTTTAGACAATACCATAGGTTAAAAAAAAATGGATTTGTCTGTATCAGAATGAAATATAAGTGTAGAGTACAAGAGAGAAGCAAATGGATATAAACAACAAACAGAAAGTTGAGTTACTTAACCCTATAATGCCAAATGTGTTGAATGAGACACAGGGCACTTCAAAAGCGCTCCTGCTCACGGACTTCCGGTGGCAATTACCATGATAACCCTTTATTGTCTGTGAAGCGCAATTTCTCAGCTTTCAGACACCATTTGAATTTTTCCAATAGAACAAACGGTCGGCTGGCTAAGCAGTGATATGTTCCATCTTAAACTGCTGATCATGATAGGTAAGGGCACATAACGGACCCCGAGGCAGAACCCCGATGCAGGACCCCGGGGCATTCCCAGGTCAGCCCAGGGATATCATCTCTCCAGCACGTCCTGGGTCTACCTCCTCCCGGTAGGACATGCCTGGAACAACTCACCCAATAGGTGCCCAGGAGACATCCTAGTCAGATGCCTGGGAAACCTCCTTTTGATTTGGAGGAGCAACGGCTCTGCTATGAGCCTCTTCCGAATGGCTGCAGTCCACACCCTATCTCTATAGAAGATGCTAGCCACCCTTTGAAGGAAGCTCATTTCTGCTTGTATTCACAATCTCATTCTTTCAGTCACTACCCAAAGCTCATGACTATACATGTGGGCAGGGACACCAATCGATCGGTAAATTGACAGCTTGGCTTTTACACTCAGCTCCCTCTTCACCACGACAGACCAGTGCAGTGTCTGCATCACTGCAGATGCAGCCCTAATCCATCTGTTAATCTCCCACTCCCTTCTTCCATCACTCATGAACAAGACCTCGAGATACTTAAACTCTTCCACCTAGGACAGCAACTCGTCCCTGAGCCAGAGTGGGCACTCCACCCTTTTCTAGCTGAGGACCATGGCCTCAGACTTAGAGGTGCTAATTCTCATGCCAGCTGCTTCACACTCGTCTGTGAACCATTCCACCGCGAGCTGAAGGCCACCACCTGATAAAGCCAGCAGGACTGCATTATCTGCAAAGGGCAGACATGAGATTCTGAGACCACAAGGCAGAAGCCTTTTGCCACTTGGCTATGCCTAGAAATTCTGTCCACATTATGAACAGAATCAGTGGCAAAGGGTAGCCCTGGCAAAGTCCAACACCCACTGAAAACGAGTCCAACTTATTGCCGGCTATACGTATCAAGATCTTATGACAGTTCTAAAGAGACTGAATGGCCCGCAACAATGGGCCAGACATCTTGTATTTCCACAGCACCTCCCACTGGATACCCTGAGTCAAAGGCCTTCTCCACTCCCACAAAACACATGTAGACTGGATGGGCAAACTACCACACACACTTGAATATCCTTGAGACGATAAAGAGCTGGTCCAGCGTTCCACAACCAGGACAAAAAACGTATTGTTCCTTTTCAGTCCGAAGTTCGACTAGCGAATTGACCCTCCTTTCCAGCACCCTGGCATAGACCTTACCGGGGAGGATGAGGAATGCGATCCCCCAATAGTTGAAGCACACCCTCCCTTCTTAAAGATGGGGAACACAAGTCCGGTCTACCAATCCAGTGGCACCACCCCAGAGCTCCACACAATGTTGCAGAGGCGTGTCAACCAATACATCCCTACAACATCCAGAGCCTTCAGGAACTCAGGGTGAATCTCATCCAACCCAGAGACCCTGCCACCTAGGAGTTGTTTAACCATCTCAGTGACCTCACCCCCAGTGATGTGCAAGTCATCCCCAGACTCTGCTTCCACTACAGAAGGCGTCAGTGGGATTAAGGAGGTCCTCAAAGTATTCCTTCCACCGCCTTATTATAGCCTCAGTTGAAGTCAGCAGCATCACATCCTGACTATAAACCATGTGATTAGAGCACCACTTTCCCCTCCTGAGTTGTCTGATGATTTCCTAGAATGGCTTTGAGGCTGTCCAAAAGTCTTTTTACATGGCCCCACCAAACTTTTTGATTCGGCCCACTGCCTGTTCTCCTTGGCCTGGCAGTACCCATCAGCTGCCACTGTAGTCCCACAGGCCAACCAAGCCGGAGAGGACTCCTTCTCCAGCTGGATGGCTCCCTTCACCTCCAGTGACCACTATCTGGTTCGGGGATTACCAGTGAAAACTCTGATGTGCAGGCATCAAGCCAAAGAGAAACAAGAATACCCACCTCAGCTTACTGCCTCTCACCAAGGGCAACTCTAAACTGGGACAGAGTCCAGCCCCTCTCCAAGAGGCTGGTTCCAGAGCCCAGGCCATGCGTTGAAGTGAGCATGACTATATCTAGCTCATATCTCTCAACCTCACACACTAGCTACCGGAGTGCTGACATTCCATGTCCCAGTAGCCATGTTCAATAGCTGGGGATTGGTCCGCCAGGGCTTCTGCTCTTGGCCACTATCTGACACACAATGCACCCAACTTCTATGATCCCTACTGTGGGTGGTGGGCCTACAGGAGGGTGGGCCCATGTCGTCTCTTTGGGCTGTACCTGGCTGTGCACCACAGGTTAGTGCCCGACCACCAGACAGTCTCCGTCGAGCTCCCTACCCAGGAGTGTTGACTGCATAGTCCATAGTGGTCTTTCAAATTCCTCTCTGTCTGGCCCCTCACCAAGGACCAATTTGCCATGGGAGACAAGCCCCTGGACAACATAGCTCCTGTGATCCCTGTGACACAAAAACCCCTCCACCATGATAAGGTGGCGATTCACACAGGAGTTAGATCTGTGTGTAACCACCTTGACAACTCACAGGGTAAGTTACCCCGAGATCCCGCACCAATGCACCGCACTGGTGAGGTAAATTGGGCCGATCAGAAGAGCTAGAATTCGTGAAGGAGCCTAGGTGTGAACCACAGTGGAGGCAGGCACAGGTTATGGGAAACAGCATTTAATAACAAAAAATTATGAAACCAAAATACATACAATAGATGAACTGTGCACGTTCTCTTTTTCTTTTGAAACCCACAACAGGGAAAACAACACAAGGAAAATAAAACAAAATAAAATTAACAGTCCAAAGGGGAAGGTCTCTTTGTTCAGTTCCTTGTTACAATGTCTGTCAACGGTGTATGTAATGTTCCAGTCACAGTGACCAGTCGGGTCACTGTCTACCGTTTAGTTGATCCTTGGGCTGGGCTCGCCATCAAACTCGGGAGTCACAATCCACTCTGTGCAGGAACACTCTGGGTCCAAGAGGGCACCAAACACACATACAAAAAACCGATGCCGCACGAGGCTACTGGGGTTTTCCAAACTCCAATCTGCTCGCACCGGGAGTCTCAGTTTCCAAGTTTATTCGCTATTTTCCAGGCTTTTTTCTTCAGGCTAACCACAGAAGCAACAGTAGCACGGAGCTGTGTCTGTGTCTGACGCAATCTGAGCAGACTCCCTGCACCGCGCAGCGGGAGGGCGGGACAACCAACCTCATTGGCTGATGTGATGCCAGATCATGCCAGCTATTGGTTGGTCAAGCCATCACTAAAACTATTATTAAAGGTGTATGGCACAACTTGTAAACATTTTTAACACTTTTTACATATATTTATGAACTTATTTAAGAACTTGGTTTTAAATATTAACTTATTACTTTTTTAACCCCATTGTAGAATAAGATATTAAATCAATGTTCATTCATTCTCGCATGTGTTTTTAACACTGGGTTACATGTGCATATAATCAAGGCTAATAATTACATTAATGACAATAGTCCCTCCTAGATGCTAGCATGGTTTTACTATTCCTGTGGGAACATTGTCATCTGAAGTATTTCAAGAGAGCAGCTTCAGTTCCTTTATAAACAGCAGTTCAAGCCCAAAACACTCTAAATAGGTCCTACAATTAAACTGGTGGCTGGACGAACACCAGTAGTAAGAGACTTCCGACACTCACAGATCATCATTTACACCTCAGAATTCGTCAAATTTTATAACTCAGTGAAGTAGGTTTCCAGGATATGGGACTTTTGAAACCTGAACATATTAGATGGGAATATCACTGATTTTTTCTCCATGATTTATTCCTTATTCAGTGTGCAAGACTGCACTTTGTCAGAGAAATCAGCTGGGCATCTCTGGTCTCGGGTGTGAAGTCCAACATATATGTGAAACATCTGGACCTGAGTGGAAACAGCTTGCAGGAATCAGATGTGAAGCAGCTCACAGTGTACAGTCTAACATCATCCCTGTGTGCTCCTCTGGATGTACCTGGACTGCTCTGCTGCTGCTGCTCTGTCCCGTCTCTGTAGACACACTGAAGCTCCTCCACTCTGCTCCACACTCGACTTCTCCACCTCATTTTATTTCATCTTTTTATTCATTATTTCTGTGTGAGTTACTTTTGCGAGATCTCCCAAAACTTCTTAATTTAAGGCTCTTATGTGTTAATCTTTAATTCATAGCTCAGTGGTTATTGTTGGCCATAACAACAGCAAAACTGCTTCACTCATTCGTCTCTCTCTCTCTCTCACACACACACACACACACACACACACACACACACACACACACACACACACACACACACACACACACACACACAGCTTGAGTTTTTATTTTATGAATATATATGAATATGAATCATCCCCACACGTATGTGTGCTCCATCACTGTGGTTGTTTATTGAGCGAGTGGGTGAGCAAAAAAGGAGAGCGGGACAGCGCTGTGTGTTTGTGTGTGTGGGTGCATGTGTGTGTCAATCAAGTGGTGCAGTGAGGGTGTCAGAGCGATACAGTAAGCCAGGTTCATCCCTCCATGCTTGTACAGTTTTGGTGTGGTTACAGCCAAAAGTAACCACTGAGTTATGAATTAAAGATGACTTTTGCTGCCAATCTGTCGCCGATCCTTTCAACATCCTGATGGATGCTGCCGTATCAAGTCCATGGCCTTAAATTAAAAGATTTTGCAGGATCTCAAAAAACATTTGTTTTTGTCTTTACATATTTTTGTTCTCCCATGTCCCTTGTGGGGTTCCGTAGATGTCAGGTGGCAGCAGCTGAGTAGCCTCTGTAAGCATTACATGAAGCATATTTGTGTGGTTAATGTCAGAGTTTTTGTATTTCTAGTTGTATTTGATTCAAAGGTTTCTTGAAAGGAACAATCAACGAATTAACACCTTCAAACTTCACAAAGGAACCAGACAGGTTTGTCCAACCTCTGCTTCCATGTTCACGCTCTATATTGAACCATTATTTTGAAAGCCTTGTGCCTCATGTTTCTATTTAGTTCTACTTCCTATTTACTATCTTGTGATTCCCTATTTGTTGCCACTGTGGTTCTCACCTGTTTCCTCTAACCTCTTTCCCTTGTGTATAAATTGTCTGTTTCCCATAGTTCTTTGTTGTGTTGTTCCTAGTTTGTGTTCCTGGTTCCAGTCAGGTCTGCAAGTTTGTTAAAGCTGTATTTCCACGTCACGTCTTGACTCCCGAGTCCTGCATTCTGGGTCTGAAACCTGCCTGTATTCACAGTATTCTATGACATGAGTATTGCAGTATTTTAGGCAGAACTACAGTACACAGTATTATAAAAGTACAGAGAGAAAAGAACAGAGATGGCTTCACCCCTTCAGTCACTGCGTACACAGATGTGTAAATCTTTCTATAGTTATATCGAACCTTTTACAGCCTACGTCATCAAAGCATGCGCGCGCATTTTGGCAACAGAAGTGAACTGCTGCTCCATTCAAATCAATAAGAACAAGGAGACTGCGCAGCATTTAAACGTGATTTAAAAGCGATATCAGCATCAAAATGTCTGCTGTTGCGTGTTTGGCTGTCAGAATTTCTACTCTACCAAAAGTGGACTGAAGTTGTACCGAATCCCACGGGATTACGGCTGTTCGAGAGAAAACAGAGGCGTCTGTGGTCGCAAGCCATCAAATGTATTGATAAAAATTGGACTGAGGACACGATCAGAAATGCTCACGTTTGAAGCACCCATTTTATATCAGGTAAAGTTATTTATCTTCTGTTGTTTATACCGGGATGTCAGGTATCTAACGTAAACAGCATTAGCTGGGAGGCTGTTTGGCTTTTAAACTGTAGTGTGGCTGTTTACAGGTGAGTCATTGCTGGACTCAGAGAGTCCTGATTTCTAAATTAATATTTAATCGCACTATAGATTACAAAATGCAGTGCCAGTCAAGAGCAGACTCACATATGAATGGTTGAGCGAGTCTCACAGTGTGACTGGAACAGTATATATTTTTTTCATTGTAAATCAATAATATCTGCAGCCGGAAAACTCTTAGCAATCTAGAAATGCAATTTGAAGAAATAGTCATGCTTCCATGCAGGTACAATCCGCTGTGAGGACGTAGTTCTCTGACTTGTTTACAATGACCTGAGCCTCAGACACAGCGCTCCTGTTTCCTTGTCTTTGACTTGGAAGAACTTCTGCCTTCAAGACACAAAACTCAGAGTCTGTATCAGGATATTTGATGTTCGGTACACGGCCACAAACATAATCATAAGCATCCAGTGACTTGTATGTGCTGCAGCTTCTCTCCAGTGTATACGCTGGATTTTTCCAGCAAATACACGTATATATCCGCCCATGGATACTGGGCCACTTGCTAACGTACCACAGGGATCGGAGTTGGTTGCCGGTGGTCAAAGTTAATTTTTGCTGGTAGGTTTCACGATCTTTCGTTGAAAATCCCTTCTCATAGATTGAAACGCTATTGAACGCATATTTCCGTTTCCAAAATGCGTGCGCATCGCTACCTACGTCATTGTTTACAAACAGTAAAAGGGTCCATATGTACTCTAATATTCATTTTCTGACATTTCATACTTCAAAATAGGTAGGGAAGCGTGTAATTTGAGGGAGGGATAGTGGGTTGTGAAAAAAGTGCAATAATCAAACTGAGGTAAATGTATATGTATTGTTAGCTGATGATTTAATAACTATGCCACTGTGTATCAGACACACTGTTACTACCGGTTCAGGTGTTTTAGCTCCGTTAGACCTGCTCCTCCTGATCTGACAATGAGTCAAAAGAGAAAGAAGATAAAAGTGGTTATTTGTGCACACGCGGCACAGTACAATACCTGTCATATGATGTATTGAGTGTTGTTATGAACTGTGCATAAGACATTTACTGTGTATGGTTTATTGGTGTCAATACAGTGATGCAATTAATTCATCTTTTGTGCTTTTGATGCTTTTGTGCTAATGACTTCACTCACAAAATGAATGATTTGAAGCTCCCACAGTCTTGAAGTGCTCTAATATTATATAAATAAAATAAACACAGCTGCAACTCTCTTGTTGTCTTTAGGTAATTTTGACCTGATTTCAAAATTTACAATGTCAAATATGTACATTTAAGGATAATTGCTGAAAATGACATGAAGAGTTTTATTCTGCTCTTGTTTAATTACTAATGGCTACATTTGTGAGATTGTGTGGTAATTACTTCTAGCCAAATTATACTGCACCAGGTAAATACATACGCAAATTTAGGTGTGTCATACAATAGATTCTAAAAGTGTAAAATATTTGTTACTGTTGGAAGAAATGTGAAAAATGTAAGCCTTTTCTTAATTGTTGAAGGTGCAGAGTAAATACAAAGAAAGTTAAAGAAATACACAGTAAAAGCGTTACACTGTATTTCTAATACGGTTAACCCAAAATCTCCTGAATCATTTTAGAAAAGAAAAGGATTTAATAAATAAATAAATAGGCAGAGAGCTTAACCCCCCAATGTTGGACCCAAAGTTACACCCTTGGATGTAGGAGTTCTGACCAATAATTGTGACCAAAGCAGTTTAGCTTTTGTAAACATACATGGTGGGAAAAATCTAAGTGATAAACTGGAGAAAGAAAGAACTGAAAGAGACCATACTGAAATATTAAATCAGGGAATGTTGGAAAAGCAATTTCTGGATTAAAATTAGTGATTTAAGGCACAACAATGAGGAAATGTGTGCTACACCATGATGAAGCACTTATGGAAGAGGGACTGGATGGTCTTCCAGGTTCCACAAAGAGAGGCAGGAAGGATAAAACTCAGCTGGAAAGAGGCGATGATACCAACTGTTTCCTGGACTAGACCCAAACCTGACTGAGACTGCTCGTTACAGATCGTTAGCTTTAAGCTCTCTGTTACAGAACATTATGGAGAGAATGGACAGACAGACATATGTGACTGAAAGAAGACGCTTACTGTCACCTTTACAGAGTAACTTTAAGAAGGGGAGGAGCCCAGAGGATCCAGCCACCTGCTTAGAAGAAGAAATGAGGAACAAACAAAACAGGAATAGTGAGGGCAGCACTTTGAGATAGAAAAAGCTCATAACATGTTCTGTAAGGTGGTATCACTTATTAAAATTATAATAAACTCCCTTTTCAGAGAAGGTGATTAATTGGGTCAAAGACTTTCCAGAGAAAAGGTCAATAAAGGTTATCAGAAACAGTCTAACAATGATGTAGTTCAGCAAAGTGTTTCCGCTGGAGTGACAACAGCTAAAAACAAATGAAATAACAGGACTGTTGTTACTGTGGCAAACAAAGCAAAAAGCTTGGAATCAAAGTTGATATTCTAAATGCTTCAAGTGTTAAAATATTAACGAAAAATAAACATGGAGGACAAATTAGACTCAGTGATGACCTCCAGTTTAAATTCTAAGGGTTCAATCCTAAACCTTTCCATTTAGTCTTTTCATGACTTTTTTCTTTTCAAAATTAATTCTAATTATGAACAATTTGTGGCTCATGATGTAAAACGGTGACTAATAACTATATAAACTCAGAGAGCTGAACTGACAGGAGGAGCCATGAAGCAGCAGGAACTGAACTCTCTCAGGACACAGTAAAAGTTAACAGAACAGAAATGCAAAATCCTCTCCAGCAGCTCAGTGGAACAGAGAACTGATCCAAGGGCGCACACACTCAGACACACACTCAGACACACACTTCTTCCAAATGAGAGGGTTTCCAGAGGCTGACAGGATCTGCACAGAAACAGATGTTATTCCAGGTAACACAGGGAAGTGGCACAAACACGACGGGAGCCAGAATTCAGTAAAACTGATGCAGCATCCTGGCAATGACTTAAATAGTCAGCGTTGACGAGCCCTCATGAGATGAAGGTAAGTAGATAACAGATCAGCAAGAGGTGCATTATAATTTTTATGTTCACATTTATGGCATTTAAATAAAGACATCTATTCAAAAATGTCAGTCTTTGTCTCACACACCTGGAATGTAGTCATACAACTGTTGGGAGGAGAGGACCTCCTCTGCTCAGGTGAGGAGGAAACAAAGAACTCAGTGTGTTCAGACTTCATTTTACAGTCACAGAGCAGGAGAAGGAAAACGAGGTGAGTGTTATTGTGCATTTATGTGTCAGAATAATCAGAAAATGTTTCTGGCTGGAAAGAAGTCACATGATTGTTTTTCAAACTGGAAAAAAATCTATGAAACTTGTTTTGGTCCATTTTTATACTCATCTTTGTGACATCATTCAGGAAGAAACATGATGGATAAAGTTAAGTCTTTGTTTGATGTTCAGAAGATTTTTCTTCATCTGTCAAATCAATTGTTTCTCGATGGATAATCAATTCATTTATGATATGGAGAGTCAGCCAGGTTTAATACACTGGATTGTGTGTATGTTGCATTTCCTGTTCTACCAGTTTTGGCTTTCTGTAAACATGTTCATTGTTTCTCTCTTAGACTGACTGAAAATGAGTGGCTTGGAGGAGGACGGAGCCTTGGAGTCTCTGGGATCCAGCTCTCTGTCCATGAAGAGTGACAATTCCAGAGATTATCCTCCAGTGTTCAGTCCTGAACGTGGACCCTCAGACACAATGTAAGAGATGATTTGTTTTGCAATATGTACAGGGTCGAGTGCTGACCCTGTACATATTAGACAAACATGCACTATATCAGGGATCCTCAAATCCAGGCCTCGAGGTCCAGTGTCCTGCAGGTTTTAGATGTGTCCCTGATCCTACACACCTGAATCAAATGGCTGAATTACCTCCTCAGTATGCAGTCAAGTTCTCCAGAGTCCTGCTAATGACTTCTTTATTTGACTCAGGTGTGTTGAAGCAGAGATACAGTTAAAACCTGCAGGACACCGGACCTCGAGGCCTGGATTTGAGGATCCCTGCACTATATCTTTCAAGAATAGGGGAAGAATGGACTAAACTTTATTAAGTTCATAAAAAGAATCACAAACTCAAAATATTAGGATATGATTCAAAAGTGATTCCAAATAACGACCCAGCCAACAGCCTCCTTATAGAAAGGTGTGAGATTTCTGTAGTGAAAACATCCAGAGCTTCAGCCCTGTAAATCTGACCCTGAGAGAGAAGCAGCTCAGTGTCCAACAACAGGAACGTGAACCAAACTGATGTGTGATTTATTCTGTTTGTGTTTCCAGACGTCAGCAGCACAGACTCAGAGCAGAGTCTCCAGAGTCCAGCTGTCTGTCCATGAAGAGTGACCATTCCAGAGATTATCCTCCAGTCTTCAGTCATGAACCTGGACCCTCACAGAGAACGTAAGAGACTGATTCTACTCTGAACTGAGCTGAAGATGATTTGTTTTGCAGTCCTTTGATATTATTTTAAATCAGTTTGTAGGGATGAAGTGACTGAATTGTTGTGACCATCTTCGAAAGCACGTTATGTTCTGCATAGGTTTGAATCATATTCATCTAATAGACTCCAATTTGTTTATGTAAATTGAGTTTTCTCACACTAAGGTTAATTATGGAGTTCCACAGGGTTCTGTGATAGGACCAATTCTATTTACATTATACATGCTTCCCTTAGGCAGTATTATTAGAAAGCATTGCATCAATTTTCATTGTTATGCAGATGATACTCAGCTTTACCTATCAATGAAGCCAGATGACACACATCAATTAGTTAAACTGCAGGAATGTCTTAAAGACATAAAGGCCTGGATGACCTCTAATTTCCTGCTTCTAAATTCAGATCAAACTGAAGTTCTTGTACTCGGCCCCACAAATCTTAGAAACATGGTGTCTAACCAGATACTTACTCTGGATGGCATTACTTTGGCCTCCAGTAACACTGTGAGAAATCTTGGAGTCGTTTTTGACCAGGATTTGTCCTTCAATGCACATATTAAACAAATATGTAGGACCGCTTTTTTGCATTTGTCCAATATTTCTAAAATTAGAAACATGTTTCAGAAAGAATATTAGATAAATCTAAACTATATAATAGAGGAAGAATAGCATAAACTCTATTATTAACTTAGTAACTCTTTTCCAGTCTTTGTCACCAATGTTCTTAAAGCACTCACACGTTCATATAAAGTTTTGATACAAAGTTTTTTCTTTGATACTGAATTACTGTGTAAAGCTAACACAGAATTTGTGTTTTTTCAATGTAGTTTTATCTTCCTTTGTAAAATCAACTGCTCTCCAACCAGTACACTAATCCATGGTTGAGATTGGTTTGATGCCGCCAATGCCTTTAATGTAAATGCACTCATAGTTAGTCACATGACCCAGCAAACAACCTCTTTTATAGAAAGTAGAGTAGTTGTGAAATTTCTGTAGTGAAAACATCCAGAGCTTCATCCCTGTAAATCTGACCCTGAGAGAGAAGCAGCTCAGTGTCCAACAACAGCAACAAGAACCAAACGATTTGATTTATTCTGTCTGTGTTTCTAGACGTCAGCAGCACAGACTCAGAGCAGAGTCTCCAGAGTCCAGCTGTCTGTCCATGAAGAGTGACCATTCCAGAGATTATCCTCCAGTCTTCAGTCAGGAACCTGGACCCTCACAGAGAACGTAAGAGACAGTTTCTACTAATGCATAGCTGTAGATGAGAAGTGTTGTGTCTGTTTTACCAGATTCTGTGATTTCTGTGTTTAGTACAATTGTTGTTTCCAGAATCTAAAATACAACAAACTAAATTCCCTCCTAGAGCTCGAAAAAGACAGGAAATTACAGATAACAAAGGAGAGAAATTAATCAGTGCTCAGAACCATTTCCACAGAAATAAAGATTTTTCTTGAAAATTTGGTACTTCTAACTTTTTTGTTTTTCGGTTTGTTTGGTTTTTTGGTTTTTTTTTTTTTTGTACTTGTGTCCAGAGTCTTCAATGTGAAGAAAAATCCAGAACCAGAGATGCAGGCAGCCAGTGAGAGTAGCTGTGTACAAAGTAGGACTTATTATCTGTTTGCTGGTCTACTCATTTCTGAAAACTAGGTTTCTTGTTGTGTTGATCAGACATTGTAAAGTTTTCTTGTTGTCTACTTGAATGTTTTTCTTTCTTCCAGCAGATGCTGCTCTGCAGGAGGTTTCAGACAGACTTAAGAACATTCTGAGGAGAAGATGTGAACATGTGATAGAAGGAACTGATAGAACAGGAAATCGAACCCTTCTCAACAGGATCTACACTGAGCTTTACATCACAGATGGACAAAGGGACGATATTCACACCCAACATGAGGTGAGGCAGGTGGACAGAGCTTCCAAGAAGATGATCATCCCTGAAACACCAATCAGGTGCCAGGACATCTTCAAAGCCTTACCCGACCAACAAAGACCCATCAGAGTGGTTCTTACAAACGGCATTGCTGGCATTGGAAAAACCTTCTCAGTGCAGAAGTTCACTCTGGACTGGGCAGAGGGCTTGGAGAACCAAGACCTCAGTTTGGTGATTCTGCTTTCATTCAGGGAGCTGAACCTGATCAGAGATCAGCAGTACAGTCTTCTGCAGCTGCTCCATGTGTTCGAGCCAACATTACAGAAGGTCCCAGCACAGACGCTCACTGTCTGTAATCTTCTGTTCATCTTTGACGGCCTGGATGAAAGCAGACTTTCATTGGATTTCACCAACAGGAAGCTCGTGTCTGATGTCACACAGAAGTCATCAATCAGAGAGCTGGTGGAAAACCTCATCGAGGGGAATCTGCTTCCCTCGGCTCTCATCTGGATAACTACCCGACCTGCAGCAGCCAATCAGATCCCTCCTACATGTGTTGACAGGGTGACAGAAGTACGAGGCTTCACTGATGCCCAGAAGGAGGAGTACTTCAGGAGGAGATTCAGTGATGAAGAGCTGTCCAGCAGAATCATCTCCCACATGAAGACATCCAGGAGCCTCCATGTTATGTGCAGAATCCCAGTCTTCTGCTGGATCACTGCTACAGTTCTGGAGCACATGATGACTACAGAGCAGACAGGAGAGCTGCCCAAGACCCTGACTGACATGTACTCACACTTCCTGTTAGTTCAGATAAAGAAGAAGCAGAACAAGTACCATGAAGGACATGAGACAAGTCAACAGGAGCTCAGTGAGGCTGACAGGGAAGTTCTTCTGAAGCTGGGGAGGCTGGCGTTTGAACATCTGGAGAAAGGAAATATCCTGTTCTACCAAGAAGACCTGGAGCAGTGTGGTCTGGATGTGACAGAGGCCTCGGTGTACTCAGGAGTTTGTACAGAGATCTTCAAACAGGAGTATGTGAGCTTCAAGAAATCAGTTTACTGCTTTGTTCATCTGAGCATTCAGGAGTTCCTGGCTGCAGTCTACATGTTCCACTGTTACACCAACAGGAAGATGGAGGTGCTGCAGACCTTCCTGAGTAAGGAAATCTCATCTCTGGAAGAACTTCTGACCAGCGCCATGGAGAAATCCTTCCTAAGTGAAACCTCCCACTTGGAACTGTTTGTTCGCTTCCTTCATGGCCTCTGTGTGGAGTCCAACCAGAAACTTCTTAGAGGTCTGCTGGGTCAGACAGAGATCAGTCCAGAAATGATCCAGAGAGTCATCAAAAACCTGAAGGAGATTAACGCATCTGGCAAGTGTCCTGATGGAAGCATCAACATCTTCCACTGCCTGATGGAGATGAAAGACCTCTCAGTATATCAAGAGATCCAAGAGTTCCTGAAGTCAGGGAACAAATCAGGGACGAAACTCTCTGAAATCCAGTGCTCAGCTCTGGCCTACATGCTGCAGATGTCAGAGGAGGTTTTGGATGAGTTTGATCTGGAAAAGTACAACACATCAGACGAGGGACGACAGAGACTGCTTCCAGCTGTGAAGAACTGCAGAAAGGCTCGGTGAGTCCAGATGTGGCTAACATTGTGAATCAGTGTAGATTAATAGTTTAGTTCTGAAAAATATTCTGCCTAAAACAAGTGTTTTATTTTGTCACAGATCTTTTCGAGCTTTTTCAAACACTGTGAAAAACATTTTAATTTTTTCTTTTTAATAATTATTTGACAGATTATGTCTGTAGCTTCAGCTGAAGCAGCCATTGTGGTCACATGTGATGATGATGGAATAATACTGGATGCTGTCACAGTTTTTTGATTTTAGTAGTAGAAATGAAATCAGTGAAGTGATTCAGAAAAGTCTGCTATAACAATATAGATTTAAAGATTAAGATCACCCTGAGCTGCCATAAACTACTGAACATCGGAGACAAAGCTTGACACTGTATTGAACCATTGCTCGGTTACACACAGCATGGGGTCAGAGGCAGCTACTCAACTCCTTGTTGACAAAGGGGAAATCAATAAGCACAGGAACAAATGCACAGCTGGAGGGGAACATAGATGGCGAGGTAACGAGATGAGAGTGGAAACATCTGGGGAGAACAGGTGAGCAGAATTACACTGAGGAGACGATCGAGTAAAGCTAAACGCAACACACATGGGACAGAGGACTAGCAAAACAAAACAGGTGAAAACAAGGAAGGGAACTCAGACTTGACACAACACACAAGCTGTGTCCAAATTCAGGGGCCGCATCCATTGAAGGCCGCATTTTTAGGCAGATTACGCCACAGCGAGGCGATGAAGGCTGTCCAAATTCAAAGGCTCCTAAAAATGCGGTGGACGAATGCGTCCTTCTTTTCTCAAATTTGAAGGATGGGTCCGTGTATCCTCTGTGGCCTACCACATCCCATGATTCATTGCGCATCAAAACTCAAACACAAAAATGGCGGAGGATAGCGGCCAAAAAGTTTCAAATATGATTGTTTCTGTGACACAAAATAAACTTTTAAGATGTTTTCAGGTGAGAATTTAAATGTGTAAATCTCAAATATCAGCTGGTTTTATCAAGATATCGCTTAATTGCAAAAAAGTGCTCCGCATTTTTGGAGCTGTCCGTTGCCGTTGCTCTACCAGCAGCCCGCCTGTCAGCTGATCGGCCTATTGAGGCTCGCTTTAGCGGGAGAGAACGTCCGAGTGCCGGCAAATCATTTTCAATCCCCCGCTGGCTTTCGCCGCTGAGTGGAAGTTACACACAGTTATAACTCACTCAGATGATCTCTAACGGCTGATGTTTGGTTTACTTCAGTGTTTCATTTGTTCCTCAGCAAATCGGTTTAGCTAAGAATAAAGTTAAGCATCATAACTCGATAGTTTTATTCAACATTAATGTCTCACTTAATATAGATGGAAATGAATCATTCACTCAGCTGTATTCCTTGATGCTTGTTTTAACAGCTTATTTTAAATAAAGATTTAAAATTAAACCACAAAAATGTCAGATGTGGGATCAGATCACACTGACAGACTGTGGACAGCATGGAGGTCTGAAATGAAGGCCACTTTCTCTCCTTCATCTGCACATTAAAGCAGAACCACAATTAAAAGCCTGCAGACCTGAGAGGTCAGATCAGCTGAACTACAGATGTAAAGGAAAATAAAAGTCAAATGGGAAGTGTCCAATTGTTTTGCATCAAGTGCATGACATATATATAACGTGTCTTCATCATAACAACATGTTTCCTAACATATGTGTCATTGCAGATTTCACGACATTCCTCTCTCAGAGGGTCACTGCGGAATCGTGGCCTCAACTCTGAAGTCCAACCCCTCCCATCTGAGAGAGCTGCACCTGAGTTCAATCAACCTGCAGGATTCAGCAGTGAATCTATTTGCTAGTCTGGAGAGTCCAAACTGTAAACTAGAGACACTGAGGTCAGTTTACAGAATCTGTTGTTATTTCTTAAGATATTTTAATAACTTGAACTTTGATGTAATCTCCTTATAACCCGGCTCAAGTGCTGTAAGATGGAGGGTATGGATGGACTGATCCAACTTATCTGATCAGCACTGATCAACAACTCTGAACACATCACATTTGGTTACCAGTGATTTCATCTCCATGTTCTAATCTTCATTCAGATTGGAGAAGTGCAGTTTGTCAGACACCTGCTGTCCTGCTCTGGTCTCTGCTCTGATGTCCAACCCTTCCCACCTGAAACATCTGGACCTGAGAGCAAACAACCTGCAGGATTCAGGTGTGAAACAGCTGTGCAGTTTCCTGGAGAGTCCACACTGTAGACTGGAGACTCTGAGGTCAGGTCGCTTTGTTTCTACAACAAATCTTATCTTATAGCTTCCATCCACTAAGCTCTATGTTTTCTTTGGTAATATTTTATGATTTCTTTTTTTAATTTATTTTGTGGTCACAAATATATATTAAACTTATTTATAATGTGGAAGATTTGTGAAGGAGAAATATACTACTCATAAATAAATAAACCCTTTTAAATCAGAGTTTAGCATCAAGATACTAATCTGGTCAGTAAGTAGCAGAGGGGGTTGATACACAGTTCCTGCTGCATTAAAGGGGCAACAATGAGACAACCCCCAAACAGGAATGGTTTTACAGGTGGAGGACACTCACATTTCCCCCTCCAATTCTTTTCTGACGGTTTTTCACTAGTTTTTTTCCTTTGGCTAGGGTCAGTGTCACTGCTGGTAGCATGAGATCATATCTGTTCCTTACAGAAGCTGCACAGGTAGTCCAGCTCCTCCGGTATTGTCAAAAGGTTTGCTGTGTCTCTCACCAGAGTCTCAGAGCATGGAGGAGAATCCAGGAGACAAGCAGTTAATCTAAGCGAGCTGGACAGGGCTCTAGAAGGTCCTTAACCCATTAGAAAGACCGGTATCTGCTTCTTTGTGCAAGGAGAAACAGGATGAACACTGCCAGACCTCTAGCAGCCACTGGTGTGAATTTTTCTGACCAAACAATCAGAAACAGATGAGGGTGCCCTGAGGGCCTGACGTCCTCTAGTAGGTCTTGTACTCACTGCCTGGCCCTGTGGTGCCAGTCCATGAGTTCTGACTTTTTTTTTGTAAATCCAACTAAATTCTCAGCATAGTCATTTTTAGACAATGCCTGGTTAAAAAAAGCGTAGTGTAGATAAAAAGAGAGAAGGAAATGATGTAAACTGCCAACAGAAGGTTAAGTTGCTTAAGGGTGCCCAGGTGGCTGAGTGGTAGAGTGGGAGACCACATGTATTTGCCGTCTTCCTGTGCAGGCGGCGGCGGTTCAAGTCCCAGCCTGTCTTAAACACAAACCCAGTCCTCTGATTTCTGTGCCTACAATCAAAACCAATAATTACATTAATGACAATAAATCAGGGGGGCTGAAAGAACATCAGTTGTAAAAGACACCTCAGAGTTCATCAAAATTTTTAACCGAATAGAATGCCTTTATTGTCAATATACAGAATGTACAATGAGATTGGAGAAAGTAGGTTTCCAGGATATGGGACTTTTAACACCTGAACATATTAGAAATATGACTGATTTTATCTGCATGTTTTATTCAATAATCAGTCTGGCAGAATGCAGTTTATCAGAGATCAGCTGTGCTGCTCTGGTCTCTGCTCTGAAGTCCAACCCCTCCCATCTGAAACATCTGGACCTGACAGCAAACAACCTGCAGGATTCAGGAGTGAAACAGTTGTGTGGTTTCCTGGAGAGTCTACGCTGTAGACTGGAGACTCTGAGGTCAGGTCACTCAGTGCCTCTTACTACAACAAATCTTGTGGTATAGCTTCCATCCATAAAGCTCTATGTTTTCTTTGATAATATTTTGAGAATTATTTTTTTTTAATTTCATTTGTTGTCACAAATATATATTAAAGTTATTTATAGTGAGAAAGATTTATGAAGGAGAAATATACTGCTCAAAAATAAATATATATATAGGAAACCTTTTCAATCAGCGTGTAGCATCAAATCAATTAAATATCTGTGATACTGATCTGGTGAAATAGTAGCAGAGGGGGCTGGGAGAACATCAGTATTAAGAGACTTCAGGCACTCACATCTCATGATTTACACCTCAGAGTTCATCAATATTTTATGACCCACTAAAAGTAGGTTTCCATCATATGGGATTTTTAAAACCTGAACATATTAGACAGAAATATCATTGATTTTATCTGCATGTTTTATTCATTAATCAGTCTGGCAGAATGCAGTTTGTCAGAGATCAGCTGTGCTGCTCTGGACTCTGCTCTGAAGTCCAACCCCTTCCATCTGAAACATCTGGACCTGAGTGGAAACAGCTTGCAGGAACCAGATGTGGAGCAGCTGACTGATTTTGTGAGGAGTCCCCACTGCAGACTGGAGGATGTGAGGTCAGTATAGAGTTGGAGTCAGTCCGTGATGCTGTCACAGTCTTTAATTTTTTTCACATAGGGTCAGGCAGGTTAGCCAGCATGAGTGAAATTTTCTTTGAACATTGTGAGACTCGGACACTTAGTGAATAAACTCATGCGATTTTTAGAGTTGAACATTAGCTGACATAATGCTGATGGAGAGTCTCTGTAAACACAGCTGTCACCTCTGCTCTTCTTTTCTCTACAGGTGGCAGTCACGGTGAACAGGACGGTGCTGAGTGTGGATGAGCTGTGTCCTGATAACTGCAGCAGCAGCTTATGAGCAGAGATCTGACTGTGCCACATTAAAGGGAGGCTGAGTGCTTCATCCAGCAGTGACTGACTGCTGCAGAGCAAACTGATCTGAGAACAGCTCCACTGTCACACAGTGTACAATCTAATCTGGATGTACCTGGACTGCTCTGCTGCTGCTCTGTCACAGTCTCTGTAGACACACTGAAGCTCCTCCACTCCTTCTGCTCCACACCTTCTCCACCTCATTTTATGTCATCTTTTTATTCATTTACACACAAACAATTTAGTGTTTTATAAGAACCAACCAGAGACAAAACATCTATTTTAAACATAAAAATCTGGTTCTTCATTATAATCTAGAAGTCTGATTTGATCCAGTCAGGACTGACCTACCAGTCAGGATCAAACCCTTCAGGTTCAATTAGTCTGAAGCTCTCAGGGGTCAAAATGAATCCTGATACCCAAGCAACACATTAAATCATGGCCTAATACAGATTTTTGGCAACAGATAGAGATTTTCTCTAATTCATTATTACACAAATTTTTTCTGATGCCCTGACAGAGTGAACATAGTTGCCACTAACCTGGGAAGATGGGGTTAGGGGTAGGGAATAGGTTGTGTTACAAGGATCATATCGTCCTGTTTTGTAGCCTCCTCTTCCTCCAGCAGGAGCTTGAAACATGGTAGGGCTCAATTGATAGCTGCCACTTCGATCATAGGCATTTGAGGGGCAGCTGGAGGCTCTGCATGTCACTGTAAGGTGTGGTGGGCTATGGGAGAAAAGGTGGAGGTGGCGGAGGGTGTTGAGTGTGTGACTAGTGCGTTTGTGTGTGTGGGTGTTTGTGTGTGTGTGTGTGTGTGTGTGTGTGTGTGGACAGCTGGACCTGGGTCTGTGGCTTAATGAGCCTTGTCACCTGTGGGACACGGTTGCGGAGGGCGGGAGTTACCCCTCTACGCTGCTCCCCACTGATCGTCACTGCCGCCCCTAGGGTATGGGTGCCTGTGGGTCCCGGGGTGCGTGGCCGGATGTCTTGGCGTTGTTTTTGACCCACTCCCTTGGCATCTGTGGCCTGGGGGTGGCTTGGGCCTCTTTGGTGTGGGGGAGGCTCTACTGGGTGTTGGACCATTCTCGGGCGCTTGGGGCCTCAGGGGATGCTTGGCGCATGTCTTCTGAGCTGCTAGTGGGCTGTGGCTGACCTGGGTCCCCTGGGTCCTTTCCTATTTGCCTCTGGATCGCGGGAAGCATGGCTGCAGTTTCTTGCCCTCATTATTGAGCATATTGCATGACAGAGTTGCATACACAATACTGCAAACAACAAAATTGTGTGTATGTGTGTATATGTGTATAGAGGCTAATCTATAGTTTTTTTCAGTCTTCTGTAATTTCCATTTTTAACCTCTTTCATTTGAATGACCAATACAGAGACGGTTTTACGCGTGTGACAACATTCAGCCGCAGCACGGTAAAACTACCGTGTTGCTCCATCGGCCATCTTTATTCTTCTACCTCTTCAGAAACAAGAACATTTCTTCTTCATGGGCCTTAACAACAGAATTGCGCCCTCTGTAGTTCAATCTCATAGAATACATCTTCTTAACAGCTGTTCTCAAATCCAAATGTTACAAATGAAATACATTTCCTTTTAACTTACTTATACAAATATGAAACACAAAAGGAAACTAATATATGACATAAATCACCTATAAATTTATAAGCTCTACAAAATGGTGCTTACAATGTGTATGCATATGTATGGATGTGTGAATGTGTGTATATCTACTTTTCTTCAATTATTTTTTTTTCCCTTTCTTCCCTTTGTCCACACACACACACACACACACATTTTTTCTCTCTGTCTTTTTATTTTTTCCCCTCTTGTTCTTGTCCCTTCCTTGATGCCTGTCAGGCCTGGCATAAATAACTAAATAAAAAAATAAAAATACAAACATTAACAAGAATAGCCTACAGAAAACTTACAGAGCTGTTCTTGTCAAAGCAAATATGTTTGGTACATCAGTGCATTCGGATCATCATTCCGATTGCAAAAACTACCAGATATGACAGGCTTAAAAAAAAAAAAAAAATTCACAAAGGAACAAGACGGGTGTCCAACCTCTCCTTCCATGTTCACTCGCTGTATTCAACCATGCATTTTATAGCCTGTTGTCTCTCATGTTTGTATTTAGTTCTACTTCCCCTATTGTTGGAGTTATGGTATAAATCCCATTCTGTTTATTATAACTTATCATATCTTCTGTTTGTATATTTTCTATAAGTTGTTTTATGTACATATGATACTGTTGTTTTTATGTTTGAAATGGGAACACGTGGTGACATTTCTTACAAAGGAAGTTGTAGTTACCTGCAGGCTGTTTCAAGCCTGCAGAGAACACATATAGGATACATGTCCCGTATACGCCATGTTACATGCGCACATGTCACAGTATGCTTACGACCATATATGGTAAGGAAAAAGCCAAGAATGTTGTTTATTACATGCTGTAAACTGCGTTTGGTGTAACCCACGTGATCTTATTGTGAAAGTCCGAATAAAAGCGCTGCGCAGGAAGCGGTCCCTTGGGACAGATAACTTCCGCTCAGCTGAGAGCTGAGTTCAAGGAACGGATCTCTCCTCCTTGCGCAAGTTCAAAAGAGTTGTGTGTTTGTTCTCTGAGTTATTAAAATGATCTGAACCTATCACCTATCTCGTGATTCTGGTGCCAGAACTAAATGCACACCCAACAGGCATGATAACACACAGCAGGGATACATCAATGGCAACACAACAAGGAACAGACACAGACTGAGGACTTAAATACACACATTAGATAATCAGGGAACTGGCAACAGGTGAGGGGCACAAGTGAAACTAATTATACAGATGAGACAAGGGGAAGTAAAACTAAACACAAAGCACAAAGAACAAGGGACTATCAAAGTAAAACAGGAAACAACTAGACAGAGACAGAAACGCAGAAATAAACACCACAACAGAAACATCAGAATAGAGACATGACAGAACGACAGGACAGACACAAGAACACAGAGACACAGGGGAGACAGAAACAAAGGGAACAAAGAAATCAATATGAAAATAACAATAACTAATAACAGGACAGGAAACTGTGATGGATAATCAAAACCAAAACAAACTAGGAACTAACAGAAACTCAATGAAAACAGCATTAATGAATAAAACACAAAATGCTGGACATGACAGGACCATGACAGGTCTGAGTTCCTGGTTCCAGTCAGCTCTGTAATTTTTTCGTTTGATAAAGACTTCATCATTAAAGTTGTATTTCCTCTTCACATCCTGACTCCTGAGTCCTGCATTCTGGGTCTGAAACCTGCCTGTTTTCACAATGTTACAGCCCTAGCCGGGCCTGCTGTGGCTTCCTGACCCACTGGGTGTGGCTTGTGCTCTCCAGCCTTGGGTGCCACCCCTTTTGGAACAGCTGACCCAACTCAGCAATCAAGCTGGGGTACTTAAGGCCAGAGAGCGGAGAGCTCCAGGCCGCTGATTGCCAGATACTGCCTTTGTGGCACAACTTGTGACCTGTGTGTGTTGCTGCAGCTGCTTACTCCTGCTCAGTGGAGAGGAGGGTGTTTTGTTTTAATGAATGAGGCCTCTTACCTTAGGTTGTTGTTTACGTTTGTTGGATAACTCCTGTGTTTTGTTTTCTTTTGTTTGAAGGTGATAGAAGGTGATTGTTTGATCTTTTTCTTATAATCTTAATAAAGATCTTTTATTTTACCAATTTTGCTCATGTCTCCTTTTGTCAACCCGGTCACTTTTTGTTACTTCCCCTGAACCCCCTAGACTTTTTAGGGGGAACGTAACACACAACATTACATGACACGAGTATTGCAGTATTTTTGGCAGAACTACAGTACACAGTATTAGAAGGGCAAGGAACAAAACAAAAAAGAAAAAGCAGAGATGGCTTTACCCCTTCAGTCACTGCATACACAGTTGTGTACATAACCTTCTATAGTTATATGTACCATAATATTCATTTTCGGGGTTTTCGTTTTTGTAAACATACAATCAAGAATGGCGGGAATAATCTAACTAATAAACAGGAGAAATATTAAATCAGGGAAAGTTGGAAAAGTGGATGGTGTTAATTTTCAATTGACAATTTCTTGATTAAAGGCACAACAATGTGGAAATGTGTCAACACCATAATGAAGTACTTATGGAAGAGGGACTGGATGCTCTTCCAGGTTCCACAAAGGGAGGCAGGAAGGATAAAACTCAGCTGGACAGAGGCGATGATTCCAACTGTTACCTGGACTAGACCCAAACCTGACTGAGACTGCTCGTTACAGATCGTTAGCTTTAAGCTCTCTGTTACAGAACATAATGGAGAGAATGGTTTTGGGCAGACTGACATATGTGACTGAAAGAAGACGCTTACTGTCACCTTTACAGAGCAGCTTTAGGAAGGGGAGGAGCCCAGAGGATCCAGCCACCTGCTTAGAAGAAGAAATAAGGAACACACAGGAAAACAGGAATAGTGGAGGCCACACTGTGGGATAGTGGATAATGCTTATAACATGTTCTGTAAGAAGATACTACTCAAAAAAATATGGGCATAAAAGAGAGGATGTTTAATTTAGTCAGGGACTTTCCAAAGTGTTTCCACAGGAGTGACAGTAGTTAAAAAAACAAACAGAAAAAGTGATACTGAAATGAAGCTTAGGCTTGTGTTCAATAAGGAAGCTCTGAAATCACTCATCCACATTCTTTCCCAGGCATTTGTTCATTTCTCTTTTTGTCACCATCTCCACTTTTCCACACTGCCAGATTCAGTGCTGATGTCATCTCTTCTAATCCAATCATCTCTTAGTCTACCTTCCTTGAACCAATCAGCCTCCAGTGAGATGTGTCCCCTGGGTCACAACCACCTATATGGGACACCCCCACTGAGTTTTAAGTACCTGGGTCTCTCCACCTTTTGGTTTGAGAACTAAAGAAACTTTCGGATGAGCGGTGAAACATTTTCAAGAAACTCAAAGACTTTTTTCAAGCTCCAGAGGATAAATCTTCTTCAGTCTCGCCCAGTGATCTCTCCATGTTGAAATACCAGGGGTCCTCAATGTTGTTTTCCTAGAGATGCGTACTGTTGCTGAAATAAAATAAATAAGCAAAACCTTGGAATCATAGTTGATATTCAAAATGCTACTAACGCTAAAAGATTACTACTACTAACAGACTACGAGAAAAAGATGAAAACATAGAGGACAAAGAGCAGCTGATCTGTCAGCCCAGGATGACAAAATCCCTACATTAACAAATATAAAACAAAATAGAATAAATAAAATTAGAAATTTTCCAGCATCTGTGGGATAGTGCTCATCACGTTATGGAAAACTGTGAATAATAACTGTATAAACCCAGTGAGGTGACTGACAGGAGGAATGTCAGGAGCAGTGATGTTTTGTGGGAAATGCAAAGACAAACATCCAATCATCACCCCTGACACACACACACACACACACACACACACACACACACACACAGTGAACATGACTTTACAAGACTGGAATGCAGTGGAGCAGGTTTTGGTTCAGTCAGAAACATGTGGATATTCTGTGTTTCATAAATCTTCCTTTTCATCCTCCCATATATGGGAGGATGAAAAGGAAGCTAAAACTGATTGGACTATATATATAGCTAAAACTGATTGGACAAGTTTTCTCCTGTCTCTGTACATACACATGTAAAACAATAATAAAGTATAATCTTCACTTTCATCTATTTGTACATAGCGTCAGAACAAAAGCCAGAGTAAAAGTATTGTTACTCAAATATGTACAATCTGTTTACAGACATTTGTACAGTCCACAGCAGCCTTCACCTGTGTTTGTGTGTCTGCAGAGTCAGAACATGATCAGGAGAAAAATATTAAATCCACGGCTCATTTTGGCTGGAATATTTTGATGTAGGTGCTAAAACCATCAGAGAGAACACGTCTTTATTCACAAACCCATTATTAATAAACTACTATGTGATTTATTAGCACTTTTTATCTGATATTCACTGAGCTGCTGTAATTCTATGTTTGCACTCTATCAACTCATATTCACGGCTTTGTGTCATTATTTACAGTGTAAGGCACATCCTGCATTGACACTGATGAGCAGCATCCTCAAAATTAAGAGTGGGGGGGGGGGGGGGGGGTGTTGCACAGAGGATGCTGCTATAGAATTTATATGGACCCTCATTCTCTTAGATGCTGTTAGAAGAGGAATAGTCTTTGTTTTTTTACGGGGGTGTCAGCTAAAGACTCTACAAAATGAATTTAAGACATATGTTCTCTTCGAGTCATTGCTTGCCTGTTTACAGTTTGGTGGTCAAAGGACAGTTTCGGCCATAACTCAAATAGAACTGAATAAAACTATGGTTTCTATTCTTGGATTGATTTATTCATTCCAATTTATTTTACATAGAAAGTAAAACAGCGTTTCTATCCAGCCTGAATGATTCACAGTCTCATCCTCACAGAGAGGAACACAGTTGATTAATTTAACTCTGACCTCAGATCTGTACTCACTATCAGCTTACATTTGAACACAGTGTATCAGTATTGATATGTTTGGATTATATCTATATTCACATTTATGGCTTTTAAACAAAGACATCTATTCAAAAAGGTAGATCTTTGGCTCACACACCTGGAATGTAGTCATTCAACTGTGGTAAGGGGAGGAGCTACTCTGCTCAGGTGAAAAGGAAACAAAGAACTCAGTGTGTTCAGACTCAGGTTTACAGTCACAAAGCAGGAAAAAGAAAACGAGGTGAGTGTTATTTTGCATTTATGTGGTGTTAGAATGATCAGAAAATGTTTCTGACTGGAAAGAAGTCACATGAACGTTTCTCAAACTGGAAAAAAACCCTCTGAAACTTGTTTTGGTCCATTTTGGTACTCGACTTTGTGACATCATCCAGGAAGAAACATGATGGATAAAAATAAATCTTTGTTTGGTGGTCAGAACATTTTTCTTCATCTGCCAATTCAGCTGTTTCTCTGTGAAATGTAACAGAAAAACAAAGAACCTATTCATTTACGAGTCGACTGCGTGTATTACACTGGAACTTGTGTATGTTGCATTTCCTGTTCTGCCAGTCTTGGTTTTTTTTTTTTTTTTATATTTGTACTGCGCTCAAAGTCTGTGATACTTGTTTCACTCATAGACTGACTCAAGATGAGTGGTTTAGAGGAGGTCAGAGCAGAGTCTCCAGGATCCAGCGGTCTGTCCACGAAGAATGACAATTCCAGCGATTATCCTCCAGCCTTCAGTCATGAACCTCGACCCTCAGACAGAAAGTAAGAGACTATTTTTGCTGTACACACATCTTGAGTTGTGTTTTTTATTTTATTTTATATTTTTTTTGTAGTCCTTTGATATTATTTCAAAGAGATTTGTAGCGTTGGAGTCACTAAATTGTGCTGAATCTCCTCCGGAGCAGGGTACATTCAACAGTTGAACTCAACAGCTATGAGATCACTGCTTTTGGACCAATCAATTCTCTGGAAAACAGAGAAACCATTTTTAGAAGATATGGGCTAAACTATGTATTCAAAGAATGGTTGAAAAATAGGATCAAATGTATCAACATAGTACTGTAGGTTTTTTCCCGTATTTCTGTTCTTAGCTGTTAAAGCACTTGCATATTAATATAAAGCTTTCAATACTAAACTACCTGTAGCCTGTACAGGAAAGAGAAGGTCTAACTGGTTATTTGGGTATTTGGGCCAATGACTAGGTTCGCTGGAGGGTTAAAGGCAAGCTGTGACATGCAAAAGAATGAATGGAGACACAGGTAGCAAATACATTGAATTGCATTGAACAGTTGCAAAAATAACAATGTAATATTAATTGTGCACAATACCAGATGAAAATAACAAAAACAAAAATATAGTGTCTTTTACCCTTTGAGCTCATGTTGTGTTTTAGTTCTGCTGACTTTAGTCAGTTAAGTCAAATCTGAGTTGCATGTTTAGGAGACAGTGTGTATTCTGAGGTAGCACATCAATTATCCTACCGCACAGATGAGAGTTTATAGTAGTGGAACAGCCTGTTCTCTATGGGGCCAAGAAGGATCTGTTCAGTTCTCAATGGCAGTGATGTCAGTAACACATTAACTAGTAACGCGTTACTCTAATCTGACCACTTTGTTCTGTAATGAGTAGTCTAACAAGTTACTATTTCCGATCCAGTAATCAGATTAAAGTTACTTATCCAAGTCACTGTACATTACTATTTTGTTATTTTCCTTTAGTAAACAGATATATATTTTGTTTTCTTCTTGCGTCTCAAGGAGTGACATCTGGCTGATGTGACAATTAAGTCACGTTTTCAGCAAGAGGACAACTCACGTGTAATACCACACAGCAACACACACGGAAATACTGGAAATACATCACACTGTTCCCTGTGTGATGTGTTCTTTTTTGCTTCCCTTGTGTCATTACTGTCATTTTGTTCACCAGCTGTCTTCACTCCCCTCATTATCCCTTTTTTATTTTAGCCCTGAGTTTTCCCCTGCTTGTTGTCATGTCCCTGCTGTGTGCCTTTGGTTCTTGATAGATGCTAATGCTTTTGTTCAAGTTAAGTTTTAGTAAGTTTATAGTTTGTGCTGGTTGCTCCTGACCAGCCCTGCCTTGCTTTTCTACTCTTGTTAATAAAGCCTAAATTTAAATTCAACTCTCACCTGAGAGTCCTGCACTGTGGTCCTCTGCCTTGCCTGCCACAGCATTACATGACACTATTTGGAGTTTGTCAGCTAAAGATGACATTATCAAGGTTTGTTGTCTACTCTGTACTGGCAACAAAGTACTATCTAGCTTCAGAAACGTGACACCAAATTTAAAGAAAGATTGAATGTAACTAATTAAGCGTCTTGTAATCTAACTAGGTTAATTTAAAAATCAAGTAATCAGTAAAGTAACTAAGTTACTTTTTAAAGGAGTAATGAGTAATCAGAAAACAGGTTACTTTTTCTAGGTAACTATGCCATCACTGCTCAATGGAGGCTTGCCATCCTCATCAGGGAAAAATCTAAAGCATTCAGTTCCAAGTTCCAACACTCTCAAAAACAAATAAACCTAGCCAAGATGTTACCAATGCTAAAAAGAGGCTGGTCCCGTCCCTCCCACTACAGGTCTTAGATGGACCAGGATGTCTTTTGCTTAACTTTCTTCAACTAGTTTTCAACTTTTCTCAGCTCAGATATTGCAGGCATGATGTCATCTGCTCTCATTCTCTCTGCCTCAGCAGTGCTTTTATCCTGTGCAGAAGAAAGTGGGCAGGCTTAACTAATTTGGCCAATGACAACATGCACAGTGATTTTCCTAACTGATCATCTGCAGAGGAACGGTTTCAGTCAGGTATCAGAATTCATCACAGTACAGAAACAGCATTAGTGAAGGTTACCAATGATCTTCTTACAGCCTCTGACAGTGGACTCATCTCTGTGCAGCTTTTGATACTGTTGACCATAACATTTTATTACAGAGATTAGAGCATACTATAGGTATTAAAGGTACTGCACTGCAGTGGTTTGAATCATATTTATCTAATAGACTCCAATTTGTTCATGTAAATGGGGAGTCTTCTTCACACACTGAGGTTAATTATGGCGTTCCACAGGGTTCTGTGCTAGGACCAATTCTATTTACATTATACATGCTTCCCTCAGGCAGTATTATTAGAAAGTATTGCATCAATTTTCATTGTTATGCAGATGATACCCAGCTTTATCTATCAATGAAGCCAGATGACACACATCAATTAGTTAAACTGCAGGAATGTCTTAAAGACATTAAGGCCTGGATGACCTCTAATTTCCTGCTTCTAAATTCAGATCAAACTGAAGTTCTTGTACTCGGCCCCACAAATCTTAGAAACATGGTTTCTAACCAGATACTTACTCTGGATGGCATTACTTTGGCCTCCAGTAACACTGTGAGAAATCTTGGAGTCATTTTTTAACCAGGATTTGTCCTTCAATGCACATATTAAACAAATATGTAGGACTGATTTTTTGCATTTACAAAATATTTCTAAAATTAGAAACATCCTTTCTTAGAGTGATGCTGAAAAGCCTTCAGCTGATCCAAAATGCTGCAGCTAGAGTACTGACAGGGACTAGAAAGAGAGAGCAGATTTCTCCCATATTGGCTTCTCTTCATTGGCTCCCTGTTAAATCTAGATTAGAATTTAAAATATTTCTCCTCACCTATAAGGTCTTGAATAATCAGGCCCCATCTTATCTCAAAGACCTCATAGTACCATATCACCCAAATAGAGCACTAGGTGACTGTGTGTTGGATTTGATGCTATATGAAAAAAAGTGAATTGAATTGAAAAATTACCAATATTAGTATTACTGAATCCAAATAAGGGAAAGATGCCTTGGTTATATATTAGTAAAAACAATCTCAAAAATATTAATGAAGGATTCAAAAGTGTATCAAAAGGATCATCCTGACAACAGCCTCTTTGTGCAGTTTCTGTTGTGAAAATATCCAGAGCTTCAGCCCCGTAAATCTGACACTGCACAAGAAGCAGCTCAGTGTCCAACAACAGGAACATGAACCAAATGAAGTGTGATTTATTCTGTTTGTGTTTCCAGATGTCAGCAGTACAGATTCAGAGCAGAGTCTCCAGAATCCAGCTGTCTGTCAATCAAGAGTGACCGTTCCAAAGATTTTCCTCCATTCTTCAGTCATGAACCAAGACCCTCTGACACGAAGTAAGAGACTTATTTGGTGTAAACTGAGCTGAAGATTTATTTATTTTTTTTCAATCCTTTGATATGTTTTCTAAGCAATTTGTAGGGGTGGACTCAGTGACTTGTGCTGACCCTCCTCTGGAGCAGGTTGTGTTTAAGATTGGAGATCGACAGCTATGAGATCACTGCTTTTCGACAAATCAATTCTCTATAAAGCAGCGTCAACATTCTTGGAAAATAAAATCTCGTGGTTCCAGTAGGTTCCTCGCTGACCTCTTTGGGTTGGCTCGGGCCTAATAATAATGAAGATTCCAATTAGGGGTTTTTCTAGTCACCCTCATATATATACCTTTGCGGAAACCATTCGACCTGACGCACATCCCCATGGGGTCCATGGTCACTTGCGACTGCGTCACTTGCGACCGTGTCACTTGTGACCATGTCCCATGCAACATTGCCCATTTTTGTGTGTGTATGCCCCTTGCGATTACAATACGCTCCTCCCCAATCCCTTAGGTCTGACTCAGGCCTAATGAAGAACTCTAAAAATTCCAGTTATGCGTTTTTCCAGTCACTCTCATATATATATATGTTTTCGGAAAGTGCTCAACCTGATCAACGTTGTCGTTGGGTCCATTTCATCATACAAGCTAACTGCTGTCCCACCAGTACACTTATGCATGTTTGTGATTGATTTGATGCCACCAACACCATTTTTGTCATGTAATTGCACTCATAACTAGACAGTAAACTGAGAACTAATCCTCAGCTACAAATATGAGAAGTGTTGTGTCAATTTTAGCAGATTTGGTGATTTCTGTGTTTAGTACAAAAGTTGTTTCCAGAACATAAAATGCATCAAACTGAATTCCCTCCTGGAGCTCAAAGAAGACAAGAAATAAAAGTTACTGAAGGAGAGAAACAAATTAGTCCTCTGACCCACAAACATTCCACAGAAATAAAGATTTTTCTGGAAAATTCAATATTTTTCCCTTCACTGTTTTTATTTTTCTTTGTTTTGTTTTTTGCTTGTTTTTGTACTTGTGTCCACAGAGTCTCCATTGTGAAGAAAAAATCAGAACCAGAGCTGCAGGCACCCAGTGAGAGTAGCTGTGTACAAAGTAGGACTTCGCATATACTCATTTCTGAAAACTAGATTTCTTGTTGTGTTCAGACATTAAAAAGTTTTCTTGCTCTCTAGTGTTACTGTTTTTCTTTCTTTCAGCAGATGCTGCTCTGCAGGAGGTTTCAGACAGACTTAAGAACATTCTGAGGAGAAGATGTGAACATGTGATAGAAGGAACTGATAGACCAGGAAGTGGAACCCTTCTCAACAGGATCTACACTGAGCTTTACATCATAAATGGACATAGGGACGATATTAACACCCAGCATGAGGTGAGGCAGGTGGACAGAGCTTCCAAGAAGATGATCGTCCCTGAAACACCAATCAGGTGCCAGGACATCTTTAAAGCCTTACCCGACCAACAAAGATCCATCAGAGTGGTTCTTACATACGGCATTGCTGGCATTGGAAAAACCTTCTCAGTGCAGAAGTTCACTCTGGACTGGGCAGAGGGCTTGGAGAACCAAGACCTCAGTGTGGTGATTCTGCTTTCATTCAGGGAGCTGAATCTGATCAGAGATCAGCAGTACAGTCTTCTGCAGCTGCTCCATGTGTTCGAGCCAACATTACAGAAGGTCCCAGCACAGACGCTCACTGTCTGTAATCTTCTGTTCATCTTTGACGGCCTGGATGAAAGCAGACTTTCATTGGATTTCACCAACAGGAAGCTCGTGTCTGATGTCACACAGAAGTCATCAATCAGAGAACTGGTGGAAAATCTCATCGAGGGGAATCTGCTTCCCTCGGCTCTCATCTGGATAACTACCCGACCTGCAGCAGCCAATCAGATCCCTCCTACATGTGTTGACAGGGTGACAGAAGTACGAGGCTTCACTGATGCCCAGAAGGAGGAGTACTTCAGGAGGAGATTCAGTGATGAAGAGCTGTCCAGCAGAATTGTCTCCCACATGAAGACATCCAGGAGCCTCCACGTTATGTGCAGAATCCCAGTCTTCTGCTGGATCACTGCTACAGTTCTGGAGCACATGATGTCTACAGAACAGACTGCAGAGCTGCCCAAGACCCTGACTGACATGTACTCACACTTCCTGTTAGTTCAGATAAAGAAGAAGGAGAACAAGTACCATGAAGGACATGAGACGAGTCAACAGGAGCTCACTGAGGCCGACAGGGAAGTTCTTCTGAAGCTGGGGAGGCTGGCGTTTGAACATCTGGAGAAAGGAAACATCCTCTTCTACCAAGAAGACCTGGAGCAGTGTGGTCTGGATGTGACAGAGGCCTCAGTGTACTCAGGAGTTTGTACAGAGATCTTCAAACAAGAGTGCGTAAGCTTCAAGAAATCAGTTTACTGCTTTGTTCATCTGAGCATTCAGGAGTTCCTGGCTGCAGTCTACATGTTCCACTGTTACACCAACAGGAAGATGGAGGTGCTGCAGACCTTCCTGAGTAAGGAAATCTCATCTCTGGAAGAACTTCTGACCAGGGCCATGGAGAAGTCTTTCCTAAGTGAAACCTCCCACCTGGAACTGTTTGTTCGCTTCCTTCATGGCCTCTGTCTGGAGTACAACCAGAGACTTCTTAGAGGTCTGCTGGGTCAGACAGAGATCAGTCCAGAAATGATCCAGAGAGTCATCAAAAACCTGAAGAAGATTAATGTGTCTGGAAAGTGTCCTGACGGAAGCGTCAACATTTTCCACTGCCTGATGGAGATGAAAGACCTCTCAGTATATCGAGAGATCCAAGAGTTCCTGAAGTCAGCGAACAAATCAGGGAAGAAACTTTCTGAAATCCAGTGCTCAGCTCTGGCCTACATGCTCCTTATGTCAGAGGAGGTTTTGGATGAACTGGATTTGGAAAAGTACAACACATCAAAGGAGGGACGACAGAGACTGATTCCAGCTGTGAGGAACTGCATAAAGGCTCGGTGAGTCCAGATGTGGCTAACGTTATGAATCAGAGTAGATTAATAATTTAGTTCTTTAAAAGATTCTTTATAAAATATCCTAACTGATCTTTTTATAGTTTTTCACTTGTTTATTGCAAACTTTAGATGTCAGTTTGATTTTTTCACAGACCTTGTTGAGCTTTTTCAAACACTGTGGAAAAGTGTGTATTTTTTAACATAATTATTTGGATTTAATTTTTATGTCTGTAGTTTGAGCTGAAACAGTCATTGTGGTCACATGTGAAGATGATGTAATGACACTGGATGCTGTCACAGTGATTTGATTTTAGCAGTAGAAATCAGTGAAGCCATTCAGAAAAGTCAGTTATAACAATGTTAATTCTGATTGTGATCAGCTCACACCGACAGACTGTGGACAGCACGAAACCCCTAATGGAACTTCACTTTCTCTCCTTCATCTGAACGTTAAAGCAAGAACCAATTAAAATCCTGCAGTCCTAAGAAGTCAGATCAGATCAGCTGAACCACTGATGTAAAGAGAAAAACGTCAAATAGGAAGTGTTCCACTGTTTTTCATGAAGTGCATTTAGTATCTAAAGTGAAATGTCATCTTCAAATAGTAAATCTTCATAAAATTAAAGTATCATAGTCATAATAACATGTTTTCCAATGTATATGTCAATACAGACTTCATGATGTTTCGCCCTCAGAGGGTCACTGCGGAATAGTGGCCTCAACTCTGAAATCCAACCCCTCCCATCTGAGAGAGCTGCACCTGAGTTCAATCAACCTGCAGGATTCAGCAGTGAAACTATTTGCTAGTCTGGAGAGTCCAAACTGTAAACTAGAGACACTGAGGTCAGTTTACAGAATCTGTTGTTGTTTCTGAAGGTATTTTAATAACTGAACTGTAATCTCCTCATAACCTGGCTCCAGTGCTGTAAGATGGAGGATTTGGATGCACTGATCCAACTTTTTTTTTTCCAGTTCTAGTACGATCACTTATCTTCAGGTATCCAGGATTTGGACTTCAGTGACGAGTTGTGTGTTCTGAATATATAAACATAATTTAATTGATTCTTGCAAATCAAGCATTTATAGAATTGGGATATCCTGCACACAGCTGCAGCAGTCTAACAATGTTCAGTTCAACATTGCACCACTAAGGGACCAGTGTCAGATCTAACCTGCTGTGTTAGGGTGGTGTCTGTGACATTTCCTTAGGCTCTCCATGTTCCTTTTGGCTGAAGATTCAAACCCATTTAAACCCCAAATATCCAAAAACTCACTGGGACGAGCAGGTTCAGGTGCAGGCTGTTTATTAGTTACACACAACACAGACAAAAACCAAAACACAGACAGTAACATAGTTGAGACTGAAGTACACACACAGAGCGAAGAGAAGAGTAAGAAAGAAGAGAAGAGGGAAACAGGGAGACAGAGAAAGATGCAGAAACAGGAAAGGAAAAGAGGACAGGAAAGAGAAGAGCACACAGAGAGAGGTGAGGTGAGACAAAGAGTGGCAAACATTTTATATCTTAAATATGATAACCGCCCACTTGCCTTTGACCCCTCCTAATTTACATAAAGTCTCAGCCCATGAAACTTGAACCCCAACCAATTCTCTTTTGGTTAAACCACGCCCACTCTGAAGTCACATGTTCAAGGCACACACATCACAGGGGTACCTTTTGGTTTATGACAGTTCAGACAGATGTCACAATGATGAACATTTCTACTCAAACATCTGCTAGAATAACATCATTAGTACCACTCCACTTAGCTAAGTCTTATCTCTTCCCCCCTCCTAGCCAGGAGAGTGCGAGGGTCGGGGGCCTACAGAACTCCATTTTAAGAATGTACCTGTCATAAAACACTGCTGAAGTATAACATAGTGTTAGAGGTGTCATGAGGAGCAGCGCTCACTCTGGCAACTCTCCAAAAGCCTCAAACACACACCTGAGATCTAACAGGTCTCACCCTCACCCCAGTGACCCCGGGAACATAAAGCACTCTATACATTGGTGTGTGTGTCTGGAGGTTTCTCTTACTTTGCACAGGCCATAAAAGTGACGCATGGTATCTAAAACATGAGAATAATGACTCCATGCACCAGTATGAAGGCCATACAGAATATAAAATAGTCTCAGTATAAGTAATAAAAGTAAAAATAGTGACAATACAAATAACATAGGTGAACAATAAGAGTAGATATATTCCCATAGATGTGATGATAAATGAAGTTACACTGACTCATCAGAGGCCCCTAGGAACAGGGCCAGTAATTAGCCATGGGGAAAGTAGAGTAAAATATTGAGATAATAAATGAGTCCCCCAGCAATGGAAGAGTGGCCCTCACAGTACATGATATGAATGATAGATGTCCTCCTTCTATGGGGGGGGGAAAGTCCCGTCCTGCATATGACACAATGTGTAAGGCCTGCTACCAGTGGGAAAGACCCACCCAACATACAGTACAAAATATTAAAAGGGCCTCTGATGCCAGTATGAGAAGAATAGATGATAAATGAAACTAGTAAAAAATATCCCCACAGTGGGGCAGCTGGAAATATTAGGGAGCAACATGAGTGAGACAAATACCAGAAGTTAGACTCACTTATCATGTGATTTATCACATGAACCAAGCTGTGAAAAAAAAGGTGTGGGTCATTAACATCACCAGGGGTTTAGTGTGAAACCACTGCAAGATCCCCCACCCCCCACCTGAGGTAAGATGTGAATGGAGGTGGAAGAACCTGGGAAGTGAGCTCAAGACTGCATTATAGTTTGCTGACAGCTGGTCTCCTAAGCCACCACCTCTGTTCAGTGATGGTCATTCACAGTGCACAAAGTGCACATAGATGGACTCTTTGACTGCTCTGTCAAACTCTTTCAAATCATCTGTCTTCTTGCTCCAAAATGTGAACATTGTCTTCCTTGAAGGAGTTTCCTTCATCCTTTAGGCATTGGTGTACAGCTGAGTCTTGTCCTGTCAAGGTGGCTCTTCTATGTTGTGCGTTTGTGCATTGCTGCACTGCACTGCACAGCATAGACTACTGTATGTTGCTCAGCTAGTGTTCAAAAGTTTGTGTCCTTCAGAAGAACCAGTGTTTGTCCTAGAGTATGGCTGGATCTGAAGTACACTGGGATGTCACGCTTGGTGAAAAAAACTCCTGATTTCTCTGACAAACCTGCCACATAAAGGATGGCAATGCTGTTCCATTTGTCATTCTCTTTCTCCCTGGTTGGGAGAAAATTGGACAACACAAAATCCGAATTGTAGCCACCCCTGCAAACCTCAGTGATGAGGACATGGTGATGTTGAGTTGCACATTTAAAATCTGAACACATCAAATTTGATTACCAGTGATTTTGTCTACCTGTTCTATTCTTCATTCAGATTGGAAAAGTGCAATTTGTCAGGGACCTGCTGTGCTGCTCTGGTATCTGCTCTGAAATCCAACCCCTCCCATCTGAAACATCTGGACCTGAGAGCAAACAACCTGCAGGATTCAGGAGTGAAAAAGCTGTGCGGTTTCCTGGAGAGTCCACGCTGTAGACTGGAGACTCTGAGGTCAGGTCACTCAGTGACTCTTACTATGCAAATCTTATAGTATAGCTTCTATCCACAAAGCTCTATGTTTTCTTTGATAATATTTTGAAAATTATTTTTTCTGAATTTCGTTTCTTGTCACAAATATATATTAGTTATTTATAATGAGAAAGATTTATGAAGGAGAAATATACTGTTCAAAAAAAAAAAAAAAAAAAAAAAAATATATATATATATATATATATATATATATATATATATATTAGGGGGGGAAATTAACGAATTAAAAATTTTAACGCATTTTAATCGCACTTTGCACCGTGGAACGTTTCTCAGTGCACGAGTTCCAGACATACAGATTATATCGACGCACAATGTCCAAATTCAGGGGCCGCATATACAGCTGAGCGAATGATTAATTTATAACTATATTAAGTGAGACATTAATGTTGAATAAAACTATCCAGTTATGATGCTTAACTTTAATTTCAGGAGTTTGCTTATCACAGGAGCACTTCCACCCTTCGTTGGTCTGTGTAGTAGACTGGTGGGAAAATAAACAAAATTTTGAGGTTTAAGGTTATGTGTATTGATTCATTCATCAACCAAACTTAAATTAACATTACTCATGTCAAATATTGAAATGTGATTAAAATGCGATGAATTTCGATTAATTAATTACAAAGCTTGTAATTAATTCGATTAATTTTTTTAATCAAGTCCCACCCCTAATATATATATGAACCCTTTTTAATCAGAGTGTAACATCAAATCAATTAAACATCTGTGATACTGATCTGGTGAAATAGTAGCAGAGGGGGCTGGGAGAACATCAGTAGTAAGAGACTTCAGGCACTCACATCTCATCATTTACACCTCAGAGTTCATCAATATTTTATGACCCAATAAAAGTAGGTTTCCATCATATGGGATTTTTAAAACCTGAACATACTAGAAATATCACTGCTTTTATCTGCATGTTTTATTCATTAATCAGTCTGGCAGAATGCAGTTTGTCAGAGATCAGCTGCACTGCTCTGGTCTCTGCTCTGAAGTCCAACCCCTCCCATCTGAAACATCTGGACCTGAGAGCAAACAACCTGCAGGATTCAGGAGTGAAACAGCTGTGTGGTTTCCTGGAGAGTCCACTCTGTAGACTGGAGACTCTGAGGTCAGGTCACTCAGTGTCTCTTACTACAACAAATCTTATAGTATAGCTTCTATCCATAAAGCTCTATGTTTTCTTTGACAATATTTTGAGAATTATTTTTTTTGAATTTCATTTGTTGTCACAAATATATATTAAAGTTATTTATAATGAGAAAGATTTATGAAGGAGAAATATACTGCTTAGGAACCCTTTTTAATCAGAGTGTAACATCAAATCAATTAAATATCTGTGATACTGATCTGGTGAAATAGTAGCAGAGGGGGCTGGGAGAACATCAGTAGTAAGAGACTTCAGGCACTCACATCTCATCATTTACACCTCAGAGTTCATCAATATTTTATGACCCAATAAAAGTAGGTTTCCATCATATGGGATTTTTAAAACCTGAACATATTAGACAGAAATATCATTGATTTTATCTGCATGTTTTATTCATTAATCAGTCTGGCAGAATGCAGTTTGTCAGAGATCAGCTGTGCTGCTCTGGACTCTGCTCTGAAGTCCAACCCCTCCCATCTGAAACATCTGGACCTGAGTGGAAACAGCTTGCAGGAACCAGATGTGGAGCAGCTGTCTGATTTTGTGAAGAGTCCCCACTGCAGACTGGAGGATGTGAGGTCAGTATAGAGTTGGAGTCAGTCCATGATGCTGTCACGGCCTTTAATTTTTTTCACATAGGGTCAAACAGGTTAGACAGCATGAGTGAAATTTTCTTTGAACATTGTGAGACTCGGACACTTAGTGAATAAACTCATGCGATATGAGAATGTAATCAAACTGTTTATCAGAGGGAAAGTGGGATTTTCAGGACACTCAATAATGCTGATGGAGAGTCTGTAAACACAGCTGTCACCTCTGCTCTTCTTTTCTCTACAGGTGGCAGTCACGGTGAACAGGATGGTGCTGAGTGTGGATGAGCTGTGTCCTGATAACTGCAGCAGCAGCTTATGAGCAGAGATCTGACTGTGCCACATTAATGGGAGGCTGAGTGCTTCATCCAGCAGTGACTGACTGCTGCAGAGTGAGCTGATCTGAGAACAGCTCCACTGCCACACAGTGTATGGTCTAACACCATCCCTGTGTGCCCCTCTGGATGTACCTGGACTGCTCTGCTGCTGCTCTGTCACAGTCTCTGTAGACACACTGAAGCTCCTCCACTCCTTCTGCTTCACACCTTCTCCACCTCATTTTATGTCATCTTTTCATTCATTCACACACAAACAATTTAGTGTGTTTTATAAGAACCAACCAGAGACAAAACATCTATTTTAAACATAAAAATCTGGTTCTTCATTATAATGTAGAAGTCTGATTTGATCCAGTCAGGACTGACGTACCAGTCAGGATCAAACCCTTCAGGTTCAATTAGTCTGAAGCTCTCAGGGGTCAAAACGAATCCTGATACCCAAGCAACACATTAAATCATGGCCTAATACAGATTTTTGGCAACAGATAGAGATTTCCTCTAATTCATTATTACACAAATTTTTTCTGACACCCTGACAGAGTGAACACTAACCTGGGAAGGTGGGGTTAGGTGTAGGGAATAGCTTGTGTTACAAGGATCATATTGTCCTGTTTTGTAGCCTCCTCTTCCTCCAGCAGGAGCTTGAAACATGGTAGGGCTCAATTCTGAAGGTCAAAAAAGTAGCGTCTGTCCAATGACACCCACCACTTCAGTCATAGGCATTTGAGGGGCCGCTGGACGCTCTGCATGTCACTGTCAGCTGTGGGAGAAAAGGTGGAGGTTGAACAGGTGCAGCCATTGGAGGTGCATCGTCGAGGTCATGATCCACTCTGACATACAGGACACGATCACCACCACACACCCAAACCGTTTTTCACTGTGGGGCAGTTCATTCATGGTCCCAGGGTTCAGTTTGATGGTTTTATTAGAGTTTTGGCTGATTCAGAGCCTGTCTGGTAATTATAGTTATGCTTTTGTGTTTTTGTGTGTGTGTGTCTTGTGTCTAGGTTAACGTCCCCCTCTGACTCATTGGCTTATTGTCTTCAGCTGTGTTTTCACCTGTCCCCCACTTGTTATCCGGTGTGTTTATACTGTCTGACCCTCCTTTTGTGTAAAGCTGCTTTAGTCGTGCATGTGGGGCTTCACCCTGACACAGGTCTGAGATCCAAACAGTTGGCCATGTTCCTCAAATATGTGAGGTTAGAGGATGGAGGGGCTGCCTTCCAGGATCAATCACCACCATATCAACTCCAGATCCCACATCATGAAGGCGGTTCCACGTCACTGACACCACATTTTTATAGATCTCTGAAATAAAATCAATCTACCCAAAAATGGTCTTTCTGAGAGTTTAATCCTTTGTAAAAGATTCAAACAACAACAGTCCTCATGGCTTTAGACAAAGATTGATAACAAGCACAGAATAATTTACCAATAATTTGACCAATGATAATAATAATCAGTTGATGCTCAGAATATCAGAGTTTTCTTATTGCCTATTTGTATTAGACTGAAAGGTTTTTTGAATGTCCCAGCAGCCTCTCCTCACAGTGAAGCAGATCAAAGTACATGAAAGCACTGAGGTGTGTGTCTGTCCCTCAGAGGCCACCAATAATTAAAGAATTAATTAAATAAACATTTGGAACATTTGGAAAGTGTTTTATTAACGGGATCAAAACTCCCTGCAGGTTGTAGTCAAAATCAATACATTTACACCTTACACCTGCCCAACCTCTCCTCCCATGTTCACTCTATATAGTGAATGGAAATGAGGACATGCATAATCCAGTACTGTGAAAACTGGTGCTGGGCCAAAGAACAAGCAAACAGGAAGTCTGCACACCAGGAAAAGCTGCTGGGTATTAAGCATACGTTTAATAAAAAGACCATGATGAGAGTGCTGCCCTTCCTCAGACGTATTTAGTTTTATCTTATGAGTCCTGATTTGTTCCCGTTTCCTCTCACCTTGTTACCTTGTGTATAAATAGTTTGTGTTTCCCAGAGTTCTTTGTTGTGTTGTCCTCATTCCTGTGCTGGGAATTCCCAGTGGAACAAACTTCATCATTAAAGTTGTATTTCACATCCTGACTCCTGAGTCCTGCACTCTGGGTCTGAATCCTGCCTGTTTTCACTGCATTCTATGACTCGTGTATTGCAGTATTTTTCACAGAACTACAGTACACAGTATTAGAAGGGCAAGAACCAAAAACCATTAGAGGAAAAGCAGAGATGGCTTCAACCCTTCAGTCACTGCGTACACAGTTGTGTACATCACTTTTTATTGTTTAGTTATATATGTACTCTAATGCTGGTTTTCTGACATCTCCAACCTAAAAAGATGATGTAGGCGGAATATTAATTGTTTTCCACCAGATTTCCTGTATTGTGACCAAAGCGGTTTAGCTTTAGTAAACATACATGGTGGGAATGATCTAACAGATAAATGGGAGAAAGAAAAAACTAAAAGGAGCCATGCTGAAATATTAAATCAGGGAATGTTGGAAAAGTGGTGTTATTGTTCAATTTACAATTTCTGGATTAAAAACAGTGCTTAAAGGCACAGCGATGACTTCTCATGGGAAGCAGGAAATGCGTGCCACGCCGTGATGAAGCACAGAAGAGGGACAGGATGCTTTTCCAGCTTCCACAAACGGAGGCAGGAAGGATGCAGCTCAGCTGGAAAGAGGCTATGACAGAACACTGCAGGCCCTGAAACACCAGCAGAGTCCAGATCAGCGGGATTACGTCTGACATGTCCGCTGGAATATCGCTCCTGCTCACCTGGATTCAGGCGTCCGCCTGCCGCCTCGTTTCAGTGCGCACAGGTGAGATTTACCTGTTAAATGAATCTGTGTGGCGGTGGTGGTGGTGGTGGGATGTGTGTGGCTGCTTTACCTGCTTCTTACTGGAAATGTATATTTAAGTTTATTTTCTTCTTTTGATGCTTAGAGAAGATGTTCATAAACTTCGGAAGCGTTTGTCTCGGGCTCTGATTCATCTGACGCTGGTATATCAGCGTATGTGGGGCACAAGCAGCTGAAAGCGCCGCTTTGCAGGTGAAAACATCTGGGAGTGCGTCACTACCCACTGTGGGTGATTTATAACTGAGTATTTAGTGATTCCTGACTCATGGATGATTCTCGGACCTGTGATCGAGTCATGCATACAGTGATCTGCTGCTTGCAAACGTGTTCGACCATTTTCAGCTTCATAAAACCCACACATTACAGTGATGCTTTAAAAACAACCTAGTTGGCCTGTTGTAGTGTGGAAGAAGAGTGCAGTTCGAATGATCACAGATATATTAATGTGCAGCCTCAACACAGGCCATCAGGTTTGCCAGTTCCAAGAGGGGAGAACTGATCTGAGTGCAGCCATCCTGCTGCTTCTCAGCTACAATATAGGCTGTCACCCTCTGAATCCTCTCAGTAAACTCTGGCAGCTGCTGGCGTCCTTCTTACTTCTGCCTCCACAGGTCAGGGTGGTGATGCTAAAGTCCCGAGGCCTGTTTCAAGTAAACGGGGTGTTTCCAAATAAAAGAATATCACGTGACAAAAGAGAAACGAGGACAGTGACTCACGTGACCACCTCATTATAACTGAAGTTGCTGAAAAAGTGTGACGACATGGCATCAGGATCCACGATCCCATCTGAAAATCAGAAGCATCATTCTCACCTGTACAAATCAGCACCTCAGTGTTTTCTAAGGCTGGGGAAGCGTCAACACTATATATATATATAATATATATATATATATATATATATATATATATATATATATATTATATATATATATATATATATATATATCAATAAAAATGAAATATCACATTGGTGAGCTGATATTCCATTAATATTACTTCAGTGAAATACCACCATCAGAAGTTATTTAATTTGACTTTACAATGTCTTAAATGTCTTAAATTGAGATTTTGACATGATCATTGCATAATTATGTTAAAGGTCCACCAGCACGTAACAGAACTGCAGGAGTGCTGTACATCAAATGACCAGCAGGTGTCAGTACTCTTAAATGAGCACCATCTAGGGGAGGATCTGACTAGAATAGAGAACAGAACGCCTTTATTGTCATTATAAAGGATGTACAATGAGATTGGAGGGCCACTCACTCATTACACAATATGGGAGCTCACATAGATATTGTTCAGTATGAATAATATAATATTGCACAGAGATGTGGGTGTTGCACAGTTACGGTGGGTGAGTGTGAGAGTTCAGTCTGTTTGTTCTGGCTGTGATGCTCCTGTAGCTCCTGCCAGAGGGCAGCGGGTCAAACAGGTCAAAGCCAGGGTGTGAGCTGTCCTTGATGATGTTCCTGGCTCTGCTGAGGCACAGTAATATCTCTGCTAGGCGATATTACTGTGTGTGTTTCACTTATTCCAACATGAAGCTGCGGTTTGTCGAGGAAACACCGAAGATGCAAAGTCCCTGGTCACTAAAATCACAGACAACAGCACGTTTTCTCAAATCAGAAATATTTAGTGCTTTATTTTCAGTTCCTGGTGGCTTTTTCCACCATCATTAAGTAAACTGGATCCTTCTGATAAACTCTTTTTAAATTTCACACGCATGTTATCCAGTGGTGGAAGGAGGATTTAGATGCTTTACCCAACAGTACAACAAAAATACAATGCAAATGTTGTAGTTTTGCACTCTGATTGGCTGTACTTTGACCTTTAACCTCTCTGCTCTGTGCTGTTTCCTCTTTCAGAGCAGCAAATCATCACAGCTGAGTCTGGACAAAACATCACTCTGACATGTCGAGCTCCAAACAACATCATCATAGTCGTAGAGTGGAGCAGAGCTGATCTGGAGTCAGAATATGTCCTTTTGTACCGGGATGAGCGGTTTGAACCAGAACACCAGCATCCATCCTTTAAGAACCGGGTGGATCTGCAGGACAGACAGATGAAGGATGGAGACGTGTCTGTGATTCTGAAGAACGTGACGTTTAATGACACTGGAACATACGAGTGTCGGGTCGTCACAGAAGAAACACGCTCGCTGAAATTAATCATAAACATCTACCTGAGAGTTGTTGCTCCTCCTCCAGGTGAGTGAGCAGAGTTCAGTGTGTCTGTGATCAGAGGTGAAGCTGCTTCCTGGTTGTTGATGTTTGTTTCTAAAGATGTTGTTGATGAGACTTTGTAGAAAGCAGCTGGTCTGAGTGATGTGATCAGAGTGCAGTAGATAATGTCTGACAGCAGTTTGAAGAGGAAATGGATTCTGTTCTGTTCTTCACTCATCACCTACCTGACAGCTGACACCTCACACCTGTTTCTACCTGCTGGTCAGCCACGAGGACTCAGAGAGGATGGAGGGAAGGAGGATGGAGGGAAGGAGGATGGAGGGAAGGAGGATGGATTTATCCCCATGATACTTTCTCTGGCAGTTTTTGCTGTATTCCTTGTTGTTCTGATCTGGATTAAACAGCTGAGGAATCGGGGATCATACAGTGTTTCTTGGTGACCGGGAACCTGCACAGACATATTTGTGTTTAACAGCATCATGTTTGAAATGTCTCAGAGCTTTTTCCCTCTGAACTCTGAAGGCCTGCAGCTGCTCCACACTCTCTGGGCTAAGACGGATGATCCGAGGACACATCGAGCAGATCCTGAGTTTGCTGTCACGTGTCTTTGTCAAGATACTTTGTGCTGGGAGGGGAAACGCTGCAAATGTTATTATGAATTTCCACTGATTTACCACCTGACGTAAACTCCACAATAGCTGCATAACTAAGTGAGATTAATGAGCGTGTTGGGTTTTTAATCAGATCAGCTAGCACACAGAAAGCCAGGCTATGTTGACCTGACTTTGTAGCACAGCAGATGATTTCAGCACTTTTTAATGCCTTTGAAAAATGTTTAACACAGTAAAGAGAGTGTACTAAAGGGGAGCCTGGGAACACTGAAGCTATCATGAGACCCTTTGACCCTTCATTTTTACATGGGGGGGGGGGGGTTTGTTCAGATCGTTTGTGTGTTTAATGCTGTGAAGTCTTTGCTGTGAGAATGAAAAACCCTTTAATGACTGAACACGTTAAATAAAACCAAACTGAGTGATCTGAGTTTTATTTGATCCTGAGTGAGCGACGGTCGTCTGCATTAGTGTGTTTGTGTGGATCGTGTTGATCATGTGGTGGACGAGGCTGATGCTGATGCAGTGTGGGGGCACGCCTGTCCCCCCTCTCTGGGATTGGCCAGTGTTTTCAGTGTCTTACCTTTGTTGGCTGTATCATGTGTCCTGGTCCAGGAAAACAGAAATTAGATTATTATATTAGCTACAAACAAGTATGTGTGAACCGGCCCACCTAAACTGTAGAAGGTATCTTCATGTAGTCATGAACCTGATCCTCCACAGAGGGGCAGCGTTTGGTAAATCAGGCCCATGTGTTTGACTTTTCTGACTTCAGTGTGTTTAGTGTGTATTTATGTGATTAGCTGAGACATTAACACACTCCACAGTCCAGCTGAGCAGTATTCACATGGACAGAGCAATGAATAGAAGACATCAACACAGAGACGTCCAAAACTTTCATTCATTGATGTTGAACTGATGCTTCTTTAATTCGTTGCACTGCTGCAGATTTATTTATTTCACAGTGGTTAATTAAGCCATAGAGCACAAACTGAGTGATGATGAGCTCACTCAGCTGATTGTGAACCTCTCACAGGGACCCTAAATCACTCGTCTGGTTTACACTTGTTGGGAAGTTTTTACTTCACTTCAGCTCTCTCATTACCTCCACAAACATGTGTGTGTGCTTTTTTTCCTGCTGCTGCACACTGTAACAAATAATTTATCCAATTCAATTTTATTTATATAATATGAGGGATATATAATATATATTCACAACAAACAGTTGCCTCAAGGCGCTTTATATTGTGGGTAAAGACCCTACAATAATACAGAGAAAACCCAACAGTCAAAACGACCCCCTATGAGCAGCACTTGGTGACAGTGGGAAGGAAAAACTCCCTTTAACAGGAAGAAACCTCCAGCAGAACCAGGCTCAGGGAGGGGGGGTCATCTGCTGGGTCTAATATGAAGGTAGAATCAGATTCAGGTTCATGCAGACTGCTGCTGACTCTGATGATGTGATGGATCATGAGGCCAACATGGAGCCTGTGAGGGACGATCAGAAGTGTGAACTTGTGGATTGTTGTAACAGTGAAACAATTTTTTTTTCCTGATTTGATTCTTTGAAAACCTGAAATCACAACAATTCAGTTTATACTTTGTTACACATTGGTTTCCTTTATCTAAAATGTGCAAACTTAGTTAAATGTGTTTTTCTCACTGAGCTGTCTGAGTGTTGTTGACTGTGAGCTGGACGGAGTGTTTGTGGTCTGTGGGTACCTGATGCTAACAGCTCTGCAGTGGTCCAGCTTCCTGTTTGTGCTGCAGGTGTTTGAGCACAGCTCATTTTAAAGAGGGGAAGGAACGTTTCTCTAAACTCAGACCAGCAGTTCATTCAAGGAATATTAATCACACCAAGAACTTCTTCCTGTACTTTTCCCTGTTTTCCTTCTAATTTCATCTTTGACTCTTTATATTTCCGTGACTGCAGCATTTTAAACCCGTCTATCTCAGTCTCTGCACTCAAAACCTGAATGTGACTTTTACAAAGTTAATAATTTAGTCGTTCCTGTCTGCGATCTCCTGCCGTGATGAACACACAGAGTCACTCTGCTGATGATTCTAGTGAACTGGTGTGTAGCTGCAGTTTGTTCTGATGCGGCTGATAACAGTGTTCATGCTGAGAGTGTGTTTGCTGTGTGCTCTGTGGTGAAGAGCATCAGTCTGCACTGAAAGCAAAGGGCAGCTTTGTGGTCGTCTTCTTTCCTTTCTCACACAAACAGCCCCCCCACCCACGCCCCCCCCCCCCCCCCCCCCCGAGTTTCATGTGGTCAGTTGTTGTTTCTCAGCAGAGATGTTAAGATAAAACTGTGCAAAGCTGCTGTGGTTTATAAAAGTCATTGCATAATTGCTTCACTGTGCAACATCACAAATAAGAAAAATGTTTCTCCGCAGTTCTGCAATAATATAAAAGTCATGTAGTTGTTGTACCTGCAGTAACTTAAATGTGTTTTATTCTGCAGACACTGATTCAGCTGCAGTCTACTCAGCAGTGACAACTGAAGACGTCAGTTATGGACCAACAACCATCAGATCAAGGAGGCCCAGGTACAGCTGCTGTTTAACTTTGCACAGAGTCAAGCTAGCTGCTGTTTGCAGCCATCATGCTAAGCTAATGCTAACAAAACCACATCCTGACTCAAGCTCAGTCCTAGTTCATATTTACCAGTGTGAACTGGGACTGTGTGATGCAGAGAGGTGCAGGCTGGAGGTCTTGATTGAACTCCAAAGCTTGTAATCATGTTTCCTGTTGTTTGAACTGTGTGTTTGTGTTCAGACTTTAAACCAGAGCCAGACGTCGTCTACTCTTCACTGAAGTATCCACCAGTCCAACCACTGACGTCCAGCTGCTGCTCTCTGACTGCTCCCCCAGCACCTCACAGACCATCCATGTGTTAAACATAGTTTGTTTGTTTTTTTATGTGTTTTCTGCCTTTTTAGTAATTTAATTAGACTCTTAGGACTAAAAAAATTATAATTTTGTATAAATTTTGACTGTTATTAATGAAAATGTTGCTGCAAAATCAGAAATGGGAAAATAAATAGAGTCAGGAAAAAAACTGACTACATTCAGTTATTTAGCAGCTTGTTGAACCACGTAGAGCTGTCATGATTTTCTGTGTGGCGTTTGTAGTTTCTTGACCCACTCTTGTTTTCAGGGATGCTTTCCTTCATTGAGGTTTGCAGGGAGCCATTCATGCACAGCTCTCTTAAGGTCCCACCACAGCATCGAATCAAGCTGACATCTGGACTTTGTCCCATTGCAACAGCTCGATTCTTTTCTCTTTCAAACTTCCTGTCGTGCTGTTGTAACTTCCTGTCGTGACCCCCAAACTGGGAGAGTGGCTCCAGCAAATTCCTCGAACAACATCCGAGATCGCTGTCCAGAAGAGCGCAATACCGGGAACAGCTAAGATACTGTGCAGGACCCTCAAGCTCGCAGGCCTCTGCTAGAGGACCCGAGCTTGGAGAATAAAAAGACTGCCTGTAGGGGCGAGCTGGGATTTTTATTGTATTTTTGTGTTGGCAACAATATGGCCACTTGTGTAGCAGAAATATAAATATGGTTTTACAGCCTTGCTGCCAGTCAAGGCCAAATGTCAGAAAAGAAAATGATCAAAATGTTCATCGTGACTCTCGGACTTCTTTATTAAACACAGTCACTGTCCTGAGGACTCAGCAATGACTGTGAAACAAAACTAATCAGTCAGATGTCATGGTCCTGGGCTGGTGGTCCAGTGGTTTGTGTTTAGCTTCACTTCCTGTTTTCCTGACTGTTGTGTTTAGGTTGCCATCTAATCATGTTCACTTCCTGTTTTATTTTGGCACTTCCTTTTCCTGTGTGCTTTGTGTTTAGTTTTACTTCCTTCGTGTCATTAGCTTCATGTTGTTCCCTGCTGTCTCCACTCTCCCAGTTACCTTGTGTGTATTTAACCCTTCAGTTTTCTTCTGTTCATTGTTGCCCACAGCAGGTCTGTGGCCCAGACCTGCTGTGTGTTCCCTTGTCTGCTGATTTATTCTTGTTTCCATGGTTCAGTTTAGTAGACTCACATCCTGCTTTGGGTTTTGGTTTCTGTGTTTTGTTTTTTGCTGCATAAGAACCTCGAGTTAAGCTCCAGGTTCACGCCTCCTGCATTTGGATCCAAGCCAACACAACAATGCATGACATCAGATTGTTGACGTACGTGGCTGCCACTCAGACACATTCTTACAGATCTGAATGTTCAGCTTGAGGTTTAAAATAGAAAAAAGTATTCTGTAAATATTTTACAGCAGGAACAGAATCTGTTCCCAGTGAAGGGTGAGAGCTGCTGGGACTCAAAAAAAAATAGAAAGAAAGAAAGAAAAGAAGCCTCTCAGCTTCTGTAGAAGGCTCTTACTGTTGTAAAGATGGGGGGGGGGGTGCTACTGTGTGAGCAAAAAGTTAGAAAATTTAAGAATAATATCTATTGACAGAAAGATAAAGATTCCAAGATATGACTCTAAGAATTTGGAGAAACCTCTGTGTGCAAAGATCAAGCTGAAAAATAAGGTTTAATGTGCTCATTATTCAGCAACATGAACAGTCACAGAGACCAAACCCTGCTCTGCAGTACAGACTTTAAGGCTTCAAGACTCTGAAACACAGAAATATTTGTTGTCATGACTCCACCCTGTTTGCTGTCATGGTTTTATGATCTTACTGTCAGTGTGACGGCAGGCAGTCAGAACGAGCTGCTAAAAATACACACACACATAAGCTGTTATCATTTTCAGAGACTTTCAATTTCATTAAAAAAGGTAAGATCAATGTTTTGATCCTGGATCTGTCAACTGGTCATTAGTGGCAGGGTCAGTGATTTCTTACTAAGATAGTCATCCTCAGTTTATCTACGGATAAACTCCACACACTCAGCTTACCAGAGACTGTGAGCTTAACCATGTTACTGATGGCACCCTCTCTGGACTCACACCAGTAAACTCCACTGTCCCATGGGAGGATGGCAGTCATCCTACAGGAAGAACCAGCTGGTTTTCCCCACCCATCTCCACACTGACTCCTCTGTTGTTTGCTTGAGTTTCTCCTCAGAGTCCATCCAGCAGAGCTGTCGTCCTCCTCACAGCTCAGAGACACAAAGTCTCCTTCAAAGAACTGAGAGCTGCTGGGACTCACAGTCAGACGAGCTGTGAGGGTTGATCTGTCCACTTATGTCAGAACACAACAGTGATGAGGGAACATTGTTTAATCATACATTTTAGTGTGTATAGATGATGTTCATAAATAGCTATTAGTTGTGGAACATCTGCCAAGTAGTGACTAGCATGATAGGCTGTAACTGATACTGATCACAAGTATCAATAAGATTAAAATTCTGAAATATTCAGCAGCATTAATCCTCCTTTGCAGTACAGACTTCGAGGCTCAGCTCTGAAACACACAACCTATGAAATGTTTGCATTTAGGACTCCACCCTTTCTGTCATGGTTGTGTTTACGATCTTACCGTCAGTCTGAATCCACCAATCAGAGCGAGCGGCTGAAATGAGACACACATACCATATATTTTACTCAGAGGCTTTCAGTTTCATTAAAATAGGTCAGCTTGGTCCAGTCTGGATTTAAACTCAGGTATTCTTTATTCTTGGACATTTCCACCATCGTTTGGACATTTCTCACAGTGACATGTCTGCGTCTCTCTGCTGGACTCTACTCTCCATCTGCCTCCTGTCTGTCTCTGCAGGTGAGACTCAACTTCAATTAAATCCAGCAGGCAGTTTTTCACTGACTGATCACAAACACTGTGAGTCAGTCAGTCCAACAATGGTGTGAACTGGAAATCTGACCTTTAATGACACAAGACATAAACATGAGCTGACTGAGTGCAAACAGAATTACAGCAGCTCATTAAATATCAGATAAAACATGATGATAAATAACACAGGAGTTTATGAAGAAAGGGTTTGTGAATAAATACATGTTCTCTGACAGTTTTAGTACCTTCATCAAAATATTCCTGCAAAAATGAGCCGTGGATTTAATATTTTTGTCCTGATCATGTTCTGACTGTGCAGACACACAAACACAGGTGAAGGCTGCTGTGGTTTGTACATAAAAATATTAATTCTGTTCTGATTCTGTGGACAAAGAGATGAAAGTGAAGACTGGACTTTATTGTTGTTTTCTGTGTGTATGTAGAGAAGCAGTCAGATCAGTTTAGCTAAAGGAGAACAGCTGACTCACACAAGTCAGACTGAACTAAAACCTGCTGAACTGCATTGCAGTCACATGATAATGTATTTACTGTATGTATGTGTGCGTGTCTGTGTGTCAGAGGGGATGAAGGGTTGTGTGTTTGTATTTACATTTTCCACCAATGCGTAACTGCTCCTGAGGTTCCTCCTGTCAGTCAACTCTCAGGGTTTATACATTAATTATCCACAGGTTTCCATAACATTAAAACAAATTAACACCTCATTAATGGGTTAGGGTTAGGGCGCAATAAGAGAGACGCTGAGGACAAGCCCATGAGTGTGGACCTGAGAGTTGTTCCTCCAGGTGAGTCAGTAGGTTGTGATCAAAGGTGAGGCTGATGCCAAGTAAATGTGGGAACCACGTCTTTGTAGCCTGAACTATATTTCAGTACTGTGGAAAAATACACGTTACATTAAAACAACGAGTGAAAGTAAATATTCTGGTGTACAATTAAGGACACACAGTACTCTGTGTTGCTTTTCAACTTTTATTACTTCCTGTTTTTGTTTCTGTGTATTTTCCCTTTTATTAAAATGAGGAATCGCTGGTTTGATTCCAGCCAGAGGCACAAAGGTTCTTTATGGTTCCATCAGGAACGCTCTGCCAAACATGCAGAGCTGCCCACAGTGCAGCAGCCAGAAGGAGCTTTTAGCTCCAATGAGTAGTCAGTGTGCCGAAGACCAAAGAGTTCATTTCTCCTGGACTCTGTTCTTCACTCATCACCTACCTGACAGCTGACCCCTCACACCTGTTTCTACCTGCAGGTCCAACACGAGCATCTGATGGACAGATAATTGGCCAAGGAGTTTGGATTGCATTAGCTGTTGCTGTTGGTTTTTTAATCTTTTATCTGTGCTATAAAAATGGATGCTGTAGAAGAATTGATGCCCTACTGATGAGCCGCAGGTGAAACATCTGCTCTACCACCTGATCCATGACGGAGGGACCTGCTGCTTTTCTTCTTAGGAGCAGAAAATCTGATGTCATAAAGTCACAGAAGTTTGAGCATTTTCCTGTTTCCTGATAAAAATGTAAGCTCCCACATTAAAAATTCCTGCTGTCTTTGGACTCTTTGGGAATGTTGGAAAACTTGAAAACATTGCTGTTCATGTGATGATGATTCCTGTTGTATGGACTTTTCACATCCCACTTTCTTTCTTGTTTCCTCATCAGTGATCACATGCATTAAAAAAAAGAACCAATCACTCGTCTGTTTGTTTTCCTTGTTTCTCTTTGAGTCACGACAGCAGGTCATTGTCCTCGATCACCTGCATCCTCCTGTGTCACACCAACCTCTGAATGAAGGACGGGAAGCTGACCTTTATGACCTCCTTCATCCTGAGCAGCCTCTGTCGTGGTCCTGGGTCACTGATGAAGGGTTTTTGAGTTCTTTGGAGTTGTGTCTTTATGGGTTCTTGTTGAAGTTTGACTTTTATTCATTATATTTTAGTTTGTATTTATTGACTTTCCCAGTTCCCTTTTATCCACTTAGATTCTTACAGATTTGAATCTGTACATGAGTCTGTCTGACTGATGGAAAGAAAATCATAAGTTAATGTGTTCACGTAGCTTTTTTCCTGAACAACAGACAAAATTATGAGTTTGTAGTCACAGAAAGCTTCAAACATGACGTATATCAGCTGTTTAAATTAAAATGTGAAATATTTGCTGTGTCAGACTGTGCTGGCTGGTTTCTGAGAAACATGGAGCCTGTGAAGCATCTGTCTTCATGACTCCACCCTGCCTGCAGTCCTGCTGTGATGTCTGTGATCACACACCTGTTAGAGTTTTAATTTCAATAAAAAATTCATTAAAAAAGCTCAGTCGGGTTTTAAACGCCGCCATCATTTAGATTTTTAACTTTCACTCTGAGTGAAATGTCTGCTGGACTTTACTGTCTCTCTGCCTCCTCTTTGTCTCTGCAGGTGAGACTGAACTTGTTTTAAAGCCAACAGGCTTCCTCTGATTATAAAATCATACCTCATTAATCATGTGACCTAACGGGGAAAAGAGAACCACCTCCAAATGACCCTGAAACCTCTGACTTTAAGGTCAGCCTAACTTGTTCAGCCCGTGGTGCCCCCTGATCAGCTGCTACCACAGGCTGAACACGAGTGCTGAAGGTTTTTAAGAAAAAGAATAAAAACAATCAGTGATGAAAGAAGTTCTGATGAAGGACTGATGAAGGACTGATGAGGGAGATCAGTGGTTAAAACTCAGACTTGGTGAGATCCACCCACTTTGAATGTGGTAAAACCATTAAATGGACGTTATTAGCAGTGATCAGTCCCATAAATATGGTTCAGACTGGCCCTCCTGCACCTGCTGGCTCGCTCAATAGGTCATTATCACTAATTAGATCGGTAGCTGGCTGCGGGACTGTCGTAACCTCCATTTAATAGACTGATAACATTCAAAGCGGGTGAGGATGATTCTGGAGGATGTGGCGATTAATGACGCTGGAACATACGAGTGTGGTGTCCAGAGAGGAGCACATCTGGAAGATGTCCTCATCAGCTCCATCTACCTGAGAGTTGTTCCTCAAGGTGAGTTAGTAGGTTGATATTAGAGGTGAGGGTGATTCCTGGTTGTTGCTGTGGCTAAAGAAAAGCCAGCATGCAGAGCAGAGATGGGACACATTCATCTGTTTCCCTGAAACTAGCTTAAATACAGAAGGAGGAGAGAAAGATGTTTAACAGCACACACAGTGCTGAGTGATGATGAATATGTAAGGGTCACTGCATCTCATTCAAAGGTCCATCTGTGAGACATCAGTTTATCCATGTAGTGTTTCCAGTCCAGCAGCTCCCTCTAGTGTCCATATCTAAAGCCTGTGGGAGGATGGTGTTAATCTAAAATGTGAATCAGTGTTCCAGTCAGACATCTACGAAGGAATATTAGGGCCACATTGAGAAAAAAAAAATAATTGTGCATTTTGAGAATAAAGTCAAAATTTCGAGAATAAAGTCAAAATTTCGAGAAAAAAGTTGAAATTTTGAGAAAAAAGTCAAAATAGTATTTTGAGAAAAACCTCGAAATGTGCAGATTTAAGTCGTTTCAAGTCAAACACCTGCCATGCCACGTCTACCATAACCTCCAGAATGTCTTGTATTATGAGTTAGCAAAACTATACTTAAGAATCGGAACTTATTTCTCTTTTAGTACACAAACACAATGGAGTGATAACTATGAGGATGGTAATGAGATGTGCAGAAAGCTGCATCGGCTCAGAAGGAGAACCACACAAACTGGCAATGGTTAGATGCAAGGATTTCGATGAATGCACCTTCGTGCAGTACAGAGGGGATTTGCAGAATCACAAGTCACAATAAGGGGCTCGCCACACGGGGAGCGACGTCGCTCGCTCTCCATTCATTTCCTATGGAACTTGTGCAAGGATGCCACAATCGCTTCGCAGAAGTTCCATGAACAGAGAGGGAGCGACGTCGCTCCCCGTGTGTAGAGCCCCTAAGACAGCTGATCAAGTTGTTTCATCTACCCAAGGCATTTTGTAGAGGGTATAGGGTATTTGACTTGAAATGACGACTTCGACTTTATTCTCAAAATACTATTTCGACTTTTTTCTCGAAATTTTGACTTTATTCTCAAAATGCACGATTTATTTATTTTTTCTAAATGTGGCCCTAATACTCCGTCGTAGACATCAGTGTGTCTCTGCACAGCTGTCATTAAAATGTGTTCAGAGGGCCTCAGTGTGTGAATGGTTCCAGTTCAGCTCCATAACAGCAGCGTCCCTGGTTTGATTCCTGTGTTTCAGCTCATATCTGCCTCTCTCACTGAGGGGGACGTCCACTACATGGAAATGGATTTGATCAGGAACCAAACTACAGCTCACTGACACCAGAGGATGGTTTATCTGATTGTTCTTTTCATAATGTGAAATGATAAATATGAGGGGGCAGGGTGGATCTGGGTGCATTCACTGTGCTTCATAATGAGAAAAAAAAGTTAACCACCACTGTGTTCACACAGAGAGAAGAAAAAAAACCCACCCTCACTCACTCAGAGGAAGAGGGCGGGGCTTTACTTGGTGTCAGTGAGAGAAATGAAAAAAAGCTCAAATGAGTGAGAAGGACGATGAAGGAAACATCTGTGCTGTGTCTGCTCTGTAAGTAGAATCTCTGTGTTTGTTTGAATTATTGACCTTTGACTGTCTGCTCTCCTGATAACTGATGATGGAGGAGAAGACATGAAAAACTAATCAGGCTGAATTCAAGTTCAAACACCATGAGGACCAACTGCAGGTCTGAACTGACTCTTTATCTTTGCTCAGGAGTCCAGGAAACACAGCAGGCAGTGAAAAGCTCAAATCATTCACTGATTACATGAACACAGCTGCACAGAGGACACATGACTTTACTGTGACACTGAACAGGAGAGGATACTTTTTATATAGTCAGAGAACAGTTACATCATCTACTCATTATAATCACTTTGAGAGCTGCATCGTAGATAAACAGTTAGAGGAGCTTAAACAGTCAAAACTGTGTAAAAACATTTATGTCAATAGAGGTTCTTTTGAAACGTTTGAAAGTGGTGTAAAATGCTAATAGAAACATAATTCAATGATGTGTTAATGATATTTAACAGTGCAGGTGTCACAGAGGTGCAGTGGTTAGTGTCTGTTTCCTCCCACAGTGCAAAGACATGTTGGGTTAACTGGTGACTCTAAACTGGCTCCAGGTGTGAATGTGAAAGTAAATGTTTGTTTGTCTCTGTGTTAGTCTGTGATGGACTGATGACCTGTACTCACCTTAGAGACACTCCAGCTCTCCAGATCCTGAGGAGGATAAATAGTTAAAAACCTCGTTGCTGCATCAACTCTAAAATGAGCAGATCTATCAGAGAGAGACGAGTTTGTGTGTCTGTCAGCTGTTTGTGTGGAGTTGTTCTTTGTGTTCACCTCAAACCAACCTGAGTGTCATTTCTCTTTAGTTCTGATCTCACTGCTGAGCTGCACAACAAACCAAGGTCAGTAACCTTCTTCTGTCACAGCTTCAACCTGATAAATGCGCTCTTCTTTACAGATATCTGGGATGTGATTCCAGGAATCTGCTGGAGCCATTCTCCCAGCTTGGTGGGGTCACTGCCCCGAGTGTTCCAATCACCACTGTTACCTTCACCTTCCAGATTCTCTCCAGCTCCTCTCTGAGCCCTTTGTATTTTTTTTTCAGCTTCTCGTGTTCCTTCAATTTCAATTCAATTCAGTTTTATTCGTATAGCACCTTAAGGCAACCAGTTGCCTTAAGGTGCTCTGAGGTGACTGTTCCTTCTTCTTGATGATGCTGTCACTTGGTACTGCAACGTCTATCACTTCAGCTTTCTTCTTCTGTTTGTCCACCACCACGATGTCCGGTTGGTTAGCCATTACCAGTTTGTCTGTCTGTATCTGGAAGTCCAACAGGATCTTAGCACAGCCATTCTAAAACACCCTTGGGGGTGTATCCCATTTTGACCTCGGGACTTCCAGGTCATACTCGGCACAGATGTTCCTGTATACTATGCCGGTCACTTGGTTATGGCGCTCCATGTATGCACTGCCTGCCAACGTCTTGCACCTTGCTGTTATGTGTTGGATTGTCTCAGGAGCATCTCTGCACAGCCTGCACCTGGGGTCTTACCTGGTGTGGTAGATCCCAGCCTCTATTGATCCTGTCCTCAGATCTTGTTCCTGCGCTGCCATGATTAGTGCCTCTGTGCTGTCTGTCAGTCCAGCTTTGTCCAGCCATTCGTAGGATTTTTCTATATCAGCCACTTTTCTTCCATGATGGTTCCTGTTCTTTCTCCTGTTCTTTCTTCTGCTGGCTGAGGTACTCACTAAGTAGATGATCCTTTGTGACCATCTTCCTGGTGTACTCATGGATCTTTGTTGTTTCATTTACAACAGGTACAAACATTCATTTATACCCCTATCAATTAAGGCAATCAATGAGCTAACATGATGAAGAAGTACACACAGCAAATTGTATAGGTTCTTAAATTGTATATTGATTAAAATGTATATTGGTTTTATATTTACAGTTCTATTTTTTCTATGTAAATTATTCTGGGTTTTTTTTTTTGTTTTTTTTGTATTTATGAGATTGAGTGGTTGGTTTTGTTCTGTTGTGCAGGGGTACCCTCTTCTTCTTCTTTTTAAACCAAGATAAATTTCTCCCAAGGGAGACAAATAAAGAATTTTGACTTTGACTTGACTTTTGACTTTGACTTTGAACAGTGGTTCTGACACTCACTAGTTCTTGGTCTGCTTCCTTCCACTTAGCATACAATCTGCAGGTACTTGGAGGTTGCAGCTTTCCTAGCAGCCTCTTCATGATTCCCATTTGCCTGTGGGATTCCAAGGTACTTGCAGCTGTCTTCAGTGCCTGCAGTGTTGTCTTCTGGTATTGCAGTCCCCTCAGTTCTGACTACCTGCCTTCCCTTTGTTACCATCTGAGTACTCTTCTCCAGTCTGAATTACGTTCTGATGCCACTGCTGTAGATCCTGGTGGTGTGGATCAGTGAATCAATATCTCGTTCACTCTTGGCATACAGCTTGATGTCATCCATGTACAGGAGGTGTTTGATGTACAGGAGGTTTATGCAGAACAGTAGTGGGGACAGAGCATCTCTTTGGTAATCCCACACTTCATGGTGACTTGTGCAGTTGGCTTGAAGTTGGCCTATAGTGTTGTTCTCCACATCCCCATTGAGTTCTTGATGAAGGCTCTTAGGGTCCTGTTGATCTTGTACAGTTCTAGACATTCCAGGAACCACATGTGCATCATCAAGTCATGGGATTTTAGTAGTCAATCCAGGTGGTGCTGAGGTTGGTCAGTCTGGTCTATCTACCTGTGGTGGGTGTTTTGGTCCCCTGGTCTCTCTGCCAATTCTGCCAAACCTTTAGTTTAACAACTAGTCTAGTGATGGACAAACAGAGGAAGAAAGCTATAATGAGAGACGTTGCAATACCAAGTGATGGCAACATCAAGAAGGAACACGAAGCTCCAAGAATACCAAGGGCTCAGAGAGGAGCTCCAGAGGATGTGGGAGGTGAAGGTAACAGTGGTCCCCGTGGGAACTGGAACACTTGGGGCAGTAACCCCCCTTCCCCCAAACTGGGAGAATGGCTCCAGCAAATCCAGCAAAAACAGCTAAGATACTGCACAGGACCCTCAAGCTCCCAGGTGTCTGGTAGAGGACGCGAGCTTGGAGGACAAATAACACCCACAGGGTAAGCTGGGAACATACATACATACATACATACATACATATATACATACATATATATATATATAGTTTATATATATATATAGTTTATATATAGTTTCAGCTGCTTGTTATTGTTTTCATTGGATTACTGTGGATTACTGATTACTGTGTTCATAACATGAACCAAAGGTGGACAGTTTAACATTTGATTCTACAGGCTGCTTGGTTTGATGTTCTGACTGAGCAGTCTGATGCATCATTTCACATAGTAGTAGAAGTAAGTAGAAGAAGTTTTTTATATATGCAACATATTTAATTGCACAAAATATGCTGTGCATACCCTTTGTAGTTTTCTCTGGACTGAGCCTCAGGTCCAGATGTCAGGGGTGTTTCTGGCCCACAGAACATCAGCAGTATTGTAACTGAGCAGCAGGTGCTGAGAGCAGCTCTGATGAGGCCCACATGGCTCTGCTCAGGGACAGAGCTTTTGGGGGGGCTGGGAGGTCAGCACGCCCCTGGCCCGGGCCTTGAGGGGGCCCGGATGGGAGGGAGGATAAGATTTCAGGTAGCCAGGCATCTATCATGTCTGAGGAGAATCGGAAAAGGGGGGCCCCTCTCTTTAGTGTAGGCAGATGAGCACAGTGTATGGCCAAAGGTACGGCCCACTTTACATCACCCATGAGTCACTGTTAACACGGGGCTTTTAAAGGTTGCCACAGTCAGGACTGAGTCATGGTTGCTAAAAACTTTACAAAACCGACTGACTTTAGTGATGTAGTAGGTGTAAAATATTGAATAAAATGTTGTGCTGCATGACTGGCTTTTTTCAAGTGGATTTCCGATATCTTCTCCAGGTGTACTGTAGGTAAAACTCGTCACCAACCGTCCACCAACATCATCATCAGTCACTTGGCAACAGATTGTAAACTAAGAGGAGCATTTTTATGGACTAAGCTAACATGAGTGGCACTTCATAACATACACATGCCCGCAACAGCAGGCATGTGTATGTTGTAAAATGATGTTATGTTGAGCTTTATTATTTGGGTATAAAGGGTCATTTGCCCCACCCCCGGCCCAGCTCTGATTTGTTCCGCTAGTGGCTCTGCTGTCTGGTTTTTGGTGCACATGAACTTATTTTTACTATGAGACGCATAAAGAAACAGAGTGAAGGACAAAATTTTCTTTGTTTCAATAAATGGACTTTATTAAAGTTGTGCATGTGAAACCACAGCAGCAACTTCCTGTTGTTGATCACAGTTGATCTGAAACAGCTGAACGTTCTCACCACAGTGTTACTGCTTTGGCCAACAACAGTGTTCATACTGTGAGAGCATGTTTACTTTGTGCGCTGTGGTAAAGAGTGTGAGTCTGCGCTGCAGAAAGATGGCAGCTTTGTGGTCGTCCACCTGCCTTTTTCTCAGAAACAGCCCCCAGTTCTCTGTGGTCAGTCAGTGTTTCTCAGCAGAGGTGTTAAGAGGAGCAAAAGCTGTGAAACAACAGAACATCAGTGATGTAGCAGCTCATCAGGCTCACGGTCCATCACAGCTCTCAGGTTCCTGTAATGTGTGAAGGACACAAAGAAAGTTACAAGTTTTCTTGTTGTTGTTTGGCTGTATTGGACAAACTAATGAGAATTAAAATCCACTGAGGAGTCGAGGAGACTCACAAACAGTCACATCCACACACATTCATCTGGTTTCAGTGAAATCACATCAACACTCTGAGAGCAGCAATTCTTCTGAACTATGGAGGACCAGACGACCAAAGACTCCATGATCCAAAAGTCTTCATTTACTCTCTTCATGATGCAACATTACAAACAGAACAAGTGTTTTGTCTCATTTAGCTGCAGTGTAATGATACAGCTGTACTGCTGCAGTTGTTGTACCTGCAGTAACTTATGTGTTTTATTCTGCAGACACTGATTCAGCTGCAGTCTACTCAGCAGTGACAACTGAAGACGTCAGTTATGGACCAACAACCATCATATCAAGGAGGCCCAGGTACAGCTGCTCTGTAACAGAGCCGAGCTAGCTGCTGTTTGCAGCCATCATGCTAAGCTAAGCTAACCAAACCACCTGCTGAGTGAAGCTCAGTCCCAGTTCACATTTACCAGTCTGAACTGGGACTGTGTGATTCAGAGAGGTGCAGGCTGGAGGTCTTGATTGAACTCCAAAGCTTGTAATCATGTTTCCTGTTGTTTGAACTGTGTGTGTTTGTGTTCAGCCTTTAAACCAGAGCCAGACGTCTTCTACGCTTCTCTGAAGTAGTCCACCAGTCCAACCACTGACGTCCAGCTGCTGCTCTCTGACTGCTCCCCCAGCACCTCACACCACAGACCATCCACGTTAATCATGTTTTTTTTAAAATGTTGTGTCTTTTTCGCATGCATTTAGACTCATAACTCATTATAATTAAAATAGATATATTTTTACATTTATTATTTTGTATTTTGCAGCAAAATAAGCAATGAGACGTATTGTATGAACCAGTGTGGGTTACAGTTAGGGTGCAGTTTATGCTGTCTTCAGAACCTACTAGTTATAATATTTCCATTTAGACACACAGATGAAAATCTCACACAGAAGAACAGATGAGAACCTGACTCTAAACTTCTGGAGATCTGGTGGATGTTCAGAGGTTACTGCCACAAACTGGAGGATCTCCTCTGGGTTGGCTGGGAGCATCTTAGGATCACTGAGGAGAATGTGGGAAATGTGGGAAAAGGTGCATCTGAAATACTGTGACACTCAGGGGGTCCTGATGGTGCTGCAGCACCCCCTGCTGGATGATAGTGGGCTAAACGTTGACTGGTCTTTGCACCGTCTCCCTCTGACTCCTCTCTATTTAATGCAGTACAGAATTATTATTATTGTGTTCAGAGTTCTCTGGAATACATTTGTGCTCCTCCTCAGTTTAAATTAAAAGTATTACAGCTCGGACAGGAAGTACAGTTGAGCCCCTACAGTTGACTATTTCATGATTAATCTGAACTCATATTTAAGTGAAGGTAATCTTTATCCACACTTAATTAAAATGCAGATATTTTATGAAGAACATAACTTTTCTTTCATGTGTATTTTCTAACTAGTAAACTGAAGCAGCTCATTTATGAGCTCCTTGCATCCCTGCACTACTTACACTCAAACATCTCCCTCTAGTGGTCACATGTAAACCATGTGGGAGGATGGTGTTCATATAAAACACTTTAACCTGTTTCCTTCAACATGTCAGAGTCTGAGGATTTTTACCCTAACAGTGAAATTCTTTAGAGCTGCTTCACAGCCAGTCTGTTCATTAAAGGCACAGCAACCATCTCAGCTGTGTGACAGGAAACACTCCAGCCTGCTGATGAACAACAGCAGCTTTGAAAGATCAGGACAGATTCCACTTGATTCCATCAGAGCAGCTGCAGCATGCTCCAAAAGCTGCAAAACATCACCAAAAGATTCAGGAAAGAGTGTTTGAGTTGCAATAATTTCTCATTAAAGCCACAAATAATCCGATATCGAGTGGATGGGGAAGAAAAAAATACTTTGTGCGTCACAACTGTTTAACTCCAACATTCCCTGTTGTAGTTCAGAGACAGTTAAGATCCAGAGCAAAAGGGAAAATGCTTGATGGAGAAGCAGACTCTCTGACCTGGATGGTAGATGGGTGGAGGAACCTGATGACAGGCTGCCAGATGTTTGTTCTGCTCTTCTGTCCTCAGTAGAGCAGCCTGGGTGGATCTCCAAACCCAACAGCAGAGGTGTAAATGATCCTGGACAGAGGGCATAGACAGCTCACCTTCAACGGCCAGAAACAAGGGAGGCTGCAGCCTAGAAAGGACAGAGCCCAGTGGCGGTGCAGGTCATAGAACTGTGTCCATACTCGACCCAGGACAGCTGGGAGCTCCAGGTGGGCTGGGTGAGGAAGTCAAGACACTGAAGAGAGGCTTCCAGCTCCAGTCAGCACCAATCAGTTTCAAGTGTGATCTACCAATCAGAATGCTCCTCTACATTTAAACCCAACTGAAAACAGCTGCCCAAAGCTGTCAGCTGGACTGCCCTAACTGCTGACATACAGCCAGAAATCCCTGTTAAATCTGCCTCGGTGCACCTGTCAAACAACTGCTTCTCAATCAAAGACCGTATCACCCATCAAAATACTTTTTGAACTGTGAGTGTCACAAGGACCTGTTCTACACATCAGTGTGGTTTTTATATCCCTGAGGTCAAAAATGTGGCCATGGGAGCAGTTTTAAAAAAGGAGCTCTGTCCTGGTGTTGAGAAAATCTCCCTAAAATTACAGTTGATCTCTATGAAGGAGAATGAAGGTACTCCCTCTACGTGGACCAATGCAGTTCAAAAAGTTTACATCTGTCAGGGTTGAGAGACTATAGAAGCTTGTTTCTGCCAGAAAAAAAAAAAAAATCACCACCGGTAACTCAAAATTTCTAGTTAGTTTCTCAAAATTTCGAGTTATGTATCTCAAATTTTAGCATTAATAACTCAAAATTTGGACTTAGCGTTTCCAGTCAGGAAGCCCTGTGATCCGTACATCATTTCCTTGTTAACAAAGCAGGAAGCTGAAACTGTCCAACAGATCGACATGAAAACATTGATTCCTTACCTTTTATGCAGCTGTTTTTTTGCTAAAAGTCATTTTGACCATTGACTGTGAAAAACATTCTGACAATTTGTTCACATTTGCAAGAAACTGCTAGCTTACTGATACTGTTGCCCCATTTTGAGTGCACATGCACTGGTGGCATCTGCTTCTGGGTAACAAGGAAATTACCTCTTTTATTGGGAAAAAAAAAATTGCCATCCATAACTCAAAATTTTGAGTTAATAACTTGAAATTTCAAGTTACGTATGGCAATTTTCTTTTTTTTCAGTGGCGGAAACAAGCTTCCATAAGAGACACATTGGTCAAAAGAAGAGGAGTGGCTCTACGTTTTGAGGGTAAAGTCATGGCTGTAGAGAACAAACTGTGGACACAGCGGCAGTTTAAAGAGAAAAAACTCAGATCAATAATTCAAATTCCCACATTCTGATAGTTGGAGCTCTCAATCTAAAGGCCTTTACACACCGGACACATAAATGTTGTGCGAAGTCACCTGTTCTTAATGCAGCCGTTCACACCAACCGCGCAATTTCACAGGACGAATTTGCAGCATTTATTTTTTCGGATTGAGTTAGATTTTTCTGACTTTCGCAAGCGAACAAACAGGTCTGACCAATCAGAGCGCTGCATTTAGCAACATGTGAGGTCATAGCTCAAAACACACACCGATGTACTGAATATACAGTGATGTGAGGACAATAAAATCAAAGTATTTTTCCACAGACACACAGCTACGTGCTGCTCCGGGTCACTCGGCTCTCTGAAATTATTCTCTGCCTTCTCACATGTGATCCCAACTCTGCCAATAATAGCTCAAACTGCCCACTGATATCCTGAAATATGCGCAAAAGCAGTGATACAGCTTCAACTTTGGGATCAAACCATAAAACTCTCCCTGCTGCTTTCTTAAGAGTTGGATGAACCCAGAATCTGTTTCTTCCTTCTCTTGTTTAGAAACATCACATCCTCATTACATCATCGTTTGATGTCGACTTCATTTCTTTCACAGTGTGTTTTATGAGGACGATTTATTCGCAAAAACGCAACGCGTCCCCGGTGTGTATGTAGGTTACACGACAGGTTCGCATCCGAAAGATCTGGAATTTCTTGTCGTTTTTACGCAACGCATCCGGTGTGAAACGGCCTTAACCACCAAGATTCCATCCAATACACATCTATTCTAAAGTCTGAAAGGGCTGAAAAAAAGCATGAAACTTAAACTGGGACTGAAGAAAAGCCATCAAAGATATTGAAAAGATAAATACAAGATCAATAGTTCAATGTCTTGGCATCGTTTTACAGTTTGAATGGTGTCTGTAGCTGAAAGTATGTGGAAGTAGTTAGAGTTGAAAGAGGAGGAGGTTGAATGAGGATTTGAATCGAATCTGAACCAGCATTCACACTACACATAAAAATCCCCATTAAAACTGTCATGTGACCACCTCATTTGCATATAGAATAATGATATTATCTATGACTCTGTTACATCACAATGCAACTTTGATCTTTAGCCTTTATGTAGACCAGAGAAACTTCAGGAGAACATTTTGTGTCTAGAAGCCAGTTTGATTGCAGCATTGAAACGTTCGTCCTCTGCTGAGAAATATTTGGAAAGTTTTGGGAACTCTACAGAGTCAGGATCGCAGCATGTCTCACCACCAAAGACAGAGCGACTCCACCGACTCTCTTCATGCGGCTGGACAGCCAAATGAGCATTACTGGAAAATGATGCTTAAAGAAGCCCAGGAGCGCATTCAAATCTTGATGCAAGAAAAGGAAGAACAAGATGCGAAGTACAGAGAGACGCAGTGCAGGCTCCGAGAAATGGAAGCAACCTACACAGAGATGCAGGGCACGCTCCAGGGTGGAGAGAAAAATAATGAAGTCCGGTTTTACCGACTGTTGGGGAGAAACAGACAAATACTGAAAGAGTCCAGAGAAGAAATGAAACACCTACAAGTCTAGAACAGGCTCAATGACTTGGAGATGATGTACAAGGGGATTCAAGGCAAGCTGGAATACGCTGAGAAAAAAAATGAAGAGCTGCAAAGAAACCTGGATGAAGCTCTCCAAAGAAATGGAGAACTGTTTCAAGAAAAGAAAGAACTCAGAGCAAAACATATGGAGCTGTAGTGGAAGCTTCACGAGGCCTATGAAGAAAACAATCTTACAATCAAGGTTTGTTGGAACAGCGAAACATGCAGAAATGCAGAAAGAGGAGGAGGAAGAGGAGGACCAACACCCTGAGCTGCAGCACAAAGTCCATGAACTGGAAGCCTCACTAACAGAGATGCACTGCCAGCTTGAAGACTCCCTGAAAACGAACAAAGGCTTGAGAATAATGCTCGATGGCACAATGTTAAAAAATGCAGAGCTGCAAAATCTGTGTAACAGTGTTCATCAGAGAAATACTGAACTGAACGAGGAGCTGCAGCTGAAGGTGAAAGCACAGAAAGCCATGTAAGAGGCTGAGAAAGTGTGGGAAGAGAAGCATCAAGAACTGGAAGAAAAGCAAGCAGAAAGGCAGGAAAAGATCGAGGAACTTAAGAGAAGGATCACGGAGCTCGAAGAGCAGAACGCAGAAAACCTCAGTGACCTGAAAAAGGTCATACTGCAGCACAAAGCTCTGCAGGAGCGCTGCCTAAGAAAGAAGAAGCTCTTCAGGTTTCCCTGGCATCACTCTGCTGCTTCTTCAGTCCCGCCTGGACAACACTAGACTCGTCTTCCTCCTCTCGCCATCCTCTCCATCCCTTTCTTCTCTCTCCCTCCTTTTTCTTTTCACCTCTTTTACCCTTCTATCTTTCCCTTACTGTTTGCTCTCTTTTCAATTCCCTTATCATCCTGAAACTGTTTCTTCATCCATGAGAACCCAGAATAATTAGATATGATGATAATAAAAGCATTCACCTGCATCTAAAATCACTTCTGTTTGTGGATGTCTACTTTTTTCCTTTGCTTACAGTCTGTGTGCACAGCCACACTAAATGCTTAGCACACAAATATGAAAGTTGTATAAAATTTGTAGTGAGCAAAAAGCATTTTTACTGCATGAAAATGATGATTATGCTAATCCTCATGAAAATGACCACAATTATGGATTTCATGTAACCGAGCTGAGACTTCCAGGAAGCCAGTGAAGGAACGGTCCACAGCAGCTCTGGCCTCACATTCACAGCTAAAACAGCACCTCTGCTTTGTCAGCTACGTGTAACACAACAATAGAAGATGCCGATCTAGTGGGTTGTTGGCCATGTGCACATTTAATCCTGCAGAGGTCAGAGGTTACTGTGACAGGGTGGACTTACTGAGTCACCATTGGGACAGTTACAGTGTAAAAAAAAAAAAAAAAAGTTGAATTTACGGTAAAATACTGGCAGCTGTGGTTGCTAGTACTTTACTGTAAACCTATGGTAAATACCGTAAACAAGTTCACATCAAAATACTGGCAGTACTCCCAGTATTTTACTGTAAACAGATTCACAGTAAAATGCCATAAACAGATTCATGGTAAAATATCGTAAACGGGTTCACGATAAAATACCGTAAACGGGTTTAGGATACAAAGACGTAAACGAGTTCTTCGTAAAATACTGGCAGCTGTGGTTGCTGGTATTTACCATATAAAATATGGTGACAATGTAAAACTGTTTATGGTAGACAATTTCAAATATAATAGATATACATTAAACCTAATTACAGTCTGTGATGAAAAACACAATACAACTGTATGATACAGAACAGTATTTTATTGTAAAAATCAACATTACAGTAAAACAGTGGCAGCTGTTGTTGCCAGAAATTCACCGGAAATAATATGGAACAATGGCTAAGATTTTACAACCAAGAACTGCCCATGGTTAATTATAAAGGACATAACATATAAAGCCCTTTGCAAACAAAGACACGTTTAAATATAAATTACTTTTTGCACTTAGGCATGTTTTTGTGAAAAATATGTAATTGATTCAATTACTTGTCCTCTGCAGGTATAGCAGTGTTGAGATTTTATGTGGACCGGCATAATCATCCCTAGGAGATCATCCTTTAATCAAATGATATTTTCAATATAAGTAAAATATTATTATTCTTGGTATCCATTAATCTTCAAATCTTCAGTTTCAGAAAAAGGCAGCAAAAGAATTTAAAAAGCTCAAATTCAGGTATAACATAATGCAGTTTGAAATTCTACACTCCTGTTGAAATAAAAAGATAAAAGTGTGCATTAAAGCACTTTGTGATGCTGTATGGTCTTTCTATGGAATGTGGTCTTATGGGCTTGACACATGGGGAGCGACTTCGCTCGCTCTCTGTCCATTTCCTGTGGAGCTTGTGCGATGAGGCGACAATCGCCTGCCCTCCTCCAGCCAAGCGACTGGCGAGATTTGTGTGAAATTTAAAGCTCGTACACGTAGACGTGCACACGTGGGCAAGCGACACAACAAAGTTGAAAAACGTTCAACTTTTGTCGCTGCCACATGGCACTAAAACCAACCAGCGAGGGTTTCATTGACCGACCAATGTCTGCAAACACTTTCAACAAGGAGGAAAGCATCATTTTAGCTGGGTTTGACTTTCTTATATTATATGACACTTCACACAGTGATTATTGAGACACACAGAAAAAGGCAGCCGTGTGTTTGTAGAGGAGACTTAACAGCAAGATTTCTGTCAGTTCCAGTAAAATCCTCTGACTCCTCATCTTTATTGTCTTGTCTGCCACAGATTGCTTTGAAAATGTCAAAATCCCTCCAATTTCTTAACCAATCAAGTTTCATGGAGACAAGTGACACGACCTGTCGTTTGTCGAGCCCATAATAAATCTGTAAAGCACTGTACACTTGAAGAAACATATGGGGTACCTAATTATTGAAGTTAACATTTAAGTATTTGTCAGGTATGAAAAACAAAACCAAAAAAGAAAAGGAAAAAGAGGCATCAATGGTCAATACCTCCTAAAACTGATTTAAAAGCGATATCAGCATCAAATGTCTGCCTGTTCCGTGTTTGGCTGTCAGAATCATAGACATATATATGCAGACGCCTCGTTGACTGGGTTGGCTCGCTGCTGTTACGTAACTGTGTGTCCGCCATATTGGAGGAGGCAAAGCTGCGCTGTGGACTAATACAAGTGAATGGACTGATCTTCATAAAGCGCCTTTCTTAAAGCGTTATTTAAGTTAATGTGTTCATTCGCACATTCAAATATGCACTAATATACACAGGGAAACTGTGAGGCACAAAAAAAATTTTTCTTTTTCAAAATGTTAGAATGACCAAATATGATCAAAAACGATTCCTCAGTCTTACTGTCATGATCCTGGGCCAGTGGCCTGGCGTTTTGAGTTCTTTTAGTGATGTTCTGTTTTGTTGTATCTTCTGGTTGTTAGTTTTTTCTTACAGTCTAGTTTCTCAGTTGTTGTAGTTTTGTATTGTTTTTTTGTTAATTATAGGTTATTCTGATTTTCCTGTGTCTGTGCTCCTCTGTGTATCTGTCTCCCCGTGTTCTTGTGTGCTGCTGTTTGTCTTCATTGTTTGTGTCTCATGTGTCTGTGTCTTCCCTGTTCAGTTGTTCCCCGTCTGCTGTCAGCTTAGGTGTTGTTGGATTCTGTTTAGTCATGATTAGATTCCCTCGGTGTGCCAGTCTCCTTATGTGTCAAGTCTGTGTGTACCATGTTGGGTTACTTCCTGTTTTATTTTGACAGTTCTTTGTCCTGTGTGCTTGTGTTTTGCTTTACCTCCCTGAGTCTCGTTAGTGTTATTCTGTTCACCTGTTACCCCGGCTGTTTCCACTCACCCCTCGTTTCCTCTGTGTATTTGTTGTCTGAGTTTTCCCTGGTCACATGTCAGAGTCTTGTTGTCGTGTTTCCATGTCATCTTCAGACCTCTGGGAATCTTTTGTTATTTTTCCAGTATAGGTTTCCTTTGTTTGTTTGCTGCATTAGTTTATTTTTTGCCATAATAAAGGCTTGTTTTGGTTCTTCATTTAACACCCCCCCCCTCCTGCGTTCTGCTTTTGGGTCCTCACCGCCGTTCCATTCCACATGGCCTGCACCCTCGAACCGTGACACTTACCTGTGAAAGTTAATCCCATGTGATCCCGTTTTGACTGTAAAATGGTTCGAACAAGAGTGCAGCATGTCTCTCATGTTACGTTGCTGCTTTTGCCCCCTCCAATAAGGCGTTGACATACAAGTCAGCACTCAATGCGGCGTCTAGGTATATATGTCTATAGTCAGAATATCTACTCTACCAAAAGTGGACTGACGTTGTACCGAATCCCACGGGATCGCGGCTGTTTGAGAGAAAACTGAGGCATCTATAGTTGAAAGCCATCAAATGTATTGATAAAAATTGGACTGAGGACACGATCAGAAATGCTCACGTTTGAAGCGCCCATTTTATATCAGGTTACGTTATTTATCTTCTGTTGTTTATACCGGGATGTCAGGTAGCTAACGTAAACAGCATTAGCTGGTAGGCTGTTTGGCTTTTAAACTGTAGTGTGGCTGGCTATTTACAGGTGAGTCATTGCTGGACTCAGAGAGTCCTGATTTCTAAATTAATATTTAATCGCACTATAGATTACAAAATGCAGTGCCAGTCAAAAGTCTGAGCAGACTCACATGTGAATGGTTGAGCGAGTCTCACAGTGTGACTGGAACAGTATATATATTTTTTTTTTCTTCATTGTAAATCATTAATATCTGCAGCCGGAAAACTCTTAACAAGCTAGAAAAGCAAACTGACTGCTCACGCTGCCATGCAGGTACAATCCGCTGTGAGGTCATAGCTCTCTGACTTGTTTACAATGACCCGAGCCTCATACACAGCGCTCCTGTTTCCTTGTCTTTGACTTGGAAGAACTTCTGCCTTCAAGACACAAAACTCTGAGTCTGTGTCAGGATATTTGATGTCCTGACACAAACCGCAAAGCCGCAAACATAATTGTAAGCATCCAGTGACTTATATGTGCTGCAACTTCTCTCCAGTGTATACGCTGGGTTTCTCCAGCAAATACACGTATATATCCACCCACGGATACTCGGCCACTTGCTAACGTACCACAGGGATCGGAGTCGGTTGCCGGTGGTCAAAGTTAATTTTTGCAGGTAGTTTTCACGATCTTTCGTTGATAATCCCTTCTCCTAGATTGAAACACTATTGAACTCTGCTGTACTTCCGTTTCCAAAATGCGCGCGCATCGCTACCTACGTCATCACTGTTTACAAACAGTAAAAGGGTCCATAGCTGCGCCCCTGTGTACGAGGAAGCACAGTAATATTCCTATAACAGCTCCTTCAGTCAAAAATAGATTTAGACTTACCGCATACAATGACGCATGGTGTCACAGGCAAGCTTTCCACTTGTACTTCTTTTGCAAGATATGTTTCTTCTACATTTTTATTAAATCTTTATTTTACCAGGTAAAATGTTTGAGAACCAGTTCTCATTTACAAACATGACCTGATGTAGTGGAAAAAGGTTGTATTCTGCTTCGTTAAAGAATCAGAGAAGAAGGAGGACCATCTCCTTGACCTCTTCTGAGCAGCCCTCTGACTGTCCTCTCAGGATTTTCAGCTTTGTGACAGTCTGCAACATTTGTTTGCTCTTTTCTCCCTTTTTTTTTCTACACTGCATAGAAACGTCTCCTTTAGTGAAACTCCAGTCAGCTCTTGGAAGTGGACGATCACGCCAATCTCCTCAAACAAAAATGGCCACTGGATATTTGGCAACTTTTTTTTTTTTTTTTTGGCAATTTCTGTAGAGGCCTGCTTAATTGGAGAAGGACAGGCAGTCACCATCTCAGAGACAACAACCCGGATCATTTCTCTCCGTAACCATGGGCTTGGTCTTTTCCTCCTCTCCAAACAGTCCATCAAGCCTTCAGGAAATTTGGAATCTGAAATCTGTCAACCCAATCTGGAGCAGTGATCAGGTGGCAGGGAGAGGAAGATAGTGAGGAGCATGCTGAGGACGATGAGCATTAGTTTATAATAACAATTAGTTTATAATTGTTTATAATTATAATGGCTCTACTATATACTACGAAGTAAAATAACTTGCAAGACTCCTCCTCCAAATACTCCCTCTGAACGATAAGCCTGTAACATCTGATGTCTTTCAGAGAGAGTAGCGCAGAGATTTTTGAAATTCCTTGCACACCTCTTGAAATAACTGTGCTTGTTTTCAGAGCACATCGTCCACAGTCTGATAAAGGGACCAAATTTCAGAATAAGGGCTGGGTAGTGACATAAATAATGATGTTTTGGTTTCAAATTAATGTCTATGAACAGAGCTTTTCTTGATTCAAGATATTTTTGAATGAGAACATCAAGATATGTCACTTGAGGCACAGAGATTTTCTGAGCATATATCATGTCCACAATGTCTTTCAGTTGCAGAGTCAACTGCCAAACTTCATGTGCTGTATCTTTCACCTGGTCACCAATGATGACAAGCAGCAGCCTTAGAAAATTCCAGTTTTGTATGGACTGTCCTGAGAGTTCGTCTGCTTCACATGGCTTTGCAGAAGCATCAGACGCACAGTATTTGAACTGTTTAACCGCGCCTTTTTCTTTATGAAATACTTAAGGATCTGTGCAACATCATAAGACAAAACACCCTCAAAAATGTCATACTAAAATATTACAGTTAGATTGTCAGTGAGCATAATATGTGTCAGTGCGAGGATAAATGAACACAGTAACAATAAGCAATATCAATAACCTAAAATGAAAGCGGGGGGGGGTGCCCAGTATCCCTTTTAAGTCTGTTTTCATTGGATTTGAAGAAAACATGAAGCCTGGGAGAAAGTAGAAAAACAAAACCCAAACTAGAAAACACACAGCGAGAGGAAACACTGAAGGTAACAAAGACCACAACACAACAAACAGAGAAAAACGAATGGCTTAAATACATCAGGGAGAGTGGAAACAACAGGTGAAACAAATGAACCTAATGACAAAGGGGAAGCAAAATGAAACACAAAGCACAGGGAACACGAGACTGTCAAAATAAAACAGGAAGTGACTCAAGGGAACAGAGACGCAGACCTGACACTGAACACTGGGAAACACAAGGAACTAGAAAATCAACCATAAACAAAACCCCACAACAAAAGAAAAACCCCAGAACAGACAAATTAAAACCAAACCAAAAACACAGGGTCCAACGGACCGTGACAATCTGACCATCACTGATGTCACTTAGGACATCTGAGGGAGACTAAGTTAAGCGCTCTCCTGAGACACAACCCTGCCACATATCTGACTCCATCAAAGATCTCAAAGTCTCTCTCACTGGCACCTTCATCTGTGCCTGTCTCCACATAGTTGAACATTGTTTTGAAAGACTGAGCTCTTGAGTATGCTGGATGCCATGCAGAAAAGAGATCAAATCCTCTGACACTCACAAACTCTGGTGATATCCTCGTCTGATAATTTTTCATGATTTAGCAGTGAATTTTACTCAGTATATGTCTGACCCAGCTAATGTATCCTTTGCAACTTGTCAACAATAGTCTGAATGGTTGAAGCAGGTAGTAGTAACTCCCCCTGCAATTTCAGGTAGAATAAAGTGACGTTTCTCAGGAAAAGATCACTGAAATCAGTCATTTCCATATCACCTTCATCTGTCTCTGTAGGGCCATAATCAACTGATTCAGTTTGGACAGATGACTGAAAGCAGCTCCTCTGTGTGAATCACTTATACTGCAGTCTGTGTAAAAGTCTCTGTGTTTCCGTGACATATGGGCGGTAAATGACGATTTGAGCTTGAAAACATTTTTGCATCCTCTCACTGGGCAACTTACAGCCCGTCCTTCCACAATATGCTCCTTCAAGTGAGCTATTAGAGCCTTACCATCTCGACTCTGGTGTTTACACAATGACACTGCACATTTAAAAGTGGTTTCAGCCATCACAACAGGAGCAGATGCATGCCTTCGATAAAAATTAGCCCAAAATACTTGCTCACAACCAGCACCAAAGCACTTAAATAAACAATGGGGTTCATTCTGATGGAGTTTGCAATGCAGAACAAAACTCTTCAATGTCTTAACCGATTTCCCACAAAAGTTACAACTAAACATTCCTAAATTTGAATTTCCTCAGCGTGATGCAGGCAATAGTACATGCTAGCTGCAGCCGGATTGCTTTAACTTACTTAACTAAATATTTGAAGGGCGAACAGAAGCATAGAAATGATGGTTAAAGTTAATAACTCAATAATGCAAAAGTTCACACTATTAAGTCATATTTCAATGTTAGTTCTGCCAATCAGGGAAGCAGGAGGCGGATGGAATCAGCTGTTCAACAGTTTGACATACACACACATACACACTTATGTCACATGATGCAATTGTGGGGTACGGTCCAAAAGCATTTAATTATCATATACTACGCACTGACAGCTTTCTCTGTCTTTATTATTGTTAACTGAGGTCATGTTTGGAAGCTGTTGCCCTCATTCATATATGCCTACCTGTCAAGTCTTCCTTTTTGGCTGGGAAACCGTATTTTAACCCTCTGTCCCGCCTATTATTATTTTCCCTTAAATTTCCCGTATTTTAATATAATATTTTTTAAAAAGCATTCGTGTGTCGCTCCAAATTGAATTCTGTCACTAGCCTCATGAGAACTGCCACCTGCAGTTGCAGTTCTCATGAGGTTAGTGCCGACAGCGGTAACAAAAACAACTGGACCTCGTGTCTTTGCACAGCGAGCCAACAGTGATGTATCTGAACACATCAGCAGCTCTTAGGCTGCATTCTGATTATGGTGGGTTGGTCACACAGACAGGAGTGTTTCACATGTGGCTCGGTGACAAACTGACGCCTGAATACAGTCTCCCTTTAATGAACAGCCTGTTACAGTAACATCTGTAACCACTGGGGGGCGATCAGGTACAAGAACAGCTCACTTCATTTTCTGCACTGGGCTGGACACAAACATCATTTCTATATTATCAGCTACTGAATTATGAAGCTTAAAAACACCTGATGTTTAAAGACTCTGATGGTAATCATCTCCACACCCAGCAGTTTATTAAAATTAATGAATGGCTGTAAAATTAGACCTGAAAGAAATGGAACTGATTTTATGAGCAAAACTGAACAAACAAATGCAGGAAAATAACACCACGGGAATTATTATTGTTAATTATTAAGCGCTGACTTAAAGTGTATCACAATCAAGAAGAAATTAAAGAACATCATTAATATAACCACAGAACACACCCACCAGCTTTACATTTTTACATGCTGTAGTGCCACTTCTATATCACAAAATGTATGTAATAATTGAAAATAATGTTTTTGCTTTTTTTTTTTTTTTTGCTAGTTGCAGCTCACAGTCATCGCTGTATCTCTCAGAACTGTAAATGAAAAGTTGCACCACATCCTCTTTGTTTTTCAAGCAGAATTATGATCTGAATGCACAGTTGTGCCAAACATACATCTTCCAAGATGAGCTCTGTAGATCTTGCTGTCAGTGTTTGTCCTTTCATTATTATCCGTGCTATTTTTCACATTCGTGTGTGTGTCGTAGTAATGCCGGAGTTTACACACTGAGAAAAAAGAAAGAGAAACTAGAAAAAGACCTGCGGCCACACGTTCCAATGACAGCCGCAGGGACTCCCGGGACTGCCGGTCAGACGAGCTGATCGGTTCCACTTTTGTGTATTTGATCATGTTCACGTGTCACTCAGCGATTCAGAGAATGCAAAAACCTGAGGAACAGGACTGAGTGCTGTTGGTATTCAGGCCTTCAGGCAAAACCAGGCCTGGATGGTGGTGAAAGAAACACTGTATGTTAATAAGAATGGATTCTGTGATTAATAACAGTCCAAATAACATGAATGAAATGACCTGCTCAGTGTCTGTAAAGGTTAACCTCTGACTTTGTGAGCACGTGCTGAGTTCAGGCCTCACAAACTCTTCTCACTCTGACTCCACCTGTTCCAGGAAACTGTCACTGCTGGACACACCCACACTCACACATACTCAAACGCTCACTTTCAGCTTCATTTAATAGCTTGCAGTGCGGTCAGGTTCTCAGGTGTTCTCTGATAGGAACACCATCCTTTCACATGAAGCAGAAATGTCTGCTGTAACGTCTGCGTCTCTCTGCTGGACTTTGCTTCCTGTCTGCCTCCTGCTCGTCTCTGCAGGTGAGATCAAACTTCATGATGTAAATATGTGTTAGAGTGATCTGTGCCCTGCCTCCTCACAGTTACAGAGTTAAAGCTGCTGCTCTGATTTTATTATTCATTTCCTCATATAAACAGTGTCATATAGATGCACATAGATCTTTACACCTTTACAAACATTAAAATTAGCTCTTAATGTAACAGCAGAGGCAGTTTCTGTGGACACTGAAGCAGCTGTCAGCTCTCAGCCAGCTCTCACACAGCCATCACTGTTTCATTAAAACCATACTGTGTGACACATTAAACACTTCTTTGTGTTGTCACCGGTCACAGCCCGACAAAAGCTGTCATACAGGTTTCTGAATGCATGCTACAGATATTTGAACTATCTTCACTCCTTGAAATACAGGTATTAAGGTATTAAGTCAAAGTCAAGTCTGAGCTCTTTATTGCCAATACCACACATATGTGCACCACATTTTATATATATATATATATATATATATATATATATATATATATATATATATATATATATATATATATATATATATATATATATTACAAAAGATAAAAATAATGACAAAAAATATCAGTCTTTGAGGTGGTAGTGCAAAGATATGAGCTATAAGTGCCAGGTCTGCTTGTCCTGGCCCCGAGACTCTGCAGTCTCTTCCCTGATGGCAGCTGGCTGAAGAGGGTGTGTGATGGGTGGGTGGGATCCACACCAATACAGAGGGCTTGTTATAGATATTGGGGGGGTGTCAAGATATCCTGGAGGGCCCTGCAGCAAAATGCTGTGCAGGTGTCACAACACACTGTGATGCAGCTGGTCAGGATGATCTCCTGTAGAAAGTATACATGATGGGGGGGGCATAATGTTGAAGGTCCAGGGGTGGTTCTCTGTGACATGCACACCCAGAAACTTAGTGCTGCTCAGCCTCTCCACAGCAGCACCGTGGATGGTCAGAGAGAGCTGAAGTCCACTGTTCTCTCCTTCTTCACATTCAGAGGAAGCTTGTTGTGGTTGCACCACAGTGGCAGGTGGCTCACCTGCTCCTGTAGTTTGTCTCAGCATTGTCGATGAAGACGTTGGAGCTGTGCAACAGCGAGCAGTCATGGGTCAAATGTGTGAAGAGGAGGGGGCTCAGCCCCTGTGCTCAGAGTGATGGTGCTGGATATATATTGACCCACAGAGCTCACTTCCTGGTACACCTCTCAGGTTTAGCAGAGCTCAGTGGCCTCTGTCTGCTGCAGTTACTGTAACCTGTCTGCTGTGTGTGGTTTCCTCTTTCAGAGCAGAAGAACATCACAGCTGAGTGTGGACAGAACGTCACTCTGACATGTCGAGCTCCAAACAACAACACCATCACAGGTGTAGAGTGGAGCAGAGCTGACCTGGAGCCAGAATATCTCCTTGTTTACAGAGATGGACAGTTTCTTCCAGATGAGCAGCATCCATCTTTTAAGAACCGGGTGGAGCTGCAGGACAGACGGATGAAGGATGGAGACGTGTCTGTGATCCTGACAGATGTGACGGTTAATGATGCTGGAACATACGAGTGTCGTGTCGTCCAGAGAAGAACAAACCGCTGGAAGAGAGCTAACCTGAAGACTGCCCCCATCAGCATCATCTACCTGAGTGTTGTTGCTCCTCCAGGTGAGTGAGCAGAGTTCAGTGTGTCTGTGATCAGAGGTGAAGCTGCTTCCTGGTTGTTGATGTTTGTTTCTAAAGATGTTGTTGATGAGACTTTGTAGAAAGCAGCTGGTCTGAGTGATGTGATCAGAGTGCAGTAGATAATGTCTGACAGCAGTTTGAAGAGGAAATGGATTCTGTTCTGTTCTTCACTCATCACCTACCTGACAGCTGACACCTCACACCTGTTTCTACCTGCAGGTCCAGGAGGAGGAACCACAGAGGATGGAGGGAAGGACCATGTTTTTGTTTGCCTGCAAGTTTTTGTGGTGCTCATTGTTGTTGTTAGTTTTGTGATTTTAATAGAATACAAACACAGACGGAAGCTGGAAAAACGCGCAGCTTCGTACTGAACAGCAGGTAAAAACCCTCCAATCCACGACTGGGTGACCCACAGGGTCAGCTGCTGATGGCTGCTACATCCTGGGTTGGATTTTTGTGTCTTTGTCTGGTGTGTGTGTGTGTGGGGGGGGGGGGGGGGTATGTTTAGTCCACTTTTAGTTAAGCCAGTGAGTGAAGTTACACCTCACATTAGTGTGTCCACTTTTATATCATAGCATCATTTCCTCTCTTCTTTCCTCCTCAGTTTCTTTGGTTTCATTTTTGTTGTTGGATAAAAATGTAAATGAAGGAGGAGGAGCTTAGATTCATGCAGACTCTGATCTTTATGCTTACTTTTTAATCTCAGTGTGTGCTTTAGTGTTTCTGTTGTGTCTGTTTATTGTTGCTCAGATGTGAAAATGTATCAGTGTGTTTTTATAACTCCATCTGTGAGCTGTTTGGCTGTCTGTGGAGACTCTGATTCATTATGGAAACTACACTCTCATGCATTTTTAAAAAATTTTTATTTATTTTTTTTAATTTATTGTAACTTTTTCTAATAAATCGTTCCACAGTGAGACGTTTGATTGTGAGCTCATGAAACTCTGAATGAACCAGTGAGAAGGACATGGATGAAGTCTGTAACAGTTTAAGCTTCATGATATCTCGGCGGTACAGTGGGCGCTGCATGTCGTGTGCGTATGTGTGGGTTGTGTTACAGTGTGCAGTTGCATTTCCAGTAAGTACACACAGGTCAGGTGGGGACTTCAGAAGGGTCTGCATGTGCCGATCGACGCCTGAGGTGCAGAAATGAGTCGTAACTCTTTCTAAAGTTATGTAACCAGAGTTCCTGCAGTCACAGGTCAGAGCGACATCATCGCCCTCCAACACAATATCAGCCTGCACGAAGCTCGCAGCGCCCACTTACAGACCACACTTAGACAGGTGGAAAAAGCAGCGTGGGAGGAGGAAAGTGTCTTTGGTATCTTCACAGTCTTTAAGGTAATAAAACACAGGAATCTAATGTGAGCCAATTAAATGATATGAAAAAAATGTGCAGATAAAAAAATCTGCTGTCACATTAAAGGACCGGCAGTTAGGAGGTAAACACAGATCGGCAGGATGTGATGCAATGTGAGTGTTGTGGTGCTGTGATAAAAGGATTTTAGATTTAACAACCACACAACAGAAACTGTATCACACAACAAGCAGAAAGCCTCCTCAGCAGGCTGATTAAAGAGCACAGCCAGAGAAAGCACATCAGCTGCTGCAGCACATGCTGCTGTATCAAAACCACAGGTTAGAAAGATCCACCAGCTTCCTGCTGAGCGACACTCTCAGAAACCACAGAACGTCACGGTTTGGTTCTCCACATGACTTTTTACTCATATTCAGTATAATGAAATAAAAAGCTAACCTCCAAACAGGATCAGTAGGCTGAGAGCAACAATATTTACAGCCTCACAGCCTCACAGTGGAGCTTCAATGTGCACATAAGGAGTTTTAATCCAACAGCAGCACCATATTCATCAAGCTTTTAACTCTTCCACTGGATCGAACTTTCAATATCATCATCGTATTTTGGACATTTCTAAAAATCTCAGAGTTGCATAAGAAAAACTATAAAATAAGGATGGAGAATAAACTCAAAGACTCAGGACCGTGGCAGCAGTGCTTTAACTCTGGCTGCTTTAGGCGTGGTTTAACATTTCTTAAAGGTCATCTTTGCCTTTCAGTAAAAACATTTCTGTCCACGCAGGAAAATAACAGCTACCGCCTCCAAAGCACCAACAAAGGTGTCCTTAAATCATTTGACCACCAACCTCGTCTTCCACCCTCTGACTGTGTTTTCAGAGAGTTTATTCACTGTCTGACCACAAGCCAGTGGTTAGACTGAGAAGCTGCAACTCATGCACACTACCTGCGTTTCACTTCCTGTCAGCCAAACAGCAGTCGTTTACAGTAAGAAGACATGTTTCTATTAAACATGATTAACACGAGCAGTGTTTAAGATAATTATCAAACCTTTTAGTTCATTTTGAATGCTGAGATTCTCTCTGATTTAAAGACAGTGAAGGCACCGCGCAGGTCGAGAGGATCTCCTTTAGGTCAGCTGATTGTGTTTCCGTCCATCTTTATAGCTGTTTATCAGATTTAACATTGTAAAACTTCATTTCCTGCTTTGTTACAACCAGAACAGAAAAAACAAACAAACCACAACAGTGGCATCCTGTCACAGAGGAAGAGGAGGAGAGTTTGAGCTGATGTAACTGTGAACTGGTCAAAGTGCTGGTCTGATATCCTCCAGAGGTAGGATGAAGGAAACATCTCTGCTGTGCCTTCTCTGTGAGTACGCTGATTATTGATCTAAAAGATCGTCCATCGGGTCTTTCTGCAACACAAACGTCCAGTTTGTTGTGGAATGCAGGGGGGGGGGGGGGGGGGGGTACAAGGTTTTTTGGATGCAGGGGACAGATGTGGCAACAAGGAAGGAGAACTGTTCACAGGAAATCAAATATTTGATTATAAATTGACAGCATGTGCTGCAGAAAACGCTCATTTATAGGTTAATCTGCAGCCCTCTTATAGCAGTTTAAGCAGGACTTTGTGCTGAATGATTGTTTTAATAAGTAGCTAATCACGCATTTAGAATCAGCACCTCGCCTAATTGTTCATTTGTTAATGTGTGCATCATTTGCAGTTGGAGATTAGATTAATGGCTTATATGCTGCTGTGCAGTGGAGTAGAAGCAGAAAGCAGCATAACACAGAAACCCTGTGATCATGGTTCAGGCCCTGACACCCACAGACATGCGCCTGTGCAGGACATAAAACACAAAACCATTTCCTCTTTCCTCCGCTCATTATCATAACTCAACCAAACCTGTGACGTCTGTTTTCCTCACACTCGAGTCGTTTTCTCTGCTGTCCTGTTAAACTCAAACTTTGAACCAACCTGAGTGTCATTTCTCTTTAGTTCTGATCTCACTGCTGAGCTGCACAACAAACCAAGGTCAGTAACCTTCTGAATGAGCGACACCTCACTGATGTTCTGGTTCTGCTTCATGCTTCACTGTAGACTGATTTTAATATGACATTATGACCACTCACTGGTGAAGTGAATAACACTAAGCATCTCTTCATTGTGGCACCTGTTAGTTGGTGTGATATATTAGGGAACAAATGATGTGTTGTGTTAGAAGCAGGAAAAATGGGCAAGCGTAAAGATTTGAGTGACTTTGGCATGGACCAAATTCTGTAGGTGATAGCATCTCCCAAACTGATGCCCTTGTGGGGTGTTCCCGGTCTGCAGTGGTCAGATCTCTCAAACATGGTCCAAGGAAGGAACGGTGGTGAACCGGTCCAGTCCAACAAAGGTTAATGCAGGTTCTGATAGAAAGGTATAGAAGCTTGTTTTCCGCCACTAAAAAGAAAGGGAAAAAAAATCACTATCTGTAACTCAAAATTTCGAGAAAATAACTTAAAATTTTGAGTTACTTTCTCAAAATTTCGAGTTACCTTCTCAAAATTTCGAGTTGTTTTCTCAAAATTTCAAGTTACTTTCTGGAAATTTTGAGTTACTTTCTCAAAATTTCGAGTTGTTTTCTCAAAATTTCGACTTACTTCCTCGAAAATTCGAGTTGTTTTCTCGAAATTTCGAGTTGTTTTCTCGAAATTTCAAGTTACTTTCTCAAAATTTCGAGTTACTTTCTCGAAATTTCGAGTTGTTTTCTCAAAATTTAAAGTTACTTGCTCAAAATTTTGAGCTACGGATCTCAAATATTCGTGTTAATAACTCTAAATTTCAGCTTAGCGCTACCAATCAGGAAGCTCTGAGAAAGAGGTCATTTCTTTGTTACCCGGAAGCAGATGCCACCAGCACATGCGCACTCAAAATGGGGTAGCAACAGGATCAGTGAGCTAGCAGTTTCTAGCCAATGCAAACAAATTGTCAGCATGTTTTTGATAGTCAATGGTCAAAATGTCTTCTAGCAAAAATCAGTTACAAAAATAGTAAGGAATCCATATGTTCATGTTAGTCTGTTGGACAGCTGATGCCTTCAGCTTCCTGCTTCTGGTTAACAAGGAAATGATGTGCAGATCACAGAGCTTCCTGATTTACAGCACTAAGTTGAAATTTCAAGTTATTAATGCAAAACATTGAGATATGTAAATCAAAATTTCGAGTTATGGATAGCGATTTTTTTTTCTTTTTTTTAGTGGCGGAAACAAGCTTCCATAGAAAGGTGTCTAAATACATAGTGCATTGCAGTTTGGTGCATATGGGGCTGCACAGCTGCAGACCAGACAGGGTGCCCTTTAATGGAAATGGTCTTCCCTGATAGCTGTGGCCTCTTTCAGCAGGATAATGCTCCATCCCATTAAGCAAAAATGGTTAAGAAATGGTTTGAGGAGCATAAAAAGAGTTTGAGGTGTTGGCTTGGCCTGCAAATTCCCCATATCGCAATCATTCTGATTCATAGACATCCCAGCTGACAGAACGTAAAGGATCTGTTGGTAAGATCGAGATACCATATAAAGTGCAGACTTAGTTTATCTGTTTATGAATTATAGGCATTTTTGTACCCAACCCCCATTATTATAACCAGCTGTCAGGAGGTGAAAGCTTTATTTTCTTCATAGTTTTTGATAGTTTTTTCTACATGGCTCTTAAAAGTGAGTTTAGTATTATATATTCTCATTTTCTTATTTCATTTAAATCCACAAAATTAAATAAATAAAATAAAAACATTCTTCTCACAGCTCGTCTGACTGTGAGTCCCAGCAGCTCTCAGTTCTTTGAAGGAGGTTTAGTGACTCTGAGCTGTGAGGAGGACGACAGCTCTGCTGGATGGACTCTGAGGAGAAACACAAGCAAAAAACAGAGGACTCAGTGTGGAGATGGGTGGGGAACATCAGCTAATTCCTCCTGTAACATCAGCTACAGCACCACATGGGACAGTGGAGTTTACTGGTGTGAGTCCAGAGAGGGTGCCATCAGTAACATGGTTAATCTCACAGTCTCTGGTAAGCTGAGTGTGTGGAGTTAGTGTTGATGAAGCTGTGTGTAAATGGATGAAATGCTGTAGTTTGTCTCTGTGTTGAGGTGGATCAGTGATCCTGCAGAGTCCTGTCCTCCCTGTGATGGAGGGAGATGACGTCACTCTGCTCTGTCAAACAAAGACCACTCCCTCCAACCTCCCAGCTGCTTTCTATAAAGATGGCTCCCTCATCAGGAAGCAGCCTACAGGTCACATGACCATCCAGCATGTTTCCAGGTCTGATGAAGGCCTCTACAAGTGTGACATCAGCGGTCATGGAGAGTCTCCATCCAGCTGGATCACTGTCACAGGTGAGGAGCTTCATTTTAATTTCACCGTTTTTTCCCCATCAACATATTCACCTGAGCAGGTGGGATTCTCTATGCAGGTATACCTACAACCACAACCACGCTCAGGAAGTCTCAAACTCCGCCCACTTTCTCAGCTCGACCCCTTGACCCCTCCATCCTCCAGGCTGTGCACATACCGTTTTTCCACGTGGTGGCGTTTTGTCTGTACTTCATCTGCACTCTCCTCATGATATCTTTGTACTGGCACAGAACCACAGGTAACACTCTGACGTTCCTCCATTATTTATCATGCTTCTTTCATTTTGCCTCCATTTAAAAAATAAAATGTGTGATTACCTCATCATACAGGAAATAATACGGCCATCTCCACGGCAGCAGCAGCTCCACCCATCCAGGCTGAGCCGAGATTTGCTCACAACTGACATGAAGTTCCTGCTCCATCAGTCAGATGGAGGTTATCTCATTCTCTCATTCACAGCAGTGTAAATGCTGAATGTGGCTCTTACTGATGAATCAGGTAGAAACAGAAGCAGATTGTTGTAATTCTAATTACAGAACTTGTAATAAGCATCTACAGTAATTTATACTGAATTAAAATCTTCTCTTTTAGTATAAAATATGCCTCTGCTCATTCAGAGTTTGCAATCAAAACTTCCATAATTATGCCTAGCTTGTTCAGATGATGGCACATAATGTGACGGAGCCTCCAGGGAGGGCGAGGCTGCAGGAACCGGACAGGAACCTGAACACAAACTACCACAGAACCTTTTTCTCTGTGGCACAGAACCAGCACAGCCCCGGCTGTAAATGCTGATGCTGCAGTCGCTCTGTGTTTGTAGGTGACAGGTAGCAGTGGGACTTTCTGCCTGTGGCTAACACCTCTGTAGCTGCCACGCTTCCTGTTTCCTGTCAGTGAACGTGAAGCTGCAGGTGTTTAATCTAAAACTGTCTGACTCTCTGCAGCAAACAGTTTCTTTATGATTCTGTTACAAACTTCCTTCACCTTAAGAGCTCCCTTCATTCAGAATAAAATGTGGATTTCATTGTGCTAAAATCTGTTTTTCTGCTGTTTCTTCTGTGACATCATCCAGCTGATTAAAATCTCTGTGTGGTCAGCGTGTCGCCATCAGTGTGTTTTTTTTCTGACAGCACAAAGACGTGCGGAAGGAGCAAGAAGCCCACAGTGTGAGCAGATACAAGGGGAAACTTGTATGTGCAGCATGAACCTGAGGTTTGCTGCTGCAGCTGATCACATTTCACATGAATTCACAGATCTTTTGATGTCATCACTGAAAACCTAACCTGACTGTCAGTGTAAGATTACAGCAGCAGCTATGTGCTTATAGTGTGATGCATGTAGCTGCACCTGCATGAAAACGCTCCTGTCTGAGTGTTTGTGTCTGGATAGTTTTTAAGGCTTTAAATGCATTTTTACTGCTAAGGAGGTTTTAATTCAAGAGCCCACAGCAACCAGCAGCATCTCACTGAGACACTTTTACAGCACTGAGGAGAGACCTGTGAGCCAATCACAATGATGGTCACAAAGCTTTAGGTTAACCACAGCATGATTTCAGAGGACGATCATGTTCTGCTCCTGTGATCAATACACAATGAGCCCAAAAACTGATGAACTGATCTTTCCTAAGAAACCTGAGCAAACTCGTCTGAGCCACATCTGTTTATGTTAAAGCGCCCTCTGGTGGACAGAAGCTTGAGGTCACACTGTGAGACCTGATGCTGATTACCAACTGACTTCAAATCTGGATGTCCCTCATATAAAAATAATGCTCAGAGCATTTCCTCACCGCAGGAATGATGACATTAATAATATGAGTGTATGGAAGCAGATGAGAATGATGTAGTAGGAGAGGTGAGTCTGTGATGTAGCACCAAGCTGGAGGTGCTCTGGGGTTAAACTGATAATGAGACTGTGACAGTGTGTTTATGTAGCAGTATAAGCTGCAGGGAATAAACTGCTTCTGACCAGTGTACATGTAATTAAGGTTAAGGCTCATTCCCTGTTTACTTAAACAGGAGCATCACATAACAGAGACATCATAAAGATGGCTGGTGAGAGGTCAGACTTGCTTTTAGAAGGACTTTGGGGACCTCTTGCAGAGGACTTGGATCTTTCAGAGTTTGTTACAAACTCTGAACTGTGTTGTTCTACAGCATGAATCATGGCAGAGCTGCAGAGATGGATGGATCAAACAGCACTGCCCACACCAAACTGTTCAGTTCTCATCCTGTTTGTGTGGATAGAGAACCGTGATCTCAGGTCAGCATCTACCCCAGAGCAGATTTTACTGTGTGGAAATGTGGACTCTCACAGTACTTTGGTTTCCTGACTGAGGAAAGTTGTCACCGGTGATTTCATGCCACAGACTGTATAAAGCACAGACTTCAAGTTCAGGTCCAGAAAGTGAGGGATTACAGCTGCATTCTCTCCAGTGGGCAGCAGGGGGAGACTTATGTTTGCAAACGTAGTTTAAGAGGCTCCTTCGCTTTGTGACCTCAGGATTCCTGGTGACTACATTTAAAGTCAAGTCCATCTTATAAATTAGAGTCATTCTAAGAGTACAGAAGTTTGTGAGTCTCAGAGAAGAAAGTCTTTGGATTACAGAGCACACAATGAAAACTGTTATAGTTTGATCCAACAGATGTTCAGCCTCCTGATGAAACGGACTGTGAGCCGCTGAAATAATCCAACATTTACATTAGACTGACTTCAACTAATTTCCCTCCACATGTTACTGAGACAGGAAGAGGCTGTGAGCTTTGTGAGGGCAGTTTAATTTTAAATGATGTCACAGGGAATCTATGAGGTCACAGAGCAAAGGAGCTGCTTCTCACAGAGCCAGAAATCCTTTAGCAGCCTCGAGTCTCCCCCTGCTGGTCACTGAAGAGAACGCAGACCTGTCTGTGGTTTCTCAGTTCCAGTCCAGACTCTGCTGGACATCATGTGGTCCTGCTGGTGGTAACAGAAATATATTACTCATTTTTATTGAATTATTTAGTATTTATTTAAACAGGAAACCCCTTCAGATTAAAATCGATTTTTTTCCAGGGGAGATCCAGTAAGTAAGCACCATAATGCACCATTATGAAATTACAACATGAACAGAAGCAAAAATAACATGGATACACATTAACAGGAACAAAGTAACACAGTACAAAATACAAAGTCCATCTTATGAATATCAGTTGCATTCTTCAGTTACAGAAGCCTCGGTCAGAGCTCTAACTCTCCCACAGAGACCGAAGCGTTGTGTATTAATGTGCGGTTATGAACAAGTTCAGAATCTTTGGTACCCTCAAGAAAAACCATGAAGACGAAGGCAAAGTCATGGCAGCTGTTTGAAGGTGTTAAGCATTTACACAGATAAGAGCTGCAGCACAGCTTAGTACATAAAAATGTATCAGTGCTGTTATCTGCTTAGGGTCAGTGAAGGCCAAGAAGCAACATTATAAAGTGCACAGAGGTGAGTAATGGAAAATGAATTAATATGAAACATAAAGAACTGTGACTCACAGTCTAGATAACAAAGTGCATGTAAATATCGCTGTAATCCAGGACATTTAATGACAGTTTGTACAAGTGTCGTAGCTAAATTCAGACGAGCCCGTCTACTCTTCAAACTTTTCACTAAGAGCTCAATATGAACTCTAAAGGAAAGTCATATCATATTCAAGTACTTGTATGGAGATGCATGGATACCAGCATCATCTGGAATCAAGGAGTAATTTCTGGACAATAATATGAATTATGTTTTCTTAGAATCAACGACCAGCTTTAAACTCAGTTAACACACAATGCTCCGTGCAGTCACTGAGAGGCAGTTTGAAGCAGCTCAACAGTCTGACTTAAAGTAGAGCCAAGTCAGTAAAGTACTGCGTCATGTGCATCCTCTTTCCAATATTACAATCAGAAACAGAATATAACTAGGGCCTAAAACGGAGCTTTGGGGGACTCCTTTTGAGATCTTCAGGAGACCTGACTTGTGTCCATCTGTATGAACCCAGAAAATGAAATAAACAAAAATATTTTTAAAAGAAATTTTTATCTTATTTTATTTTGATTTATTTCACGATTTATTTATTTATTTCATAACAGAGTTTTATTTTGTGACACTTTTAGGTTGTAAAGCTATTTTATGTATTTCAGTGACTTTTATTTTTTTTACCCCGTTTTTCATCTTAAGCTCTTTTTTATATTCTTAATTATTTAATTTTGAATGAAACGGCTCTCCATACTGTGGAGCTACAATAACGAGGAATTCAGACCAAAGCATTGCAGTTCTGCTTTATATGGACCATAATGAATGATTTATATATGAAAGGAAGGATTTAAAAGCATGATGTGTCCATTTTAAAGTCTCGACTTTTCCTGTTAGAACGGCTTCAGTCTAGTCTTCCTTTAGTTTAGCGTTTATTTGTTCTCACAGACTAAGCCAAGAATCAGTCTTTGTGCTGACAGCACAGACAGCCACACGTTCCAATGCCAGTGATTTCATCCTCCTTTCTTTATGAATTCTGGTGTTGTTTAATGTTTTGCGAGGAAAATGATTGCAGAAGAACATGCAGCAGCCATCTGCTGGATGTTCACCAGTGTTATTTTCTGTCTGAGCTCAGATCACTTGGAAGAAGAGCAGGAGACTCGTGATTCAGCTGTAGCATTTGAACCTGCTGCTGTTCAGCAGGAGGCTGGTTTGAATCCTGACTCGGTTCTTTGTGTCTTTTGTGGATCAAAAAACAAACAACACCAACAAAGACACCAAAAACACACAAACCAATTACAGGTCTAATGAACCTGTCCTTCATCTTTCTATCTTCCTCCTCTTCATCCTCTGTGGTTCCTCCTCCTGGACCTGCAGGTAGAAACAGGTGTGAGGTGTCAGCTGTCAGGTAGGTGATGAGTGAAGAACAGAACAGAATCCATTTCCTCTTCAAACTGCTGTCAGACATTATCTACTGCACTCTGATCACATCACTCAGACCAGCTGCTTTCTACAAAGTCTCATCAACAACATCTTTAGAAACAAACATCAACAACCAGGAAGCAGCTTCACCTCTGGGCAAAGCAGGACTTTGGTTTATCCAGGTAACTTTGGGGTTAACTTTGGGCTTTCTGTACTTCAAACATGGTTCACTTCTTACTGGTAACTCATCATGGTGACTTATACTGGGAACCAAAGCTGTTCTGAAGCAGGTTAGGTTCTAGATTAAAGTTCAGCAGGTATGAAATCACCGCCTATTGTCCAATGAGTACTCCAGAAAATAGCATCACTCTTCCTGGAGGATCCCTCGGAGCTCTGCGGTGAGATCAGGAGTTTTCCAGAAGTGTCTGACGTCACTGTGTTTCCTCAGTAAGCTCAGTAGAAGCATCAGTAATAAATACAGATTCTTAGATGTTTGATTTGGTTTCCTGTTGGCAGCAAAAACTTTTACAACTGTTTTATTCTGTAAGTGTTATTATCTGATCCTAAACCAGGACACCTACACCGCTCTTACTGACTTCTTATTGAAACTGGAAGTAGAGTAAGCCTTTATATAATCTTTACTCTTACACAGCAGCGAGTCTGCAGCTGAGAGAATATACAGTAAACCTGTCAGGAGCAGGTCATGTTCAGAGTTTCAGTTTAAAATCAGCAAGAAGAGTCTTTGATTGACAGCATGTTTTCAATGTGATACAGATTCCCTGCTGAGGTAAAAAGGTTTTATATGTGCAGCGTGTTCATGGGAATGTTCAGGAAAACTTCAGGAGCTGATAACCAGCTCTGTGTGACCATTTATCCTCATCGCCAATGTTAGGATAAGAGAATCCAGATAGCAGAAAGAAAGCCTTAACTTGCTCCTCAGCAGGGCTGGAATGGTAATCCAGTCCAGCCCTGGATTTTTTTTTCTTCCCTTTTTTTTTTTTCTCTTAGAGACCGCCCCACAATTTAGAGGGGGCGGCCCATTGGCCCATATTCAATATAGACAGTGGACAGAACCAATCAGGATATAGGATGAAAGCGGCCCCACCCTTTCTCTGCGTGGTGCCTTGTAACTCCCGCTAGTAGTTTCAGTGTTGAGCGCATGTGTTAAAGGAGAGGCAATATGGAGAAACCGAAGCGGCAGAAAGGGGGTGAAGAGAATTTACGTGCTGTAGATGCTACAAAATGTGTAAAGATCACAGACATGTTCGCTGCTGTAGTCTCCACGTCCTCTGTAACAGTAATGCTGCAGCAACAGCAGGCTGTAGGCAGAGCCGGCCAGAGGCATAGGCGACATATCAGGCTACAAACATATCAGGCTGTCCTAAAAGCTCCCTGAAAAGCCTTCAGCTGATCCAAAATGCTGCAGCTAGAGTACTGACAGGGACTAGAAAGAGAGAGCAGATTTCTCCCATATTGGCTTCTCTTCATTGTCTCATAGTCCCGTATCACCCCAACAGAGCACTTCGTTCTCAGACTGCTGGCTTACTTGTGGTTCCTAGGATACTTAAGAGTAGAATGGGAGGCAGAGCCTTCAGCTTTCAGGCCCCTCTTCTGTGGAACCAGCTCCCAGCTTGGATTCAGGAGACAGACACCCTCTCTATTTTTAAGATTAGGATGACTGTTGGGTTTATTCTGTAATTATTGTAGGGTCTTTACCTTACAGTATAAAGTGCCTTGAGGTGCATGTTTGTTGTGAGCTGGTGCTGTATAAATAAAATTGAATTCAAAAGGCTGAAACAGTAATGCATCCTAAAAAAATTAATAATCAAATTTAACCCTCCAGCATTAATAACTGTTAAGTTCAGGGGACAATGAAGTGCTATGAAGTGGGCCCCAAATCAAATCTTGCTTAGGGCCCCCTCAAGGCTTGTGCCGGCTCTGCTGTAGGTGAAGACAGCAGCAGGGAGAGGAGCAGCCAGAGATGCAGGCTTTGGAAACTGAGGGACAGAGTGAACAGGAAAGTGTAGTACGTAAGCAGGTAGTAACATTAGGATAATACAGGGACTTTGAGGTGATGGAGGTAACATTAGCTCTATTACATGAGAATGATGAGCAATGGCGATTGATTAGTATCAATATTTATTGGTATTTGCATACTTCCCAAAATCTGGCAGCCACGGCACCTTAATGTGATAAAATAGCAAACGGTCAAGGCCTGAGAAGTGTTGATGAGCAGCAAGTGTCCATTTTAGGCTGCATCATAGCATTTTAGATATTTAGGTTAAAGGTGCTGAAAGGCTGCACAGTAGTTTGAATTTGTAGCCTCTATGCCGGTTAAACATGTTTTAAAAAGCAATAAATGCAAAATAAAAGATTTTTAAAAAAAAGCTAAATAAGTAAAAACTCTGCAATTTAAGCATTACTAAACTAAGTGTAAAAAAAGTATAAAAGTATTATTAGCAAAAGGTATGCCCACATTGATTAAGAGTAAGACAGTGTCAAATGCTTTTAAGACATAGTTGTGGGCCGTCTAAGCCAAAAATGCCAGGGCCGATTTTTTGCCCCAGTCCAGCCCTGCTCCTCAGGACAGAGCTCTGCTCATAGACACTACAGACTCACCTGGAGGAACAACACCAAGGACAATGGTGTTGATGTGCTTGCCATCTAGCTGGGCTCTCTTCCCACGGTTTGTTCCCGTCCTGAAAACACGACACTCGTATGTTCCACTATCAGCAGTGGTCACATCCTTCAGAATCAGAGACACGTCTCCATCCTTCATCTGTCTGTCCTGCAGATCCACCCGGTTCTTAAAGGATGGATGCTGCTCATCTGGAAGAGATGTTTTGTCCAGATACAAAAGAACATTTTTCTGGTCCAGGTCAGGTCTGCTCCACCTCACACCTGCGTTGGGTTCGCTGTTGTCGTTTGGAGTTCGACATGGCAGAACGACAGTCTGTCCAGCTGTGATGTTTTTCTGCTCTGAATGAGGAAACGACACAGAGAGATGTTAAAGAGGTCTGTGAGCTACAACCAGAGACCACTGAGCTCTGCTGAGCCGGGGGGGGGGGGGGGGGGGGGTTACTGGAATTTGACACAGAGTGCTGTTTGGACAGAGTGAAGGCATTCAAAGAATCTTGGATGGACGTCTGTGGGAAAATTCAGTATCAGCTCAGATAACAGCTTTCCTGCCCCCTGTGCCAGAAGGGCCAATCAGACAGAAGCAGGAAAGATATGGCCCAGTGGTGATGTGGAGAAGCTTCCTTAGTGATTTTTGTTTTGTTTTTGATTGGCTTACTGATGAAACCAAATGTACTAAAGGTCAAGAACATGTACGATATGTCCTTCCTGAGAAAAATCTCTTGCACATTTGGTGAACACACCCAAACTGTTTGCTACCAGCTGTGAAAGTGTCTGCTTGAAAACATTTCTGCAGAATTCCCCCTGCAGCTCTGCACTAAACATCCTGTACCGAAAGCTTTGTTTGCCGCGGCAGGACTTTCCACGGACTGCTGATTGGCAGTTCTTTTTCTGTGACCTTTGAAACTTAAGTTATGACTCGTTCCCCTCTCATTTAGACAGCAGCTTTAGAATAGTGACCAAAAATAAGAGGATGAGATGGAGGCAGATGTCCTGTCACAGGCCGTATGCCCGGCATTTTGTGTTTACTTCCTGGTCTTGTCTTTTGTGGTTCCCTGCACCTGTGCTTCCCACCTGTTGCTCGTCTTTTTGTATATATCGTCTGTGTTTTGCCCCGTTCCCTTGTCGTGTTGTCGCTGATGTTAACCCACGCTGTGTGTCTCCCTGCTCCCTTAGCTTTGCACTTCAGTTCTGGCACCTGAGCAGCTCCAGTTTAGCTGTGTTCTTTTCTCAGGTCACTTCTCCAATAAACCACCTTTAAGTGTAGTTCTGTCTGAGTCCTGCATACTGGCCCAACTTTGGCCCACACACAGCGACTCCCGAGATGACCAGCTAAAGAAGAAGTTCACTGTGATTAGGTTAGGTCCCTTTTTGCTAGTTATTTACTTTTATCTTTTCTTTTGGATGCTTATTTATTTTCAGTGGTTTGTTCACTCAATTTTGTGGGCTTTTAAGAATTTAGTAAGGCTTTGTATGCAGGTACAGGTAGGCAGGCAGGTATGGGACATGGGAGGGCCTCTGGTTTATAAGAACAAGAGAGGCAGCAGGAAGTGTGACCCTCTGTTTGCTTGCCAAGGATAAAATACACCAGTGAACCACAGAAGTCTGGTAAATGGACTTACTGTGCATTTTGATAAAGCACTCTGAGTTTGATTTTTTTTTTAGTAGGATTAGTAGGAGCATGTTAATGATAGCCACACCAACTCACCTGCGGCTGTCACTATGAGGTTGAAATAGTGACTGCATGGGAACACTCTCCCACTGATGCTTTTGTTCCTAAATACAACACAACACTCGTATATTCCAGTATCTCTGATGCTGACAGTCTTTAGAATCAAAGTGAGGTCTCCGTCCTTCGGCTCCACTCGGTCTTCAAAAGAAGGATCCAGGTTGGTCTCGTTTGAGCCTCGGTAGAAAATCATATAACCAGGTGACTCATGTTTGCTCCACGATAAGAAGGTGATGGTTTCATCTTGGGGACATGGACAGTGAAGAGTGATATTTTGACCAGACTTCACTCGCAGCACTGTGTCACCTAAAGACAAAAAGGAAAAGAAAAATGTATTATGTTGAAGAAAAGGGAAATTTTCTAATGTAAATAAATTGGCTTTGTTTGTGAACCAAAGATGATGCAATCCTGCAAAATTCAGTCATATCATAATACTTGTGTAAGTCCCACCCGAGGCAACAGCTGAAGCTCCATGTGAAGTTCTCCATGAAACTGTTGCTAGGATGCAGACTAAACATCCAGAGGCACTCGTCATAATTTCAGGAGACTTTAACCATGTTTCTCTCTCTCCTCCCAGCTGACCGGATTCACAGTCTGACTGTCCTCCCAGAGAAAATGAAACCCTCGATCTGCTGTACACCAAAGTCAAAGAAGCTTACGGAGCTGCTGCCTTGCCACCACTTGGCGCATAACCAGTCACCACCACAGAAGCCATCCTGAATCCTCTCTTCCAGAAAAGTAATTTTCACCCAGAGCTGTCCAGCTTTAAAATTCTCATACAAATAGCAGATGACCTATATAAGACATAAGAATTTCCCTCTGGGATCAAGAAAATTCATCTATCAAATATAATTTGATATCCATACATACATTTTCTTCCATTTGTCCTTTTCAGGATCATGGGGGCCGAGGCTGGAGTCTATCCCAGCAGTCACAGGGTGAGAGGCAGGGAACACCCTGGATAGGGCCCAATTCCAGGGATTCAACAAACTGAGTTGAAAAACAAACTCTGAGATCAGCAACTCTGAGTTTCCCGTTCTAGAACAGCTGATCAGGGTTAGTTCAATCAGCTCTGAGTATGATCACCCTGATTTAGCGCGTCCGTGAATAAAGAAAGAAAGCCATCATCAATGGAGCGCTGATACCAGGATGCTCCATGGCAACAGGTAAATAAAGGGCGGAGCCTCCATTTTAATCCGATGGATGGAGGATCGCACGTGTCAGTGTGGAGCATGACGAGTCACTTTAATCAGCCTGACCCACTCTGACATCATCACAGACAGAATAAAAGTTTTATTAAATATATCATTTCTTTATAATGTCTGCTGTCATCATTTACATTTATTCACCTCTTGATTTAACTTGACCTGCCTGACTGTATTAGATACTATGGCTCCTCTGAAAATGAGACTTTCCTAACCTCAATCTGACTGAATGCGCACTGCCAGGCGTGAGTCCAGGAGAGCTGAGCTAAGTGGAAGAAAGACAAGTTACAGGTGTCCTTCCAGTTACTACGGGATAGTTGGCAGTTTCATCAGAAAACTGCGAAGGCTGTTAAATCTAAGTATTTTTCTGATATCAAACTGTCCACAGTCCTCAAGTTCTTTTTAAAAATTGTGAATTCTGTTCTGAGTGCACCTCAATCTGATTACCTGGAGAGCTCCTTTGAATGAAGTTCTCACACAGTAATAAGGTTGTTAGCATTAGGGCCCTCATTAGTTCTCCCTATGACCCCTCTATCCCTCTCACATGCCGGCTGTTTTTGACCAGTTCAAGCCTGTCAGTCTGTCGTCTGAGGGAAATCATTGGTCATTTGAAGCCTGCTGGGTCTCCAAATGACCCATTCCACCTCGCCTTTTCAAGGTTTTTCCTACCTTGGCATCTTACATGCTTAGTGTTATCAATGGGAGCTTAGCAAAAGGTATAGTTCCTGCTTGTCTTAAGAATGCAGTGGTAACACCACTCATTAAAAAAGCTGGCCTAGACTCCTCTCAACTCTCCAATTTCAGGCCGAGTTCTAAGCTCCCTTTTATTTCAAAAATTCGAGAGAAGATTTTTTTACCACCAGCTCAGTTCCTTTTTAGATAAGCATGACACCCTGGAGGACTTCCCGCCATAGTACCGAGTTGGCACTGTTGTGGGTTTTTAATGACGTTCTGTTAGCCACAGATGCTGGTCACTGTGTTGCTTTGGTCCTGTTGGACCTAACAGCGGCCTTCGATACTGTGGACCAACAGATCCTCCTGTCTCGACTGGAAAACTGGGTGGGCATTAAGGGTGTGGCTCTAGACTGGATTTAGAACTTATCTGTCAGAGAGAAGTTTTTGTGTTCGTATTGGGGCTGCTGAATCTTGTGCAGCACCCCTTACGTGTGGGGTGCCCCAAGGCGCTATTCTTGGTCCTCTCCTCTTCTCGCTCTACCTACTTCCAATGGGATCAGTTCTCAGAAGACATGACATCACATTCCACCTTTATGCTGATGACTGCCAAATTTATGTGCCTCTGAAGCAGCTAAATGCATATTCTGCTAACCATCTATTAGAGTGCATTGGCGAGATCAAGGCATGGCTGTCCCCTAACTTTTTGTACCTAAATGATAAAAAGACAGAGGTGTTGTTGATTGGGCCCAGTGATACTTCTAAAATGACTATTGACTTGGGTCCCTTAACTCAACATGTGACTAAGACAGCGACAAACTTGGGTGTTTGAACTGTAAACTTAAACTTGATGCGCAAATTAAGTCAGTAGTCAACTCCAGTTTTTATAAGCTAAGACAACTGTCCAAAGTGAAACCATTTCTTTCACAGCATCACCTTGAGATTTTAATCCATGCTTTTATCACGACTTGCTCAGACTACTGCACTTCATGTTGGGCTCAGCCAGACACTGCCTGGCTGGCTCTAGACTTTTAGTTGAGGTCAAATAAACGTGAGCACATTTCTCCGATCTTGGCCTCACGTCACTGGCTCCCAGTTCGTTTTAGGATTAAAATCCTTTTATTTGTTTTTAAATGTCTTCATGGCCTCACCCCGTCATATCTGTCTGATCTGCTCCACCTGTACGTTCCGTCACGTTCACTCAGGTCAGCTGATCTGGCACTGCTGGTCGTCCCTATGACAAAGAGGAAGCTTACAGGTGACAGCGCTTTTTCAGTTGCTGCCCCAAAACTGTGGAACTATCTTCCCTTGCACATTAGGCAGGCTGACTCACTCTCTGCTTTTAAATCCTCCCTTAAAACACATTTCTTCTTTTTTGCTTTTAACTCAGTTTGAGATGTTGGTTTTCTTTGTTTATTTTCTTAGCTGTGGTTTTATTTAGTTATTGTTTCCATGTCTTATGACTGTGTTTTTGCTTTGTTTGCTTTTAGTTGTGTACAGCCAACTGCATTTAATTTTAAAATGGTTTATAAATAAAGTTGTTGAGTTGAGAACTTTCAAAATGTTGATTTAAGTCACTTTAAATCCATTTAGTTCAGCTTTGAAGTCTTCAAATTATTTCAGCCTCATCTTCACTCAAACATTCCCATCATCTCCAGGACCCAGACATTTTTTCCATCAATGAGCTTTTACAGCACAACCAATGATCGATCACTGATCAGTGTGTTCTGTGTCTAAAGAAGACATATCATGCAAAATACACTTTTTTGGCCCTTAAATACGTTGTTGTGTACTTTGAGTGTGTAGGAGTGCAGGAAATTTAAATGCTCTCTCTCTCGGTGCTGCGTAGATATCTTTATATTCTTTTTGGTTCATAATTTTCAGACTTGTCAGTTTTCTCTGTTCCCTGTTACCTTTTCTTTCCTCTTAACGTCACAGTATTTGCTGTGGAACTGCTAAACAAGGACATGGACCTCCGGCTAACCAGTTTCATGAATCTGCCATTTTTTTCTCGCAGTGATTTTATAGTCCAAGTTCAGTTATGCTGAAGTTGCAAGTAGACAAGTCAAAATGTTCGGTTGTCGGGTGTATTAACCCACACAATTCCTTACATTGCCCCCCGGCATTAAAGCCTCTTCAAAGTGTTTGTTTCTCTGCTGGTAGATAATCGTATCGCTGCTATCAAACTACAAATATGGCCGAACAGGGTGGAGTGGAACACACTGCAGCATTGCAGTTCTACTTTATGTAGACCACAAATGTATGATTTACATAAGAAAAGGAAGGATTTACAAGCATGATATGTGCTCTTAAAGCTTCATCCAGATCAGTGTGATGTAACAGTGATGCTACAGTAACGACAGTAAATGTTTCAGAGGAACTGACTGACAGTCTGACAGCTGCAGCTGTCTCATTATAAATCCCCGACATCATCGCTGTCTCCATCCTTGCAGCCTGTTGACGAGTGACACTCAGTTTGTTGGATAAAACCTGCCAGTGAGCAGATTAGGTTCACAGAGTCACGCCATCCACGCTTGAAAAAAATTTGCGCACCTATATAAGTACAGGTGGTTCAACCCATGGTGCCTTTAGGTGCACCCAGGGGTGAAAGTAAGCTGGTAGTGCATACCACCAAAAGATTCTGCATCGGTACACAATACCGGAAGTACCTGAAAGAGGGGGAGGAGCTGTCTGCTGTAAAGCCATCATTCAGAACCAGTCACGGCTGCACTTTGGGTCAGAATAGATCCGCTAGTAATAAGCAGTCTAAAACACAACTTAATCAGTACATAAATAGCTTTTTTTTCTCATTTCAAATTGTTTCTGAACTGTTCGTGCTATGCTGGAGCCTCAGTTCTCTAGCTTCTCTCTCCCTTGAAGCTCGAGGCTTTCATCGATGGCCAGCCTTTACTACGTTTAGCCTGTTAACTGGCCAGTGGCCACGTCCACCGGACACATGTAGTGCATTTTATATGGCAGGCTAGACCCTCCCATTTGATTGACACCTCATTCTGTCACGGCTGGTACAGGCAAGGCAGGTAGGACCTCAGTGCAGGACACATGGCGAGAGCAGAATTGGTGCTTAGATTTTATTGTGAATGCTTAACACAAACAGGCTGGTTAGGAGCCAGCTACACAAAGACACTTGAAACTTTTAAACTCGAAACTTGAAAACACGAAACTCAAAAACACAAAACACACAGCAGACGTCAACCCAGATGTTACAATGACGAGGACCCGAACAAAGAACTAAACAACACTTAGACCTTAAGTACACAGAGGTTAATTGGGAACAAGCAACAGGTGAAACTAATTACATATGAAAAAGGGGAGTAAAACTAAACACAAAGCACAAGGGACAAGAACTGTCAAAGTAAAACTGGAAACTAGATGAAAACAGAAAAACACAGACTTGACACACTAAGGGAAACAGAACATGACCAAAACAGAAACCTAAATACAACACACAGAGAAACCCAAATACCACACAAGGACATAACGGGAAGGGAAACTAAAGACAAAAGGGCCAAGACAGAGACAAAACACACAGGAACACAGGGAAGACCAGAACTAACATGGAAAACTAAAGAAAGGCAAACTAAAATCCTAATACTAAACTACAAACACAACCAGAAATAAAACAAAACAGAACTTCACAAAAAGAAACTCAAAACACTGGGCCACTGGCTCAGGACCATGACACATTCGGCCAATCATGTAACTAGCCGTACCACAATCACCTGGAAAAAAGCTACGTGACACCCTCTGGCTATTATTAGCTCTTGAAAACCCATTTTTTAACATGATTGGCCGAATGAGGTGTCAATCAAAGTGGGAGTGACTAGCCTGCCAAATAAAAGGCACTGCATAGCTGTGTCCAAATTCAGGGACCATATCCTTCGAAAGCTGCAGTTGTAGGCCGATTATGTCACAGCGAGGTGACAAGGTCTGTCTAAATTCGAACACGCCTCCAAATGCGGTCGGATGGGTCCGGTGTATCCTTCATGGCCTACCATATCCCATGATTCATTGCACATCAAAACTCAAGCACAAAAATGGAGGATAGCTGCCAAAAAGTTTGAAATATGATTCATTCTGCAACACAAACTACACTTTTAAGATGTTTTCAGGCAAGAATGTAAACGTGTAAACCTCAAATATCAGCTCATTTTATCAAGATATGACTTAATTGCAAAAAGTGCTCTGCCATTTTCAGAGCTGTCCGTTGCTCCTGCTCTACCAGCAGCTCACCTCGCTAGCTGTCAGCTGAGCTGCCTATCAAGGCTTGCGATAGCCGGAGAGAATGCCCAACTGCATGCGGCCCCTGAATTTGGACACAGCTCATATGTCCTGCAGACAGAACATGGCCAGTTAACAGGCTACGGCATGGGTTTTCCAGAACCAATAGTAATCAGAGGGCATCACATAGTTTTTTCAGGTGATTTTGGTGCAGCCAGTTAACATGTGTGTCATCTGGCTTCATTGATAGGAAAAGCTGAGTATCGTCTGCATAACAATGAAAATTGATCCAATGCTTTCTAATAATACTGCCTAAGGGAAGCATGTATAATGTAAATACAATTGGTCCTAGCACAGAACCCTGTGGAACTCCATAATTAACCTTAGTGTGTGAAGAAGACTCCCCATTTACATGAACAAATTGGAGTCTATGAGATAAATATGATTCAAACCACTGCAGTGCAGTACCTTTAATACCTATAGTATGCTCTAATCTCTGTAATAAAATGTTATGGTCAACAGTATCAAAAGCTGCACTGAGGTCCAACAGGACAAGAACAGAGATGAGTCCACTGTCAGAAGCTGTAAGAAGATCATTTTTTTTTTCAGAATCAGAATCAGAATGTTTTTATTGCCATATGGGTCAACAGGTTCACAGCATTAGGAAATTGCTCCGGTACTTCGTGCTTACATAAAAACAAATAAGTATAAAAACTATAAGACAATATACAAGTATACAAATTACAAATATACAGAGATATTATAACTATTTGTATATTGTAACTATTTGTAACCTTCACTAATGCTGTTTAGAATAGAATAGAATAGAGAATAGAATAGAATGCCTTTATTGTCATTATACAGGATGTACAATGAGATTGGAGGGCCACTCCTGTTCAGTGCCATGTAACAGAAAATCAAACTCTCTAAAATAAAAATATTAGTTTCTGTACTGTGTACTGTGTACTGTTTCTGTACTGTGATGAATTCTGAAACCTGACTGAAACTCTTCAAATAAACCGTTCCTCTGCAGATGATCAGTAAAGATTGAAGCATCAATAATTGGAAAGACTTCTTTGAACAGTCTAGTAGGAATGGGATCTAATAAACATGTTGCTGATTTGGAGGAAGTAACTATTGAAGTTAACTCTGAAAGACCAATTGGAGCGAAAGAGTCTAAACAAATACCAGCAGTGCTGAAAGCAGCCGAACATGAAGATAAATCTTTGAGATGGTTATGAATGATTTGTTCTCTAATGTCTAAAATTTTATTTGTAAAGAAATCCATGAAGTCACTGATGAGTAATGATGAGTAGTAAGATGTCCTAGCTTTACGGAGGGCTTTTTTATAGAGTAACAAACTCTTTTTCCAGGCTAAATGAGCAACTTCTAATTTAGTGAGACTCCATTCCCTCTCCAGCTTACGGGTTATCTGCTTTAAGCTGTGCGTTTGTGAATTATACCACGGAGTCAGGCACTTCTGATTTGAAGCTTTCCTTTTCAGAGGAGCCACAGTATCCAAAGTCGTACGCAGTGAGGATGTAAAACTATTGACAAGATAATCGACCTCACTGGGAGCAGAGTTTAGCTAGCTGCTCCGCACTGTGTTGGCACTGAAGAGCATCATAATGAAGGAATTAGATCCTTAAACTTAGTTACAGTACTTTCAGAAAGACTTCTACTGTAATAAAACTTATTAACCACTGCTGTTTAATTAATCCATCCATCCATCCATTTGCTTCTGCTCATCCTGTTCAGGGTCGCGGGGGGGCTGGAGCCTATCCCAGCTGTCATAGGGCGAGAGGCAGGGTACACCCTGAACTGGTCGCCAGCCTGACGCAGGGCCAACACAGAGAGACAAACAACCTTTCACACTCTCATTCACACCTATGGGCAATTTAGAGTAGCCAATTAACCTAACCCCAGTAAGTGCATGTCTTTGGAATGTGGGAGGAAACTGGAGTACCCGGTGGAAACCCACGCAAGCACGGGGAGAACATGCAAACTCCACACAGAGAGAGGGAGAGGCTTGGGCCAAGGTGGAATCGAACCCAGACCTTTCAGATGCTATTCTAATTGTGAGGCAGCAGTGCTAACCAGCTGCACTAATCCATTAAAGTAAATGTTACTAAGAAATGATCAGACAGGAGGGGGCTTTCAGGGAATACAGTTAAGTCTTCAGTTTCAATGCCATATGTCAGGACAAGATCCAATTGAAGATTGCTGCTACTCCTCCTCCTCGACCTGTGTTTCGAGCATTCTGACAGTTAGTGTGACTCAGGGGTGTTGATTCATTTAAACTAACATATTCTAGATTACAAGATGGCCCCTTGTATGGCCGCCTCGGTACCGTGCTCTCTAGTATTATCCTGGTTTTTGCTTATTATCTGTAATTACAGATACTCAAACCCTATAACCTACTCAAGAGACGAACTGCTTAACATCAGGCAGTCAATCCCGGACAGTTTTTCTCCGGTTTTCACAAACCCAGAAAGTTTTTTTGGAGATTGTAGTTAGAGGTGCAGTGGCCGTCTACGGGACATGGAAAAGACGCAGAAGAGGTAAACGCGCCTGAGCACTTGTAAAGCTGCGACAGCGCGGATTCTGAACTGCGCTTCCATCCATTCACCTGGCGAATTTCCGCTCCTTACCCAACAAAATGGAGGAACTACATCTACTCAACAGGACAAATACGGACTTTGCACGTTCTGCTGCTCTCTGTTTTCCTGAAACTTAGTTAATCTATCCCGGACAGCGGACTACATCTGACGGGTTTGAATCTACACCGCGCGGATCACACGGTGGAGCTTTTGGGAAAAACCAAAGGCGGTGGAATCTGCTTCCATATTAATTAAGGTTGGTGTTTAGATGTCACAATTCGGAACAAATACTGCAGCCCAAACCTGGAATCACTATTCATAAACTGTAAACCCTTTTATTCACCGTGGGAGTTTTCCTCCTTTATCCTGGTCAGAGTTTACATCCCACCTCAGGTAAATATGAGTCATACACTACAGACTCTAGCTGACAAATAACTGGACTGGAACTGAAACACCCAGACTCACTTTTTATAATACTTGGGGATTTTAACAGAGCAAAATTAAACCGCGAACTGCCAAAATATAAACAACATATTAATATTCCTACCAGGGAAAATAATACATTGGATCACTGCTATACAGTACTTAAAAACTCATATCGCTCTGTTTCCCGGGCAGCTTTGGGACATTCTGATCACTGCCTGGTTCATCTCATTCCAACATACAGGAAAAAGCTAAAATCTGCAAAGCCTGTTGTCAAAACTGTGAAGAAATGGAGCAGGGAGGCAAAACAAGAACTGCAGGACTGTGTCGACTGTACTGACTGGAGTGTCTTTGAAGCTGCCACTGAAAATCTGGACGAACTGACTGACACTGTGACATCCTACATTAGTTTTTGTGAAGATATGTGTGTGCCAACCAAGACCTTTTGCACATACAGTAACAATAAACCATGGTTCACCGCCAAGTTAAAACAGCTTCGCCAGTCTAAAGATAACCCCCTGCAGTTTGCCTACTGAGCAAACAGGTTAGTGGATGATGCTGTTAACATGGGACTGCACTACATCCTACAACACCTTGACAGCCCAGGGACATATGCTAGGATCCTGTTTGATGACTTCAGCTCTGCGTTCAACACCATAAAACCCGATATCCTCTCCTCCAAACTCTCTCAGCTCACTGTACCTCCTGCCATCTGTCAGTGGATCACCAGCTTCCTGACAGACAGAACACAGCAAGTGAGGCTGGAGGAAATCACTTCAGATACACTGTCAATCAGCACTGGAGCTCCACAAGGATGCGTCCTGTCCCCACTGCTCTTCTCCCTCTACACCAACGACTGCACATCGACAGACCCGACTGTTAAACTCCTTAAGTTTGCGGATGACACAACAGTCATCGGACTAATACATGACGGTGATGAGTCTGCATAACGGCTGGTGCTCTGGTGCAGTCAGAACAACCTGGAGTTAAACACCCTGAAGACTGTGCAGATGACAGTGGACTTCAGAAGACACCCCTCATCGATGATTCCCCACACTAAAACCAACAGCCCTGTGACGAATGTGGAAACCTTCAAGTTTCTGGGAACCACCATCTCTCAGGACCTGAAATAGGAGTTCAACATCAGCTCCATCCTCAAAAAGGCCCAACAGAGGCTGTACTTTCTGTGCCAACTGAGGAATTATGGTCTGCCGCAGGAGCTGTTGAGGCAGTTCTACTCCACGGTTATTGAACCTGTCCTGTGCTCTTCTATCACAATCTGGTTTGGAGCAGCAACAAAACAAGTCAGGAACAGACTGCAGAGAACTATTAGAACTGCTGAGAAAATCACTGGTGCTCCTCTGCCCAACCTTCAGGACGTGTTCACTTCTAGAACCAGGAAATGGGCAAAGAAAATCATCTCAGACTCCTCACACCCTGGACACACTTTATTTCAGCTCCTCCCCTCAGGCAGGAGATACAGATTATTGTACACAAAAACCACCAGACACTCAAACAGTTTCTTTCCTCATGCCATCACACTCATTAACAGCTGATCAGTAACATTGATCTCTACACAATTGCCTAAATGTTACAAACTTTGTTGTTACATTACAATGCACACTACACTTTATTTTATTTTATTCTTTATTATTATTATTATTCTTTATTTTATTTATTTTTTTCCTGCTCTCGGTGGAGACGGATGCATTTTTCTCTTTTCCCCAGCCTTCCCTATCTACCCCTGCTTTTTGCTGCTTCGCTGCTTAGAGCGTCCCTTCACACACTGTTTCTGCCTATGCAGAAACAGTACGAACTCAATCAGACTCAGTAGAGCTGAATCGAAGTGGATTACATCTGGAGGAGTGTTGGAGTCTCTGTTTCTGCGTGGCGGAGTAGAACCAAATTCGGATTATTGGATTTCTGAGAGGTAACCAGAAACTGTAAGTCTGTCAGCAAATAGTTATGACGGCCTGAACCAAAACAATTGCAGTATTTGGAATTTGGCTCCCAGACGGCCTTGGATGCTGTCTGTCTAAATCGCCTCTTGGAGATGTTTGTAAACAGATGCTCTTCACCCCCACCCCGTGTTGTGACCTGTATGAACTGGTGTCCTGGCAACCAAGGCTGACTGTACCATCTTATCATGAACTGCTGGTCTGGAAGCTAAGTGACCATCACAGTATCCTGCTCGTCTCCACTGGCAGCCCCTCCCCTACCCACCCTAGTGCTCTCCAGGCTTTACAGTGTGCAGAAACAAATGGAGGATTGAGGATTTTCAGCACTCACAATCAGCTGTTCCAGAGTGAGTTCGTTGATCCATTTTGCACGAAAGAAATGTTTCTCCTGTTTGTAAATGGGTCGCCTATATCGTTCTTCACAGCCCACAGAAACAATAATGAGTTATACTTGTGTGTACTGCTTGTATTAAATAGCGTTGGTAAATAATAATAATAATAATTCAGCAATTACAAAGCCCAGCTCAAAAAAAAAAAAAAAATGAAAATGAAAATGACAGGTTCTTTAAATTAAAAAAAAGAGAAGAAAAAACCAATGAATCCCGGCGCCTCGGCCGCCTGGAAACAGCTTGAAAAAAACGCACTACTGAACAGGCTCCTCTGATTGCTGATGACAATGTGCAGAGGGTGACTGGTATCATCCATAATGCCCAGTAGTTTGTATAGTGTTGCTTATGTTGTGTATCACTTTAGTTTGTATAGAATATGCAAACTCATCAAAAAGGGCACTAAATTATATTATTTAAGTCTGTTAAAGTATAGATATCTAAATTTACGAGGTACACCTAAAGGCACCATGGGTTGAACACCATGTACTATTGTAGCTGAGCAATTTTTTTTTTCAAGCGTGACTCCGGTGGTTAACTGCCTCAGAGTTTAAGTTGTCTCTCTCCTCATTTTAAGGGTTAAACCCAGAGTATTAAGCTAAACCTGCTTCCTGGAATAGAGCCGTGTTAACCCCCCCCACACACACACACACACACACTGACTGACCTTGTAATACAGAAGCCAAAGAGGAGATGAGACTACAAATGACCAACAACATGTCTGCCGACCCTTCAGACGGGCTCTCTAACTCGAAGTGTGTCAGATTACTCCATTTGAATCCATCTTCAGTGGAAACAACATGCTTCCAACAACACGTACAGCCCTGCGTTACACACTCAGCAGTCCGGACCAAATAACCAGAAAGTTTTCAGTTGCGTTCAGGTTGTATCAGACATTTCGTAACTTGCCTCTGTTCTTGGACACGCCTGGATTGAATCCATTGTTGCGCAATATTTGACCTCGAGTTAAATAGTCTCTGCTCCCCGGGTGTGGATTTCACTTTTTGTCGTTATAAACTCTACTGTAATATTCCTACCTTCTGACATTTCCTACTGAAGGAATTTAAAAAACATGAGTGTGTGCTGCTTAAGCCTTTAGGTTTCTGCGTGTTCGTTTATCGAACAGGAATGACACAAACAAACGCAATAAGGAGTCCAATTATTAAATTTAATAAAACCCTTTCCAACAGTTTACAGATATCTGGACCAGACTGCATGCCATGGCCGTGTGAGATGGCATGAAGTACTGGCACATTCTAATTAAGCTTACAGTTTCATATAGTCACAGCATATCAGTCTTGGTTACATTATATACAAAACAAGAAATGTGCAAAACAAAGGATTTCAACAACAGGGTATTCAGATGACCTCGAAGTCTCCATCAGTACAGTCAGAACACAAAGTTCATGATGACACGGAACATTATAAGCTTCTGTATTTTTAATCAGTTATGTTTATTTTCCAGACAAATTTCTCAGGGAAGTAAATGTACCTAAGATATACATGTGACATATATCATGAATATTCCAACATTACCTCATCCAAATATTGCAATACATCTACAACAAAACTTTGTTACTAATGGAAACTGAAACAATCTGCAGTTAACATAACATAATGTGACCATTCACAACCACAGAATATTAAAGTGCCCCGTTCTCTGAATCGGTGCTCCTTTGAAACTTGCATACAAGATGGGTGCAGCTTCCAGGCCTGAAAATGAGTTCTTACACCTGCACTTTTTTTAAGGACCAATAGGGGGAGACTAGTGGCTGTAAAAAGACTTCCTGATGTGTAGCAATCTAAGAGGCTCCCTCAGACCACATTTCCACTGACATGGTGGAAATGTGTAAGAACGGGTTTTGGGTTCTTTGCAGCATTATCCATGTTGTAAATGATCACACAGTTTAGACTTTTGGCTCATTGATTTAAACTTCATCATAGTTCTGAAAACACACGTCAGTAGCCATGGCTGTAACACATTCCCGTATGCCGAGAAGTCCATTAAAAACAAGAGTTGTAAAACAAAGTAAAACATAACAGCTTTGCAGGAAATTCTTTTTTTTCTTCGATTAAAAGACACATTTTTCCATGGGTGATGAGGAGTAGCGCATGCTAGCCATGTGCGTCCATGCACAAATGTGATTCATAACGTCCTTAACTATACCGGTAAATCCTTGTCTACAGTTGATGGGTGGGATAATAGTCAAATTAATAGAACACATCTAAAGGTTGAAGTCAGGTGTGTCAGGCTGGATGAAAAGAACACAGTCATCACGTGCCAATCAAACTCTCCAAATCTCTCATGTCTGATGGGATCATTAGGTATTAAACTCATTATTTATCAATGTCTTTGCACAGTCAACAATGATGTATCTGAACACAGTAACAGCTCTTAGGTTCTGATTAAGGTGGGTGGGTCACACAGAGACAGGAGTGGTGACAAACTGAAACCTGAATACGGTCTCCCTTTAATAAACAGTTTAAAAAGCAGGGCTAACGACGTCCCTGCACAATGTCGCAGTTCCATACATACATGCATACATACATACATACATACACACTGTACATACAGGGAAACAAAACTAAAAATATATAAACATATCACTGTCATGGTCATGGTCCTGGGCCAGTGGCCCAGCGTTTTGAGTTTCTGTTGTGTAGCTTTCTTTTGTTGTATTTTCAAGTTGTTTCTTATAGTTTGTTGTTTGAGTGTGTGGTTTTCCTTTGTTGTTTCTTTGTGTAATGCTCAGTTTGTCAGGTTTTCTGTGTTTAGGTCGGTGTCTGTTATGTTTAGTCACTTCCTGTTTTATTCTGTAGTCTCATGTTCCCTGTGTTTTGTGTTTAGTTTTGCTTCCGCTTTGTCATTAGGTTCATTTGGTTCACCTGTTGTCCCCTGTTGTTTCCACTCTCCCTGATTTCCTTGTGTGTATTTAAGCCCTTAGTTTTCCCTCTGTTCCTTGTTTGAGTTCTCGTCATTTTTATGTCTATGTGATATTCCTGCTGTCTTTCGTGTTTTCGAGTTTTGCTAGTTTGAGATTTCAAGTTTCGAGTTTTCCAGTTTTGGTTGTATAGTTTTGGGTTTTCCCTGTTTGGCTGCCTTCTGTTCAGCCATCTCAGTTAAAGACAAATATCTATCCTGCACTCTCCTGTGTCCTGCTCGGAGGTCCCTCCTGCCTAGTTTGCCGCAGCAGCCGTGACAATCACACTCTTGACTCATCAGCTTTTTCAGAAAGTATCTTTTTAAAACCTTCTTAAAACAAGTTATATCACCTAAAAAATGTAACTCTGAGGGAAGACTATTCCATGCCAGAATGGTAGTATACAGAAAACTAGATTTCCCATAAGACTTACCCCTAGGTATGTGCAAGGATGATGCACTAGATCTTGTATTAATAGAATGCAGCTTATTAATAAAGTTAAAACCATTTGTAAATATAGCTGGTTCGGTGCCATTCAAAATTTTAAATACAAAATTATGCTTCAAGTGCACCACCACCTGACAAAATTCAGTAGCTCCAATATGCCTTCTAGCTGGTGCATTCAGAATATATCTAATTAATTTATTTTGGAATATCTGTAATCTATTTTGAAGCTTCTTTGATAGTCTAGAGCAGGGCTATTCAATTAGCGGCCCGGGGGCCACATCCGGCCCGCGGACCCCCTGTGACTGGCCCACCCCCCGACTGACCCAACGTAAGCTGCAAAAACGCAATTAAATCATATTTGCTGTGAGAGTTTTAAAAAATCCCGCCCTTCCTCTTGTACTTGAACGCACCGCTTCCGGTATCGTAGCAACGCCAGCCCAGAATACTCTCTCCAAGTACGACAACCGCGAAAATATATCAGTGACAGGTCAAAAACGTAAAATTGACAATGAAAATCGCCGTTTTAACCCAGCTTGGACTGATAAATGTGTTTATTTTACCCCAAAGACTGAACTTAATGTTAGTTATTAAATGTTCACTTGGTACAGTTTCTTTTGCTGAAATATTTAAAGCACTGCATCAGTTGGCCGTTCTAGTTCAACAAATGCACTTTTGCAAATACATATAAAATGTTATAGAAGACTTTACTGTTGCAAAAGGTTGTTATTATTACATTGTTTTGTTTTTTTAATGTTACACCCACGACAGGTTAATTGAAGAGAAAAAAACAAGACTCTATCCAATGAAAGTTCATTTTTCTTTTAAAAGCAAATCTTTATTTCATGCTGCTTATTTTAAAAAGGTCAGGCCACTTCCCAATCCACACAATCCAGGGGCAACTTCGCTAAAAATCAGTCAGAACACACTAAGTGAGCAAACCCCTTCAAAAGTCGTTGTCATCTAATTGAAATCACGGCAACCCCAAAAAAAATATACACATGCATGCAAAAAAAAACCTGGCATTAAACTGGCGGAATGGAAATGGACCAAAGGAAAAGCTAAGTTTTGATTGGAGTAGAAATACCAAATAAAAACAAACAAAATAGAAAAAGAAAGAAACTAGTCCACTCCCTGGGCAACCCCCATTTCTTTTTGCCCGCACCAGCTCACTTGCCGGGGTGGACTAGACAAATGAACACACTGGCAAGGAAAAACAACATAAATCACCAAAATCAATTATCCACGGCAAGAGCAGCTAGTGGATCACACGTGCCCTGCAAGGGGACAAATTTACACTGTTAAAAGTTTAATAAAAAACACAGAATCCATTTTAAACAATGTTACTTTGACACATTCAAATACCTGATATGTCAATCTACCCCCTATTGACTATGAACTGCTTCAACTTCCCACAGGGCACAGGTCTGAAATTAAGCAATAAATCAATACACAATTTTAGACACTTCTATAAAAAAAATAAAAATAAATAAGACTTAAAACCTACCATTATTCATACCCAAAATTATCCACTCAGGTGGAGTGAGGTGTGCACTTGCCTCACTCCACTGGCCTGGTCCCACTCACAAAACACATCTGTTTCTACTTGCAGTTGATTGTATATATACACACCCCTGGATACACTAATTAAAGGCACCTCCCCTTCTTCCCTCCAATACTAACTGCCACATCTCACCCCCCAAATATGCATCGGCGCCCCGACGATGAATTCTTCAAGAACACATCCCATAATGGTCATAGGAAAAAAATAAAATCACTCCGATACAACATTGACAGGTCTAACAGATCGTGGCAGTCGAAAGGGATTGGTATGCTTACCCGCAGTTACCCTAGTTGATCTCCTCACTACCAATGGGGACTCTTCCATGTCCGCCACCTCTCCAAATCCTGAAGCCAATTCATATTCTGATGTCAACTCCTCTTCGCCAGAATCTGATGCTCGCACCCTCAGGAGATCAAAATCATTCTCCACATCATCTCTTATGTTCACTTGCTGTTCTCTCAAATCCAGCCCTGTATCTCCCCTCAGTCCACCTGCAGGTGCACCCCTCAACTCAGTCCTATGCACTTGCCGCACTGGGCCATCCTGAGCTGCAGGCATGATAGAATAAACAACACCATGCTCTGGAGGACACTGTGTCACTCGATAAGGGGTTGACTTCCAGACATCCTGGATCTTATTCCGTCCTTTCACAGCACGGTTCCGAACATAAACAATGTCTCCCTCACTTAAGGGGGGATCCCTCACCTGACCCTCGTACCGCTGGTCTCTGTACTCTCGCCTCATGGCCAGTCGTTCTCGTACATGACTATATGCATCCTCCAGTAACATTTGATGTTCCTGCACCCAGTCCTCTCCCTGACCCTCTAACTCATCCTCCCCAGCACCCAACAAAAAATCAATGGGCAACCGGGGCTCTCGCCCAAACATTAGGAAATAGGGAGACATACCAGTGGATTGATGTACTGTTGTATTATAAGCATAGGTTACCTGAGGAAGGTGCCGTGGCCAATACCTCTTTTGATCTGGAGGTAATGTGCGCAATAAATCATGCAGAGTGCGATTAAACCGCTCACATTGACCATTACCTTGGGGATGGTATGGTGTAGTGCGACTCTTTCGAACCTTGTAAACCTTACATAACTGATGAATCAGGTTACTCTCAAAATTTCTCCCCTGGTCTGAATGAATGCGGTTGGGAGGGCCAAACAAATAAAACCAGTGCTTCACCAAAGCATCTGCTACTGTACTAGCCCGCTGATCTTTGGTGGGAATGGCCTGAGTATATTTAGAAAACACATCTGTTAGAACAAGAATGTTCTCCTTCCCATTTGAGGCTGGTTCTAAAACAGTAAAATCTATTGCCAAAATTTCATGTGGACGAGAGGCCAACAAACTACCCATGAATGGTTTAATTTTTGGCTGTACAGCCTTAGCCAAAACACACCTTCCACACTGCTGACACCATTTCTCCACATCTCTATACATATAGGGCCAATAACAACGTGCGCGCACTAACAACAGTGTGCGTTCCACACCCTGATGCCCGTGGTTATCATGCAGCTGAGTCAAAACATCTTTATGTAAACATTGAGGCAATACCAGCTGATAAGTTTCCGTACCTCCTTCAGGGGGGGTTAACACCCGGTATAACACATTCTCCTTCTCTCTTAAACGCCCCCACTGACGAGCCAGCTCCCTGGTATCTTGACTAAAGGTTTTCCTTTCCTTTACATCTATGGGTCTTTCTAGCCTCCAACAAGCTAAAAATGGCCCAATAACTGGATCCTGCTCCTGAAGCCTAGCTAGGTCCTCTTTGGAGCATCCTGGAAAGACATAGACATCAGACTGTACACAAAAAACCCCTCCCTCAGTGTCACCCCCTTCTATGGAGCCCCTAACTGACCCAACCTCCACATACTGTCGTGACAGTGCGTCGGCATTCCTGTTTGAAGATCCTGGACGATATTTTATCGTAAGATTAAATGGAGCAAGCTGAGCTGCCCAACGTTGCTCCACTGCCCCAAGCTTAGCCGTATCTAGATGACTGAGTGGATTATTATCAGTGTAAACAGTACAGGAACCCCCTAACAGGTACTCCCTGAATTTTTCAGACACTGCCCACTTAAGAGCGAGAAACTCTAATTTCATAGAGCTATAATTCTGCATATTTTTTTCGGAGGGTTTCAATGCTCTACTGGCATAGGCAATCGGCCGGAGCTTCCCACCATGCTCTTGAGAAAGCACTGCCCCCAAACCTGCATGGCTTGCATCGGTCTCTAACACAAAAGGCTTTTGAAAATCTGCATATGCCAGGACGGGGGCAGAAACCAGTGCTTCCTTTAGCTGGCTGAATTTCTCCTCACACTCCATTGTCCAAGCACTAGCCAGTGGCCTTTGGGGGGTCTTACCCTTCCTACAACCAGAACCCAATTGTGCTACCACCTGATGCAGGGGAGCCGCCATCTTGGCAAATCCAGCTATAAAACGTCTATAATAGCTTGCGAAACCGAGGAAAGATCGGAGCTCAGCCAGATTAGTGGGAGTCTTCCACTCTTTCACCACTGCCACCTTATCTGGGTCTGTGGCAACACCATCAGCCGACACTATATGGCCTAAGTATTTCACTTGTCTTTGAAAAAAATTGCATTTGGAAAGTTTTACCTTGAGTCCCTGCTTCTGCAGCCGAGAAAAGACTTCCTCCAACCTTGCCAGGTGCTGCTGGATGGAAGAGGAAAACACAATCACGTCATCCAGATATAATAAGACAGATTGATAGCGACAATCTCCAAACATGCGTTCCATAAGTCGCTGAAAAGTACTAGGGGCATTGCACAACCCGAATGGCATTCTGTTAAATTCAAACAGGCCAAAGGGAGTGCAAAATGCTGTCTTCATCCTGTCTTTTTCAGCAACCTCAACCTGATTATAGCCACTAGCTAAATCCAAGGTAGAAAACCATTTAGCTCCCCCCAAACCATCTAATGACTCCTCAATTCTCGGGAGAGGAAAAGCATCCTTCCTGGTCTTAGCATTCAAGCGACGATAATCTACACACAATCTAATACTACCATCTTTCTTCTGCACCAGTACCACAGGAGACGCATATGGGCTACTGCTTTCCCTGATCACGTGACTATCCAAAAGTTGTTTAATATGGCTTCGTACCATATCGTACTGTGAAGGCAACAAGCGACGGTAAGGCTGACGTACAGGAGTATCATCCACCAAAGGAATCTCATGCTGAATCAAATTTGTACAACCCAAATCAGCTTCATCCTTTGCAAAGACTGAATGATATTTCTTTAGCAGGGCTACAGCTTGTTGTTGCTCTGACTCATCTAGTCCGTCAAAAAGGGGAATATCCCACTTACTCCCACCCTTGTCCTCACTTCCAGGACTCGAGGTAGAGGCCATACATTCATTGCTACAAACATCTTCATGTAATTCAGCACAAGTAGTCAAATCAGACAACACGATTGCTGCACTCACAGTAGCGATAACCCGCCGTGGAGTAAGCCAAACATCAGAATATCCTACATTAAAAACTGGAACTTGTAACTCCCCTCTTTCTGATGTTACTACTGCAGTTGAAACTAGCAGACCTTCAGGAAGCACCCCATCTGCTGGCTGTAAGGGTTCAACCAAAAACTCCATATGATGCTGGGAAGGTACCTTTGGACATGTTACAGGGACCATTGTCAATGTACCTGCAGCTACACATAGTGGTGCCTTACCTTTCACTTTTACTTTGAAGGGCTCAGGGGAGTTGACTACAGTCTCTTCTGCTTGACAATGTCTGAGGGCTCGTCTCCATTCAGGGGCCTCAGCTATACTAGGATCATCAAAAAGACTGGGCCCAGACTGTACAAACAACTCATAATAAAACCCCTCAATTACATTCATTCCCAAAACCCCTGGGATCTGCATTTTCTTATGATGCATATGAGGGTCATCTGGATCTTTTACCACTAAAACTCCCCTACGGGTCATACATTTTCCCAGAATAGTAATGTCCAACTCCAGGTAGCCCAAATATGGCAACTCCAGACCATTTCCTGCCCTAAGATCTAGCCATGCGCACTCCCTCAATTGTGCATCAGACAGATAACCAAAGTTTTTATTAAAAAAACTCTCAGTAATTGTGGTAACCATAGACCCAGTATCTAGTAATGCTGGAACCATTATTTCCCCCATCTTTACTTCCACTATAGGACACTTACTTACTAAGACAGACATAGCAGCGGGATCTGACAACAAATCAGGCTGTGTCTCTAAATTAGTATTACTTTCTTCACCAACCATCTCCTTTTTATCCACTTGGGAAACTGTCTGAGGGAGGACTGCAGTGCAATAACGTGCTATGTGGCCCTTCTGCTCACAACGAAAGCACCTAGGCTTTCCATCAGAATTTTTTTTTGCCTTAAATTGAAATTGAGCCCTTGGCTCCTGCTTAGGAGGCTGCAAAGTTTTCATTAATAAATCCAGCTGCCTCTGCTGAGCCTCAATGAGCGCTTTCAATTCAACATAGCTTGATTTACTGTCAACTGACTCACAGGACACAGGTATCTGGGTTTCACTGATTGAAATAGAGTAAGCATCCCTCTGTTTAAATGACTGTCCTTCACACTGCGCTGTCCAATCAACAGCCTCCTTACGTACATCACGAATGGTCCAGAGAGGATTCAAACGAACTTTATCTCTCAATCTTATACTTAAACTCTGATCTCTGACACCCTCACAAAACTGATCACGCAGATCCCTTTGTGATTTTGGCTCAACTTGCTCATCTGCTTGTACAATCTGGTCCATTAATGACATCAAAGCATGGGAATAATCCAACAATGACTCTCCATCACGCTGTTTACGATTGTAAAACCTACGCTGAAGAGAAACAGAAGAGTGGGAACATCCATACACTTCTCGCAAAATAGTAAATATACCATTTACAGTTTCTCTTTCCTGCCTAGGCAGATATTTAACCTCTATACGAGCCGCTCCTTCCAAATGGTTATACACACAGTTAACCTTTTCTTTTTCAGTAGATTTTAACTGGATGTGGTTCTCCATCAGTTCAATCCATTCCTCCAAAGTAGGAGACTCCACTCTATCCAGATTACCTGAAAATTTTGGTATCTTGTCACTTTGCTGAATATAAACCACCCGTGTTTCTCCCCCTGTCTCAACAGTGGGGATTGATTCACAGTCAGTGACACTACTTGAAGGTCCAGGTGGAGATGCTATCTGACGTAGCCTCTGCAACTGTTGTTCCATTTCATAAATACGCTGCTCCACTGTATCTCTTTGGGTGTCCTCCATGGCTGGAGCAGCTAAAGACGACAATTGATCCCAAAAACTTTCAGGGTGGTCCAAAACCACCGCTGCTCTTGCCGTTCAAATTAAATACAAACCAAAAAAACAGACAACCGTATTTCTTCCAAAACAAAACCCAGCAAATCCTATATATCCCTGCCGACAACGCCAAAATGTTACACCCACGACAGGTTAATTGAAGAGAAAAAAACAAGACTCTATCCAATGAAAGTTCATTTTTCTTTTAAAAGCAAATCTTTATTTCATGCTGCTTATTTTAAAAAGGTCAGGCCACTTCCCAATCCACACAATCCAGGGGCAACTTCGCTAAAAATCAGTCAGAACACACTAAGTGAGCAAACCCCTTCAAAAGTCGTTGTCATCTAATTGAAATCACGGCAACCCCAAAAAAAATATACACATGCATGCAAAAAAAAACCTGGCATTAAACTGGCGGAATGGAAATGGACCAAAGGAAAAGCTAAGTTTTGATTGGAGTAGAAATACCAAATAAAAACAAACAAAATAGAAAAAGAAAGAAACTAGTCCACTCCCTGGGCAACCCCCATTTCTTTTTGCCCGCACCAGCTCACTTGCCGGGGTGGACTAGACAAATGAACACACTGGCAAGGAAAAACAACATAAATCACCAAAATCAATTATCCACGGCAAGAGCAGCTAGTGGATCACACGTGCCCTGCAAGGGGACAAATTTACACTGTTAAAAGTTTAATAAAAAACACAGAATCCATTTTAAACAATGTTACTTTGACACATTCAAATACCTGATATGTCAATCTACCCCCTATTGACTATGAACTGCTTCAACTTCCCACAGGGCACAGGTCTGAAATTAAGCAATAAATCAATACACAATTTTAGACACTTCTATAAAAAAAATAAAAATAAATAAGACTTAAAACCTACCATTATTCATACCCAAAATTATCCACTCAGGTGGAGTGAGGTGTGCACTTGCCTCACTCCACTGGCCTGGTCCCACTCACAAAACACATCTGTTTCTACTTGCAGTTGATTGTATATATACACACCCCTGGATACACTAATTAAAGGCACCTCCCCTTCTTCCCTCCAATACTAACTGCCACATTAATTAAACATATGTGTGGTGAAATTTGCCTTGTTAAAAATATTCTGGTCAAGGTTTGGGCCAAATGTTAAAATTTGCAATGCACTTGAATTATTTTGCTCATCAATAAATGATGCAGTATAAAGCCTTTATTGTGAATTCTTTTATTTATTTTTATGATTTAGTTCAATTGGTAACATATTTAGAGTTAAGTCTCAAGAAATAATGTAAGTAGGGGTCTTCGGCCCAGTGGCATCTCAAAATTTTCAAATCTGGCCCAGAAGAAAAAGTAATTGAATAGGCCTGGTCTAGAGTACCATGATATACTAGCATAGTCATAATGACTTTGAATAAGGGACAATACCAGCATTCCCCTGGCTTGTTGGGTCACATGTTTTGCCAGCCTATACAGAAATTTTAATGTGGTTGATTTTTAATTATACCATCCACAATGCCTTCTCCACTTAAATACTGATCCAAGATTAATCCCAAATACTTGGTCCGTGCACTAGAATTAATTATACCACTGGTACATTGCACTTGAAAAGAGTTTAATTTGACCCATTTTCTTTTCGACATGGAGAGGATTGATTCAGTTTTATCATATAGAAGGGAGAACCTATTGTCTATTAGCCATTCTCTAATTAATTCCATTTCATTTGAAAGTCTGTGTTGGATAACATCAACACTACTATTCGCCACAATAAGAGCCATATCATCTGCATATAAAAGCAACTTGGATGATACAGTAGAAGCAACATCATTAATATGAACTAAAAAAAAAGAATAGACCCTTGGGGTAACCCGCAATTAATATTTGCTGGTTCAGAAAGAGTATTCCCCATTTCAACACACCAGTCTAATGCCAATTTACTAAAACCCATAGATTCAAATTTCATAATTAAAATATTATGGTCAACTGTATCAAAAGCTTTCTGAAGATCTAGCAAAACCATCCCAATATAATTACCCTTATCTCTTTCCATTCTAATGTAATCTGTAAGATGAACCAAGCAAGCCTCATTCGAAAAGAATGAATGAAAACCAAATTGAAACTCATATAAGAGATTCATATCAGAAAAGGTAGAGGTACAGCGGTATTTGGAATTTGATCTAAAGAAAAAGAGAGATTTACAATAAAGGCAAGGGGTTCTAAAATTATCTCTGCACCATCCTTAACAAATTTGGGCACAACTGATCCAAACCAGTAGCCTTACTTACACTCAAATTTGACAAAATCTGACACACATCCTCCTTAGACACCTGAGAAATACAAAAAAACATCCCCCAAAATATTAAAATTGTTGAACATACATTCTTCCATATTTACCAGTGCTCTCACGTAGTTTTCGAACTAAGCAGAGGCAACGGTTGTAAAAAAAACTAATTAAACTTATTACAAACTTACATCTTCCAAGATGAGCTCTATAGATCCTCCACAGGCTCCTCCTGTCAGTGTTTGTCCTTTCATTGATTCACCTGTGTTATTTTTCATATTCATGTATGTGTGTTGTAGTAATTATGGATGGCACAATACCACTTTTTAATGTCCGATACCGATACTGATATTTTACATTTGGATATCGCCGATACTGATACAAATCCGATCTTTTTTTGTATTATTATTTTTATAAATTGTTTTTAAATGCGCGGATCAATTTTACGTAAGTCAACAGTCTGTCACACAACAAAATTGAAATCTTTTAGTTGTCCCATGTACAAGACTAAGGACCGGGGGGGGGAAGCTTTTCAGGCAGTGGCACCAAAGCTCTGGAACTGTTTACCATTCAATCTCCATTTAGCTGACTCTGTGGCTTCTATTAAAAAACAGCTGAAAACTTTTCTGTTTAACCAGACTTTCTGTTGACTTTATTTTTATTCTTTTTCTTTTAATATGGTAATGTTATGTTTTAACATGGTGTTTTATCTGTTTGTTTGTTTGGTTTTTTTGGATATTGTGTTTTAATTATTAAACAGCACTTTGGGACTTTTTGTCTGTGTAAAGCACTATATAAATAAACTTTACTTACAGCAATCGCTCTATCACCTGAATCCTGTTGCTCCTATGTGAGAAGGTGACGCACTGGCTTATGGTATGTTGCAAATTTCATTAGGGCTGCAACTACTGATTATTTTAGTAATCGAGTATTCTATTGATTATTCCATCGATTACCCGAGTAACTGGATAAGAAATACTTTTTTCACATTAACAGTTAACAGCTGAAATTCTCAGCACAGCGAGCACAACACACAAACACGCAGAGAGCGGTGGAGGCGGAAAAACATGTCAGCGATGATCGCTCAGTGTCAAAGGGAATCCGTCACAGTGACGGAGAACTTTATAGAATCTGAGGAGGGTTTTTTTCTAACTCCTGATCCCCCACTACATTCCAGTAGGTGGCGGTAATGCAGCTCTAAGCTGGTTTGTTCAACCGCAGACCCACAAGAAGAAGATGACGACCGAAAACTGTAATCCAGCTAATGTGGGTCAGATCGGATTGCATTTTTTATTTCTTTCCGATATCCGATCCAGTAATTTAGGCCAGGATCGGACCGATACCGATACTGAATGTCGGATCGGCGCATCCCTAGTAGTAATGCCAGAGTTTACACACTGAAAAAAAGCAAGAAACTGTGTCATCAAATGTTCTTACTAACGAAGACGGAAAGCTGCAGCTGCGCCCACCAGAAGCCAGAGGCAGGTAGACAAAGACCGTGGAGATCTGGGCCCACCAGGAGCAGTGAAGACCTGTGGCCACATATTCCAATGACAGCCGTAGGGACTGCCGGTCAGACGAGCTGTGAGGTTCGACTTCATGTGTCACTCAATGATTCAGAGAATGCAAAATGATCAACCTGAGAAACATTCAAGCCTTCAGGCAAAACCAGACCTGGATGATGGTGAAAGAAACACTGCATGTTAGTAAGAATGTATTCTGTGATTAATAACAGTCCAAATAACATGAATGAAATGACCTGCTCAGTCCTGATGAAGAAGGATGTAAAGATTAGCCTCTGCCTTTGTGAGCAGGAGGAACACGTTCTGAGTTCACACTGGAATAAAAACCCGAAAATATGGTACTATCCGAGGTATGATACTTCTGTATCCATCGCAGATATGGACAATATCCTAACTAATGCGCACTGGATCTTTGACAGATACGTTTTGGAGATTTCTACGTAAACAGACAAGATTAGACCCTGAAAAACCCAAACTCTGAATGAACATCCATTATATATCCATTTAAACATCTGTGACAGATCAGATCTTCCCGTATTATCTCCAGAAATATTACGGATTTGAATGGTCTCCGGAATGACTCCGGATCTTTCCAGATACAGGCCCTTTTTGTCCAGTGTCAGGCCTCAGAAACTCTTCTCACTCTTCATTGACCTTAGAGCTCACTTCCTTGTACAGCTCTCACGTTTGGCAGAGCTCACTGGCCTCTGTCTGCTGCAGTTACTGTAACTTCTCTGCTCTTTCAGAGCAGAAGAACATCACAGCTGATCCTGGACAGAACGTCACTCTGACGTGTTGAGCTCCAAACAACAACACCATAACAGGTGTAGAGTGGAGCAGGGCTGACCTGGAGCCAGATATCTCCTTGTTTACAGAGATGGGCAGTTTCTTCCAGATTATCAGCATCCATCCTTTAAAAACTGGATGGATCTGCAGGACAGACAGATGAAGAATGGAAACGTGTCTGTGATTCTGAAGGATGTGACGGTTAACGACACTGGGACATACGAGTGTCGTGTTGTCCAGAGAGGAAAAAGGGTCTGCATGTGCCGATCGACGCCTGAGGTGCAGAAATGAGTCGTAACTCTTTCTAAAGTTATGTAACCAGAGTTCCTGCAGTCACAGGTCAGAGCGACATCATCGCCCTCCAACACAATATCAGCCTGCACGAAGCTCGCAGCGCCCACTTACAGATCACACTTAGACAGGTGGAAAAAGCAGCGTGGGAGGAGGAAAGTGTCTTTGGTATCTTCACAGTCTTTAAGGTAATAAAACACAGGAATCTAATGTGAGCCAATTAAATGATATGAAAAAAATGTGCAGATAAAAAATTCTGCTGTCACATTAAAGGACCGGCAGTTAGGAGGTAAACACAGATCGGCAGGATGTGATGCAATGTGAGTGTTGTGGTGCTGTGATAAAAGGATTTTAGATTTAACAACCACACAAAAGAAACTGTATCACACAACAACCAGAAAGCCTCCTCAGCAGGCTGATTAAAGAGCACAGCCAGAGAAAGCACATCAGCTGCTGCAGCACATGCTGCTGTATCAAAACCACAGGTTATAAAGATCCACCAGCTTCCTGCTGAGCGACACTCTCAGAAACCACAGAACGTCACGGTTTGGGTCTCCACATGACTTTTTACTCATATTCAGTATAATGAAATAAAAAGCGAACCTCCAAACAGGATCAGTAGGCTGAGAGCAACAATATTTACAGCCTCACAGTCTCACAGCGGAGCTTCAATGTGCACATAAGGAGTTTTAATCCAACAGCAGCACCATATTCATCAAGCTTTTAACTCTTCCACTGGATCGAACTTTCAATATCGTCATCGTATTTTGGACATTTCTAAAAATCTCAGAGTTGCATAAGAAAAACTATAAAATAAGGATGGAGAATAAACTCAAAGACTCAGGACCGTGGCAGCAGTGCTTTAACTGTGGCTGCTTTAGGCGTGGTTTAACATTTCTTAAAGGTCATCTTTGCTTTTCAGTAAAAACATTTCTGTCCACGCAGGAAAATAACAGCTACGGCCTCCAAAGCACCAACAAAGGTGTCCTTAAATCATTTGACCACCAACCTCGTCTTCCAACCCTCTGACTGTTTTCAGAGAGTTTATTCACTGTCTGACCACAAGCCAGTGGTTAGACTGAGAGGCTGCAACTCGTGCACACTACCTGCGTTTCACTTCCTGTCAGCCGAACAGCAGTCGTTTACAGTAAGAAGACATGTTTCTATTAAACATGATCAACACGAGCAGTGTTTAAGATAATTATCAAACCTTTTAGTTCATTTTGAATGCTGAGATTCTCTCTGATTTAAAGACAGTGAAGGCACCGCGCAGGTCGAGAGGATCTCCTTTAGGTCAGTTGATTGTGTTTCCGTCCATCTTTATAGTTGTTTATCAGATTTAACATTGTAAAACTTCATTTCCTGCTTTGTTACAACCAGAACAGAAAAAACAAACAAACCACAACAGTGGCATCCTGTCACAGAGGAAGAGGAGGAGAGTTTGAGCTGATGTAAGTGTGAACTGGTCAAAGTGCTGGTCTGATATCCTCCAGAGGTAGGATGAAGGAAACATCTCTGCTGTGCCTTCTCTGTGAGTACGCTGATTATTGATCTAAAAGATCATCCATCGGGTCTTTCTGCAACACAAACATCCAGTGTGTTGTGGAATGCAGGGGGGGGGTACAAGGTTTTTTGGATGCAGGGCACAGATGTGGCGACAAGGAAGGAGAACTGTTAACAGGAAATCAAATATTTGATTATAAATTGATAGCATGTGCTGCAGAAAACACTCATAGGTTAATCTGCAGCGCTCTTATAGCAGTTTAAGCAGGACTTTGTGGGGCACAGCTGTGTTCTGGAGGACACGGTTACTGTATTATCTACATCAGCTTTTATGGACATGCTCATGTTTTATTAGCTCTTAAATGTAGTGAAGGTGACACAGCCGTGATCTTTATTGCCTAGCAAAGCTGATTGCACTTATAGTATGATAAAAGCCAAGTCTGGAACTCTAAAATGTGTTAGTCTTCCAGTTTCACAACAGACGGTAGATGTGGTTTAAAAACAAATATAAGGTACATACAACTTACTAAATGATATGAATGGTCAGTTTACACAGAGCAGTGTATATAATAAGAATGAACAGCAAAGGAAGGTAAACAGATGAATCCATGGCCCTCGTACAAGAAAACTTTGTTGGATGGATGAAGCTTCCAGACCTGAAAAGTGAGCACTTTTTAAAGGACCACTAGGGAGACTAGTTGTCATGGTCCAGGGTCCTTTGGACCCCGTGTGTTTTTGTTTTGCTTCATTTTGTCTGTTCTGTCTTGGGTTTCTTTTGGTTGTGGGGTTTAATTTTTATTTCTAGTCCCTGGTGTTCTCTCTGTATTCTGTGTCAGGTCTGCGTCTCTGTTCCATCGTCTTACATCCTGTTTTATTTTGATAGTCATCCAGTCCCTGTCTGTTGTCTTCAGTTTTGCTTCCCGTGGTCTCGTCAGTGTTATTATAGTCACCTGTGTTACCACCTGTTCCCACCTCCCTCATTAGCCCTCATGTGTAAATCCTGTGTTTCCAGTGCCTGTTGTTGTGTCGTCGCTGCGTCTTTGTCTTCTCGCTGTGTGCTCCCCGTTTGTTGATTCTGTTTCCCTGAAATCTAGTTAAGTTTAGTTCTGTCCTGCGTTTGTTGCCACTAGCCCTGTCTAGCCCGGCCTTTTGTTCTGCTCCCGGGAATAAAGTGGATTTTAAGTCTAATTTCTGCCTGGTGTATCCTGCATTGGGGTCCTCCTTCCTGCCTGCCACACAGACGTTACATGACAGAACGACGTGACCATAATGGACCCCGCGGATATGGAATTGTACAGCGGCTCTCGCTTGGCTCTCGGAGGACCTGCGTTCTGGAAAGGTCCCCGGCGACGCCGCTATCTTCCCCAGCCAGAGTCAAAGGAACTAAGAGTGGGTGGGCTGTTTCCGGCTCCAGCCACTCACTGCCCTGCCTCTCCGTGTGCTAGCCCCTCTTCTCCTCAGAAGTCTAAACAGGGACGGAGGAAGAGGAATTCCCGGCAGCAGCGGAGGGAGTTTTCTCTTGAGCCGAGTGGGATGACGCCAGAGGAAGCATTTTCCCAGTACCTGGGATATAGAGGTCCCTGGCCACCCAGCTCACTAGCTTCACCGCCGCCTCAGCCTGTCCCGGAGTGTGGGCAGCTAGGTTCCCAGCGACGGTGGAGAGGCTCATCTCCGGCGCCGTGTGGTATAAAGCCGTGGACTTCCACGCCGCCACCACAGATTTCCATGCCATCTCCACTGCCATTTCCTCAGCCAGCTTCAGTAGGGAAGGAGCATCGCTTTCCACAGCAGAAATGGCACTCACAATCCACCTACACAGTGAGTCATTCTGTTTTGGCCTCAGAGGGAACTATAAAACCACAAACTGTTGTTAGCAAGGCTCACATGGACACCCCTGAAACCATGTCATACCATCAAGCTATCGACTCTTGCCCTGTTTGAGGAGAAAAACAAAACTATCATTCGGGGAGTGGGCACTCTGTGTTTTGAGCTGTTGGCTGACCCGTGTGAGGAAGAACAGAAAGCTATTACAACCAACCTTCAAGGGCTGGTTGCTAGCTTTCCATGGCTGCTGGATTCCTTACACGGGTTAGTAAAAGACTTTTTGATCACCACCCTTCACCTTCAGCCATCCACTCCTGCTGCAGCAGTTACCCAGCAGCCTTTGTCTCCCTCAGCTGCAGCAGTTCCCGTAGCTCCAGCCTCCGTCCACTCCCAGTCAGCTCCTGTAGCTCTGACCCAGACTCTCCCGTCAGCTGCAGTAGAGCCCCTAGTCTCCCAGTCAGAGCCCCAGTCAGCTGTTGCTCCAGCTCTCTCTCAGTCCCAGTCAGCTGTAGCCTCTGTCCCATCCCAGTTAGCTCCTGTAGCTCCAGCTTCACTCCAGTCTCTGTCCCAGTCAGCTCCAGTAGCTCTCCTTTGGTCCACAGTGTCAGCTGTTTGAGTTCCCTCTCAGCCAGCTCCCTGTGCTTCAGTTTCAGTCCCCTCAGCTCCTGCTCACTCTGTATTTTTGGTCCCCTTAGCTTCCCCGCAGTCCGAGTCAGCTGCAGCAGCCCCTCAGCTTCAGGCAGCATCCCCTACACAGCCCCAGTCGTCGGAGGAGATGGCTGCACGCCCTGCAAAGCAGCCAGAGCCCACACTGGAGGGTCCCGCTCTGTCTGAGCCTCCAGGGGGTCCTGAACCAGAGCCCGAGCATTCCGAGTCTTCCAAGTGTTCCGAGATTTCGACCATCCAGGGCTCAGGAGAGTCTAGGCCAGCTAAGGCTCTGGAGAGTCTCCGGCGCATGCCACGCGACCGCCCGCCTGAGGTCACCCATCTCCGGCGCCCGCCCAAGGTCATCTGTTGCCGCCTCCGCTGGGAGCGCGGTCGGCCCCCTGACCTGCTTCGCCACTGCTGCCGCTGGGAGCGAGGTCGACCTCCCGATGAACCTTGTGTTCCCCGGCCTGTGAGCTCTGCCCCTTGGCCTGGGCGGCCCCCTGAACATTATGGACTGTTTTTCAAGCCCGTTGTTTTTTGTTTGGGCCTTATGTTTTTGCTTGTTTCGGTTCTTACCTTGGCCCTCCTGAACTGCTTCGTCCATCTCCGCCTTCATCCCCTGGACTCTGTTTTGGACTGTTTTATCCAGCTTTGGGCTGCCGCCTTTTTGTTCTCGCTCTGTATTTTTGTTTTGTTTTGGACTTTATCACTTCCCTGGCAGAGCCCCTTAACTATTTTTGACTTCTGTTTGGTCTCCTGGGTTTTGTTTGTTTGGTTTTGATGCGTTTCGGCCTCCCTTTTACACGAGAACGCTTGAATACGGTGCGTTTTAGAAACGGGGCACTTGCACATGTGCACTATGGTTGCGACTGCCACAGTTTTATGTGCCAGCGCTAATAGATGAACAACACTCGTTAGGGTTAGGATTCACGAGTGCCTCAGTGAACTTCGAGTATCGTGAGTCACAGTCGATCTTTTCTTGTTTTTCTTCCATTTTATAATTGAATGTTGTGTGCAGCAGCAAACCAACCTCACCGTCAGTCCACACAAAACTTTTCACATTGGCTGTTTTGTAAATAATGAACAAATCTTTGTGGCGCATCCTACTGAGTCCCTACACGCATGTGCACATTGTGTAAACAAGCTTTTAAAAAAAAAAAAAAAAAAATCCCACCACCAACTTGTGGCCTGGCAATGGAAACTACATCATTTTCACTGTTTCAAATGTCTTCGTGTAAATGCAGATCATATCTCAAACCTAACCGTGTAAACGACAGGCCGAAACGCAGCAAAACGACATTGTTTCCAGCAGGAATGGTTTCGCATAAAATGGGCCTTATATTGTAAGGTAAAGACCCTACAATAATACAGAGAAAACCCAACAGTCAAAACGACCCCCTATGAGCAGCACTTGGTGACAGTGTGAAGGAAAAACTCCCTTTTAACAGGAAGAAACCTCCAGCAGAACCAGGCTCAGGGAGGGGGGATCATCTGCTGTGAGGAGAGAGAGCCAGAGATTAATAATAATTAATGATTAAATACAGAGTGGAGTATAAACAAAGTAAATAAGGTGAAAGAAAAGAAAAAGTGCATTATGGGAACCCCCCAGCAGCCTAGGCCTATAGCAGCATAACTAAGGGAGGGTTCAGCCCTAACATAAGCTTGATCAAAAAGGAAAGTTTTAAGCCTAATCTTAAAAATAGAGAGGGTGTCTGTCTCCTGAATCCAAGCTGGGAGCTGGTTCCACAGAAGAGGGGCCTGAAAGCTGAAGGCTCTGCCTCCCATTCTACTCTTAAGTATCCGAGGAACCACAAGTAAGCCAGCAATCTGAGAGTGAAGTGCTCTGTTGGGGTGATACGGGACTATGAGGTCTTTGAGATAAGATGGGGCCTGATTATTCAAGACCTTGTATGTGAAGAGAAGGATTTTAAATTCTATTCTGGATTTAACAGGGAGCCAATGAAGAGAAGCCAAATGATCACACAGTTCAGTTTTTTTGGCTTGTTTATTTTTGGCGTGAAAACTCACGCCAGTAGGTGTGGCTGTAAATCATTCCCGCATATATTTAGCATCACTGCTGTATTATATATTAGAACAGAGTCGAAAACAAATTAAACAATAACATTTTGCAGGAAAGTCTATTTTCCATACAGGACATGTCAAAATAAAAGTGCTCGCTAAAATAAAACTCCATCGTCCAGTCTCATTGGAGCATTGTTAACAGATCTTAACACCCCCTCTTGTTCTCATTATCTTCACCCAGATACTTTCTTTCCAATGAACCACATTTCAGATTTAACAAGTTTTGCTTTGCAGGTGTTGTCAGCATGATCTGTCAGTCAGAATCACTGAATGCGATTAAGTTCTATCCTCCTCACTTTTCTTGAAACTCACTTCATAGTCACTTGTACCTTTCAGATATCCCGATACATGTTTGCCAGTGTTTGTGAGAGTCTGCTCACCTGGTCTAATATCTGGTCTGGTGCAGGTCAGGGCATAGAAAAGGTTGCCTACAGTCTCACAATACTCTGTTGAGATAACAACCTCCTTAATGTCTTGCTGCTCATTTTTGAGAACTTCCAGTTTTTTGCTCACATCGTGTAGACCTGGGGTTACAATCAGACATTCCAAACCCTTCAAGCATTTTTAGGATGTATTCATTCTGACTCATTTTGAATTCTCCTTCTTTCCATTCAAACTGGATGCCCAGAAAATGTGACATTTCTCCCAGATTCATGTTGAACTTGGCTCTTAAAACTGTCTCTTAGGTCACTGAATCATCCACCAACTCAATAATGATCTCATCTTTGACATGTTTTCCATTCACACAGTGGTCAGACAGGTTTTGCATAAAGTTTTATCTTGTTCGAGGTGATTGTTTAGGAGCTTGTACCAGTTTTAAACAATAGAGGGATTTCTTTAATTTAATGCACTATCTGCATTAGCACCCTCGCAGATATAATGTTCGCTGTTGGGAAGAAGTCTCATGTATTTTGAAGGTGTCCTTTTTCTTTGTGGATACTGATGGTTCTGTTGTTCAGTTTTTGCATCTGTACTCTGTCCATGTTGGGCTCTATTTTCTATATATTTCTCATCTTGTAGCTGTTCTGTAATACCTGTGGTTACACTTTCATCTTTCTCACACTGACTTTGGTTTTCTGTATGTGTTTGTGTCTGCTGTTTTAATGAACCTCACCAGTCTGTTTTGACCCTTTTTCTGTATGTGACTATTAAAAACCAGACATGCTGGAATGCTACTACCATCTCCTACAAATTATTCTGTCTCACATCTGGGATCCAGTTTCTTTGGATCATGTTTGTATGCATAACACTCCAAACACCCACATCGTTGAGAGATCTGGCTTTCGTCCTATTAGCATGAAGTAAAGTGTATTTTTTTAGTTCTGTCACTGTAACATCTGTTATGAATATAAGCAGCATTTTGAACATTAAAAGGCCAAAATATTTTTGGTAACCTCTTTTCTAGTAACAGACACCTTCCCATTTCAAAAGGCTTCTCCATTGCCTTTCAGCAGTCTTATCCCTTTGTCCCGTAACAGTGATTGAAAGGTACTGCTCATGTAGTCTGTGCCATTATCTGATCTGATACATTTTACAACGCAGAGTTAGAAAGATTGTGAGTCCATAAGATAAACAGAAACTAGTTGAATCATTCAAAAAAAAAAAAAAAAAAAAAAGGCGATGGAAAAGCTGTCAATGTTGCATGGAAAATAACTTTAACACTTTATCTTCAGCAGCATTTAAAGACACGGGACAGATATTAGTTGCTCCTCATTTTTTTCACATTGGTGCTTTCTGAGTATGATTCAGCATAAAGCTTTTAACAAAGTAACTTTTACACATAACAGAAGCAATTGCATGATTATTTCACATTTAGCTTTTATAATTTTTTTGTGATGAATGAAATATTGCTACACAGAACCCATTTGCTCTTTTAGTCACACATACCATCCTTTTTTGTTAATTGCCTGCAGTTTGGAGTCACACAGATGTTTTAAGCCCAGGATGCAAATACGGCATTGTGTCATTTAGCTACTGGACACCCCTGTGCTCACTGGGTGGACAATTCCCACTGCTGTATATCAGACCCCCAAATGAAAATCTCCACTACACGAAATGGTGATTATCACCTACTATGCATTTCCTGTTGAGGTGCAATATGCGTGACCTGATGCTGGCTCATAGATGTATCCAGACTCAGACTCACATGAAGCATGTGATGTTTGGGACACAATGGATGTTGTGGCGAACTTAAAATGTAATTTCAAAGCCACTCACCGGTATTAGCAGCAGGCAAGAATGATGGGCTTGACCTGTATGCACCGTTCTTACTTCCTTTCCAGTTAGAAAAGAACCAGGTCATAGTTTTGAGCATTTATTTCCACCATTATGTTACATTTCACCGTCAGGTTACATTCTCATCCAGATACATCCGAGCTTCTCTCAGATCAGACACACATGAAAATATCCCCAAGATGTTCCATGTTGTAGATGGTAGCCAGATAATAACAGCATCAATCTTGAATTACAGTTGCAATACGGTCAAAAAAAACTTTTTACACTGTACTTGGCTCTGCCACTAATCCACACTTCAATCCTAATTTCTCTGTCCTAGTGAACATACACAGTGCCTAGTTCAACAACTAACTAGAGCAACAAAATAAATGGATTTTTAACATCAAATCTAATGCCATTAATGGCCTTATGCAAGCAGTAGTAAGAACAACCAACAATAACAAATAAAAAACACGCTATACAAATACGAACTGAAGTTGCACCATCTTAAGTTCACATTGGCTCCTAGAATGGATAATGACATGACAGTTTAACATCACCAGTGTCTTTAGACTGAAAGAACCAAAAATCATGCCAATACAGGGAAACATCCAGGAGGGTTTATTAAAGTACAAGGCCTAAAAAAACCCAAAAACTAAAAAGCTTATTCTTTTGAAATGTTGAAAATTTTGCACTGTGGAGCCAGGACAGCCTACATCACATTGGAATAGTGTTGCTATTGTTTGTTTCATGGCTTTAAGCTTTCCAAAGCCCTCAACAACAACTTCCTATTTCATGGCAAATCACTATGGCTCCAGGGTGTGTGCCACTAAATGTAAACTCACAATTTTCACACTGAAGCCATATCCCTGCCTGATGTTTATTCAAACACAAGATTTCCTAGGCGACACTTTAACAACTGGTAACTAATTACATATCAAGATATTTGGTGCATGACTTGTTCCTGTGACGTTTGGGGAGATGGACTAAATTTACAATAAATTAGGGCGTGAGATAGGAAGCGTGGTTGAAAATAAGAGAAAATTCATTTAAACTTGTTTGTGGAGACCATAAATAACACGTTTGTCCCACAAAGAAATTCCTTTCCACACTCACAGCCTTTTCTGAGGCTGAAAACCGAGGAAGAAACACACACACACACACACACACACACATACTTTCTGAGTCACTGTGGTACATGCCTTTACTGTTCACCAAGTGTAGCCCCTAAAGAGAAGCTTTTGCCTCCCTCTAAAAGAATCAACAGATTAGTACAATATGAGTTAAATGAAATTAGTGATCAGGGAAAACAAAACAATGCTGGAAAGATTTGAGTAACAGGGGAAAGAAACACCCTTTCGAACCAACTTTTAATTTGTGATTGTGTGATTAAATATGTAGTAAAATTAGTTGTTTCATTTTGACTTTTAAAATTTGCTCCATATGTGTGTGGATAAAATCAGAGCTCACCTTCAGCGCCATGAAGCCTGAGACAAAGATACAGCAGATTCCAGCAGAGTGATGCAGTTCTGGCAGTGATCATCCTCCCACTCAGCAGCTCCTTCCTTCCACTGTTTTTACCTCTGAAATATACAGAAAATGTTTCTGGTTAAATCAAATGGGTACGTCTATAAGTATATATTTCCATTCCTGCACAGAAGCATCTAAAATGTTTAATTATTGTGTGACCATTCTGCATTTTTTCCCCCAGTATTATTAATTATTATTAAGCACATGGTTAACTGCCCCCTCCTCATGCAGTTAAACTGCTCACTGCTGCAGTGTATTCTATAATTATTATCTGGGCTGAGAAGGTTTCTGAAGTGGACTTTGTGCCAACCATATTCACTGGATCTGTTTGGGATTCAGTGAAACTTGCTCTGTCAGGTTGAAATTTATTGTGTTATTATGAACTTTTTAATGACCTAAAGATCCTTCTATGTGTCTCAGATGGATGAGCAGAAGCCACGAGTGTGGCTGCAGGTTCTCACTTAAATGTGCAGAAAAAAAATGTGATAAATGTGCAGAAACTGAATGAAAGGTGACAGTAACCATAGGAGTAAAAACAACACATTTAATCAGTAAAAATAAAGTTAAATGAGAATGATAAAAGTCAAAATAATCACAGAGGAAACCTCAGAGTAAAATGGTTTGACAGCTCCAGGAAGTTTTCTTTATTAACGATCAGTCATTAATGCTTTTCTACAGAGATCAATAACAAAAGGTTAAAAAAAGGTGCACAAGCTAAATGTGATTTCCAGTTCTTAAGCACAGATCCAAAACCTGCAGAAGGCACTGAAAACATTGTGAGTGCTCATGTTGTCATGTGGGTGCAGGTCAAATGTCACTGACAACCTGCTGATCCAGAGAGACCACCAAAAAGGTTTTGGGAAACCTGGATGCCACGCCCTCCAGACACAAGCGGAGAGGGCTATCCAGCTTTTTACCAGCGCTCAGCTCAAAAGCCTGCCGCTCTGACGGTATAGACTGTCATGGTCCTCGGTCAGAAGCTGAGATTTCAGTTAAAAGGACTTTTCAAATGTAACTGTTTGTCCCTTTTCCATTTAAGTATATTCAATTATGTTTTCAGTTTCATCGGTTTAGTTTCCCCCTCCGTTTATCTGCTTTCCTAGGTCAGGTCTGCATTTCTGTCTTGATGTTCAGTCGTTTCCTGTTTTACGTTGTCAGTCATTGTCTCGTGGGCTCTGTGTTTAGTTTTGCTTCCCTGTCTCGTCCGCTGTGATTACGTTGAGCTGTGCTCACATTCAGCTGTGCTCCCCACCTGTTCCCTGATTATCCCTTTGTGTATATATTAGGGGTGGGACTCGGTTAAAAAAATTAATCTAATTAATCAGGAGCTTTGTAATTAATTAATCGAAATTAATCACATTTTAATCACATTTAAATATTTAACATGAGAAATATTAATTTAAGTTTGGTTGATGAATGAATCAATATACATAAGCTTAAACCAGTCTACTACACAGACCAACGAAGGGTGGAAGTGCTCCTGTGATATGCAAACTCCTGAAATTAAAGTTAAGCATCATAACTGGATAGTTTTATTCAACATTAATGTCTCACTTAATATAGTTGGAAATTAATCATTAGCTCAGCTGTATTCCTTGATGCTGAAATGTGTCATGCTTGTTTTAACAGATATTTTGAATTAAAGAATTAAAATTAAACCACAAAAAGGAGAAAAAGTTCGTTCTCCGTTTAACCAGCTGCTTTTACACAGCTGTGCTTCACACTCACGGTTGCTAGGCAACTACGCAGAGGTGAGGGCAGGCGGCGCTGATATGAAGGCTAGCCGCTCACTTCCGACCTTTGCGGTCTTCGTGGGCCGGGTCTTTCGCAGGATGCGGCCCCCGAATTTTTGACATCGTGCGTCGATATAATCTGTATGCCTGGAACTCGTGCACCGAGAAACGTTCCACGGTGCAAAGTGCAATTAAAATGCGTTAAAATTTTTAATTCGTTATTTTCCCCATAATTAATTAATCGAAATTAACACGTTAAAGTCCCACCCCTAGTATATATCATCTCTGACTTCCCTTTAGTTCTGTCCAGATTCGGGGCCGCATCCTTCGCAGCCCTCGAAGACCACAGAGGCCGACGGCTGTGAAATTGGAAAGTCTAGTCTTCATATCATCATCGCCTGCCCTCACCTCAGCGTTACTCATGTGGCCTAGCTACCATGACAGTGTGAAGCACAGCTGTGGAAAAGCAGCTGTTTAAACTGAGACCTAACCTTTGCTCCTTTTTTGTGTTTTTTTTTTAAATGTTTGTTTAATTTCCACTCAGTGGCAAAAGTGAGCGGGGATTTGAAAAGGATGTGCCGGGAGTTGGGTTTGGAAGCTTGTTTCCACCACTAAAATAAAAAAAAAGTTATTTTCTCCAAATTTTGAGTTACTAAGTCGAAATTTTGAGTTATTTTCTCTTGATATTTAAAGGTATATATCTCAAATTTTCGTGTTAATAACCCGGAAGCAAATGCCGTCAGTGCATGCGCACTCAAAATAGGGTAGCGACAGCATCAGTGAGCTAGCAGTTTCTAGCAAACGTGAACAAATTGTCGGCATGTTTTTAACAGTCAACGATCAAAATGTCTTCTAGCAAAAAAGGTAAGGAATGTTTTCATGTTGATCTGTTGGACGGCTGATACCTTCAGCTTCCTTGCTTCCAATGCTTCCAATTAACAAGGAAATTATGTCATGGAGTTTCCTGATTGGCAGTCAAAATTTCGAGTTATTAATGCAAAAATTTGAGATACGTAACTCTAAATTTCAAGTTAATAAGTCAAGAAAGCAAGCTATGCATGGCAATTTTATTTTTTTTTTCGTTTTAGTGGCGGAAACAAGCTTCCATAGTCAGGCGTTCTCTCTGGGTATAGCGAGCCTCGATAGCCCGGTCAGCTGACAACTAACAAGATGAACTGCTGGTAGAGCAGTGACAACGGACACCCCCAAAAACATCGGAGCACTTTTTGCAATTAAATGATAACTTGATAAAACAAGCAGATATTTGAGGTTTACACATTTACATTCTCACCTGAAAACATCTTAAAAGTTTATTTTGTGTCACAGAAACAGTCATATTTTAAACTTATCTGCTGCTATCCTCCACCATTGTTGTGTTTGAGTTTTGATGTGCAATGAATCATGGGATATGGTAGGCCATGGGGGATACACTGGACCCATCCTTCAAATTCAAGAAAAGAAGAACACATTCGGCGACCACATTTGGAGGAGTCTTCAAATTTGGACAGCATTCGTCGCCTCACTGTGACGTAATCAGCCTACAAATGCGTCCTTCGAAGGATGCGGCCCCTGAATTTGGACACAGCTCGTCTCTTGTCAGAGTCTTGTTGTCTTTGCGTCTCGTGCCTACACTCCTTGTGCTCCCTGTGGGCTTAGATTTCCTAGTTTATTTTTCCTCATTTCTGTAACCTGCCTGTAAATGTTCAAAGTCGAAAAGTGCTTTATAAGAACCAGTCCATTTACCATTTGTTTCAGCCATGATGAAGGCTGTGATCTGGATCAGAGTTGGTGTGACCTGAATGTGAATTTGTGTCTTGCTCATTATGTAATGATGGTCATTCTAAGAGTCAAAGATGAGGATCAATCAGGGTTAAAGAGTTAAAGATGGTTTGAAATAGTTCAGATTCAGTGCTGCACATTTCAGAATGTTTCAAAGCAGAATGCCTCCACTCTGAATGACTCAAACAGGTTTAGGTGGGGTTTGAATGTCCAAACTCACTTTATTTTATTATTTGTAATATTTGCATTCTTGTCTACACACCGAATATCTTTCTGTTCAATAAACCAACAAATTACTCAACAAAAATGACCTTTTTTAAATCTGTATATTTAGTTTCATCCTTCTGAGTCACAGAGAAAAGATCAAGGGCACATAACTGTCCACACAAACCACAAATTTACAATTTAACTTCATATAGCATCACCCTCAAGAGGCAACAGCATACTTAGATTGTGAATCAATACAATAAAATTAAAAAGAATTTTTGAATATGACTTACTCTGACCCAAACGTGTCACGTCCAGCTCTGCAGAGAGGAAAGTGGTCGACTATCAAAAAGTTGGGAGGAGCCCGATCGCAATGACTGTCAAAAGGAGAGCTCTTCTATGATACTGGATATTTATACTCATTATTATGGTAACGTGTTCCCCTATGTTTAAGACATGGTTTTAGCTTGTACATCAAAGCAATTGTTTTATCTGCAAATTACTCATTTTACACTCCAACGATTAAAATTGACACGTGTTCTGCAAAGATTTAAGGTTCATGCTGCAACTGATGAAATTCTGGTGCTTGAGCAGTTTGTGTTTTTGTAAGGGACTGTAAACTATGCATATATATTGTAAAATTAAACATTTTTATTAAACATATTGTTTATTAAACATATTTAAACATATTTATATTCATGTAACTTCAGCATGGCTAAATCTGTGTTGGGTTTGTGGCAGCTTGGCTGAAGAAGATAAACATGTCCGTTCCCCCTGACCTCTGACTGTGGTTGCACCATGAGCAACGGCTTTGCCTCCACATTTGAAATGTAAAACAGGCTTATCACAATAAATGCAACTGTATTCCACTATAATCCAGGTGTGACCCACCATGATCCAGCCATGACCCACTATAATCCCGCGGTAAACCACTATGATTCAGCTGTGATCCATTATAATCCAACTGTAATCCACAATAATCCAGCTGTGACCTACTATAATCCAGTTCAAGGTTTCAAGGTTTCTTTATTGTCATATATATGTAAATCATGAACAACCCCCATCACCCTCTGCATGAGACCGTGGGTGAGCTGAGCAGCTCCTTCAGTCAGAGACTGAAACATCCTCGCTGCAGGAAGGAGCGCTTTCACAGGTCATTCATCCCAACAGCTGTTAGACTGTATAACACATCATAATGTCTTGAGTCACTTGGACACTTTACCTCCTCTGCCATCACTTTATCCATAAAGTCCAGATACATTTTATTTATTACACTCACCCATATAATGCATACCGTGTATGCTGTGTACCTTACCGGCTACAAATGTATATAATATTTTGATATCTGTATATAGTGTTTTGATGTGTGTGTATATGTGTGTATATGTACATGTGTGTATTGACTATATATTTTCTGTATATAGTGTTTATGTATATGTGTATAGTGTTTTTCTATTTTATTTTATTTTATTTTATTCTATTCTATTTTTAGTTTTTCTGTACTGAGCTGCTGTAATGCGCAAATTTCCCCGTCGTGGGATCATTAAAGTTTTATCTTATCTTATCTTATCTTATCTTAAACATATAATGAAATTTTGCATTCCAGAACACTCATCCAAGAGATACAAACACAGAAACAAACAGGGGGGGCAGGTGTCTCAGGTCATGCAGCCATTTTACCAGCGCTACCTTTAGCAGAGGGAAAACAGAAAGAGATACACTGGGATAGGTAGGTTCAAAAAAATCATCTGGTACTGTGTTCATTATGAACACCTTACAAGGTTCCAAAAAACACCTCAGAAAAAGCAGCAGCACATTTAAAGCTGGAGAGCACTAGGGTGGGTAGGGGAGGGGCTGCCAGTGGAGACGAGCAGGATGCTGTGATGGCCAATCAGCTTCCAGACCAGCAGTTCATGATAATGTTCATGATAAGATGGTACAGTCAGCCTTGGTTGCCAGGATACCAGTTCATACAGGTCACAACATGGGGCGGGGGGGTGAAGAGCATCTGTTTACAAACATCTCCAGGAGACGATTTAGACAGACAGCATCCAAGGCCGTCTGGGAGCCAGATTCCAAATAGTGCAATTGTTTTGGTTCAGGCCGTCATAACTCTTTGCTGACAGACTTACAGTTTCTGGTTACCTCTCAGAAGTCCAATAATCCGCGTTTGGTTCTACTCCACCATGCAGAACAGAGACTCCAACACTCCTCCAGATGTAATCCACTTCAATTCAGCTCTACTGAGTCTGATTGAGTTCGTACTGTTTCTGCATCCCTCATAGGCAGCCTTACTAGGGCCTGAACAGCTGCCCGGATACCAGGTATCCCCAGGCCCAATTCAGGAAAAGAAATCCTGGTATCAATGTAAATGCCACGTCCACACAGTGCAGCCAGGAACGTTATCTTCCATCCCCACAGGAATCCATAACATAGCCAGCCGGGTGTGTAGTCGGACCAGAGGAAAGAGGGTTCCCCTTCTCCCAATCTCCTCGTGATGAGAATTTGACCATCAATAGTGTTGAGAGACCAGCTGACCAGATCCATAATTTAATTTCCAGTTCGGGGATGTGTGAAGAGATGCTCTAAGCAGCAAAGCAGCAAAAAGCAGGGGTAGATAGGGAAGGCTGGGGAGAAGAGAAAAATGCGTCCGTCTCCACCGAGAGCAGGAAAAAAAAAAAAAAAAGTTGTGACCCACTATGATCCATCTGTGACCCACTATAATCCAGCCGTGACCCGCAATAATCCAGCTGTTATCCAAGATAATGCAGCTGTGACCCACTATGATCCAGCTGTGACCTACTATAATCCAGTTGTGACCCACTATAATCCAGCTGTGACCTACTATAATCCAGCTGTGACCTACTATAATCCAGCTGTAACCCGCAATAATCCAGCTGTAATGCAAGATAATGCACCTGTGACCCACTATGATCCAGCTGTAATCCACTATAATCCAGCTGTGACCCACTATGATCCAGCTGTGACCCACTATAATTCAACTGTGACCCACTATAATCTAGCCATGACCTACTATAATCCAGCTGTAAACCACTATGATTCATCTGTGACCCACTATAATCCACCTGTAATCCACAATAATCCAGCTGTGTCCCACTATAATCCAGTTGTGACCCACTATGATCCAGCCGTGACCCACTATAATCCAGCTGTGACCCACTATAATCCAGCTGTAATCCAAGATAATACAGCTGTGCCCCACTATGATCCAGCTGTAATCCACAATAATCCAAATGTGACACACTATGATCCAGGTTTGACCCACTATAATCCAATCGTGTTCCAGTATTATCCAGCTGTAATCCACTATAATCCAGCTGTGACCCACTATAATCCAACCCAACAAGCTTTGACCTGCAGAGGTTGCGGGAGGTGAATTAAGAGGTAGTTTCAATTGTTGAGCAAGAGCAGAATCTAGTAACTTTTGTTCAGCGCCGGAGTCCACCAATGCCTACAGGGCGAAATCATCAGTAACTGGCACCATTAGACGAGGTAGGGAGGAGGACCCACCTGCCAGCACCCCTACTTGGACTGATGGGCTCTGCCTTTTGGCCGCCGCGGGCAGGAGGAAAGAAAATGACCCACTTCACCACAGTAAAGGCACTCACCAGCTGCCAGCCTACGTTCTTCCGGGGTGAGGTGTGCGAGGCCAAGTTGCATGGCTTCCACTTTGTTCTCAAAAGACCACCCTGCAGCCATCAGGTCATCAGAAGGGATAGGCTGAGCATGAGGATTTTTGGGTCTGGGGCATGATTGTTTGCGCCGCTCGTGGACACGGTCATCTAATTTGGTGCACATTGCTACCAACTGATCTAGAGAAGACGAGAGTTCCTTAGTTGCAAGTTCATCATGGATGTAGTCTGCGAGGCCGTTGAGGAAGGCCCCCCGTAAAGTTTTCACCCCCCCCACCCTGTCTCCTCTGCTAGAATCCAAAAGTCAATGGCATAATCCGACATACGCCGTTTGCTCTGCCATAGGTTAAACATGCGCTGGGCTGCTTGGTCACAGCTATCCCCTTTCACAAACATGCACTTAAACTTGTTCAAAAACTCTGCATAAGAAAGACCATCATTAGCACTAATAACCGCCTGTGCCCAATGTAATGCCCTGCCTCTCATTAGTGTGGTCATGTATGCAATCTTAGCACTGTCTGTAGCATATGTCTTCCGGAGCTGTTTAAACACAAGTGAACACTGCATCAGGAAGCCTGGAGCCTCTTCCAATCCACCGGAGAAGAGAGCAGGAGAGGGAAGAGCTCGTTCCAGAGGCTCCAGGAACTTGAAGCGGCGGCGCCCTCCGGGGAACGCACAGTGACAGGCTGTGAGGTGCCCTCTTCCAGAGGAGAAGCTGTGGGGGAGGCACGACTGGGTGAGCATAGCATTTGCAACACATTTCCAATTTTGTCCATCTTAGGAGTCACCGCTGCTTGATCTGCCATTAGATGCCAGAGTACTTGGTCATGTTTCTGCAGCTGCTCTCTGAGAGATAAGAGCACTCCCTGCAGTGACACTGCTTCCGCTGGGTCCAGCTGGCCGGATCGTTCTGTCATGGCTTGCAGGGAAAGGAAGAACCCAACTGCAGAGGCAGACGTTAAATGTTTAGAGCATTTATTTGTACAAATCCAACAAAGCTTTTGAGGGGGGATGACCGGGAATAGGCTGGCTCGTCTCCAGCACTCTGTTGGTCTGACAGTGTGTTCAGTGACCCTCAGAATCCTTGGCTCGCACGCTAATGGAACCCAGTTCAACTCTGCACACAAACAGTGATTAATCCACAAGGCAAAGAGAGCGTTACACAGCACAGAAATAAGGCACCTAGTTTGGCTACCTGGTAGGGGCAACAGTCCAGCAAGGACTGAAAACCTCCTTTGGCTTAAATACCCATCAAGTGAGCCTCAGGATTAGATTAGATTTTATAAATTAAATGTAAAATTAGGATTCAGGATCTGATGGAGATTCAAGTTGTGTAAATGATGACAGCAGACATTATAACAGAAATGATATATTTATAACAAACTTTTATTGTGTCTATGATGATGACAGAGTGGGTCAGGCTGATTAAAGAGACTCATATATCTTTATATCTGATAAATAAACAGCCATGATTGTCAGATATCATAATTGTATATCTGTAGAACAAATATCCAGCGTGTGTGACACTGCAAGATTTGGTATCGATCCGATACCAAGTAAATACAGGGCGAGTATTGCCAATACTGATACGGATACCGATACTTTTTTTAATAATTATGAAGACTTTTCATGAAGTTTAAGTGTTCTGTGATTTTATTTTTCCTTTAGATCATTATTTAGTAAAAACCCAGGACAGAATTGAACAAAGTTCATAGTTAAATAGAAAATTTTTTATCAAAATAAAAGTTTTTGCTCTGATACATTAGAACAGTACAAAACAATTTTCCCCGCACATTGTGATGTCTGGATTTTTTTTTCCTAAATAAAGTGTACAAAACGATCACTCAAGAACAAATTAAAACTTATTTTCAGGTAGATTTTCAGAAAGTATAATACAAAAATGCAACGAAAAAATATCCATTCACTAATTTTCTGGATTTTTTTCTTAAATAAACAAACTGTACAAAATTATCACTCCACAATGTTAAAACATTTATGCTTCCGGCCCCGCCCCCTACTTCCACCCTGCTATTTGCTGTGAAAGATGTAAGACAATTTGGCCCTTTAAGTTACTTTTTTGACATTTCGCTCACTCCTCTTAATTGGAGGGGAAAGCGAAATATCAAAAAAGGAAATTAAAGGGCCAAAATGTCTCATATTTTTAACATCAAATTGTGGGTCGGAGTTAGGGGGTGGGGCCAGGACTTTGAGACCGCAAGTAAAATATGTTATGTGTCATGTGATAGTATAACGTCAAAACACTGCGGAGAGGGGAGGAGCAAAGCTCTGTGCTGTGACAGGAGCGGCACTTAAACAGTCAGCTCACATCTTTGATTAAACCGCAGCACTGCATACAGGAGAGAAACTGAAGCTTAAGTATCGATCTCATTACACTGGTATTGATCAATATCAATACCAACATTGGTATCGATATTATTGATATTCGGCTCGATCCACCTATCACTACTGGGTGGATGTTAGAGTGATAATCTAACAACAACAATGCTAACTTTGCAGGCAGCCCACCACATAAAACAGAAGCAGACCAACAAAGTGCTGAGTTTAACATTTATTCTCTTTTTGTTACAGTTTACATAAAAACATGAATGAAAGGCTAAACAAATGATGAAAACATCAACAACTATGCATAAATAATCTAATACAAAGTCACAGCTAAGAGCATAATCTCTGAGTGTTAAATGTTAGTGCACAAACATCTGATGTAAGTTAAATATAATCAGCTGCAGTGAGGCAGAGCTGAGACCTGCTGCTGTTTCAAACACGGAGATCTCCAGGAGAACTTGACTGATCGCACAGTACAGTCACTGTATCACAGCAGGTGATCAGAGATGCACACAGCTGAGTGATGTCATAGAAATAAGGGACCAGTAAGAAATGCATTCAGGGCTCATTGGTGCTGGATGGCGTCTGTCCTCGGGTCATCTGTGTGTCTCTGTGTTGCAGCAGCAGACTCAGAGTTCATGTGGAAAAAGCTCTGAGACATTTCAAACAGTCTGCTGTTCAGCAGGAGGATGGGATGGATCCTGACTCTGCTCTTCTTTATGTTTCCTGTGGATCCACAAAGCAACAGCAGCAACAACAAGTACAGCACAGAGTGACACACTCGCTATCAGTGCAGCACGGCCTCTGCTGACTCCACCCTCCTTCCCTCCACCCTCTCTGAGTCCTCCTGGTGGACCTTCAGGGACACTCAGGTGTGAGCTGTGAGCTGTCAGGCTGATGATGCAGATGGGTTTCCATGTTTCTTCCATGAAGATGCGACACTCGTATGTTCCAGTGTCATTAACGGTCACATCCTTCACAGTCAGAGACACGTCTCCATCCGTCATCCGTCCGTCCCGCAGATCCACCCGCTTCTTAAAAGCTGGATGCTGGTTGTCTGGATCAAAGCGCCCGTCCCGGTGGAACAGGACATATTCTTGTCCCAGGTCAGCTCGGCTCCAGTTCACATCTATGTTGCTGATGTTTGGAGCTCGGCACGGCAGAGTGACCTTCTGTCCACACTCAGCTGGGATGTTTTTCTGGACTGAAAGAGGAAGCAGCACAGAGCAGAGAGGTCACAGAGGTCAAAGGGCAACCGATCAATAACTGTTTGAAGTTTAAGTGAATTAAAGTTGACCAAAACAACACTGATTAGGATTTTTGGTATTTGGTGGACTTCTGTTTATGATGTTGAGTCAAACTTTTATTATTGCCTAAGTTAATCGTGTGTATCAGTGACCTAAAATAATAAGTTTAAAACTAGAACTGTTGTCTCTGCTGTGAACGTCTCCAACCAAGACCATCAACCCCCAAAGGTGGAGTTTTTCCTCCTTTAAAAGTGGAACATTTCACAGACTGCAGTGAGACGGCCACACATAGAGCCTGATGAGCCCTGAAAGCGTCTTTAAGTTCACTTACAGTTACCTCACTGAGTATTATTACTCCTGATCTGTCCCCATTAATACAACATGTAAAACTCTCATACTGCATTATTAGATCGGCTCTGCTGACGTGGAGCTGTTCAGGCTGTTGCTCCGCATGTGTCACAGTCTGAATGAACGCTGAGCTCACCTTCAGCGGCACAAACCAGGAAGCAGACGCAGACCACGCCCCGGAGGAGTGACGCAGCAGTTGTTGTAGCCATTCTCGCTGAGAGCAAACCGAGGGAGGTGTCTCCTTCATAATTTCGCACCAGCGTTTAAACAGCGAAATCTCGATTAACATTTCGGAAAGCCTTCATTCCGGGTTTTAGCTGCGGAGCGGAAACAGTTTGTTTTATTTTTAATCTCTTTAATCTGACCTCACACGTGCACTGCTTCGTGTCCATGTGCAGAAATAAATATCTTCCTTATTTAAAGGATGATAAAATCCACACTTTAAGGTTGAAGGGTTGGCGGAGTCTTAAAGTGATCGATCTTTTTTTCCACACATCATTAGTATTACTTTACAGAAATAATTAAATAAGCAAACTGCAGCGTGAAAATGTCATTAAAACGAACTGTTATAGTTTAGACAACAAAAGCTGTGAAAACCAAAAGGTCAGCCTACGGTAACAGAAACGGACTGAAGAGGAACGGAGAGCTGCAGACACTAATAATAATAATAATAATAATGATGATGATAATAATAATAATGGGTGCAGTGCTATCCTGTGTATTTGTATAAAACCACATTTAAAATGATCATCACGGAATCATTTAATCCGCTTTGACTTGGCTCTGCTGCCCTGGAGCTGTTCAGGTGTTGCTCACCTGTATCAGAGTCTGAATGACCGCGGAGTTCACCTTCAGCGGCAGAAACCAGGAAGCAGACGCAGACCACGCCCCCGAAAAGCGACGCAGGTGTAAATGTAGCCATTCTTGCTGCGAGTTAACCAGGAGCCGCGTCTCCTCCATCCTTTTGCGCCGACGTTTATTCACCAATCTTCGATTAACTCAGTGTCGAAGAGCGTGTTTGAGCAGGTAAGCTGTCACCTTCGGACAGAAACAGGTGCTCTTCTGTTTTGTCGCAGCCTATGAAAACACTGAGAGCACCGACGGTCTCAAAGCTCTGCGGAGGCGTTTTCGATCCGGTACAGCGGAGAATCTTAAACACCATTATTGTGTTTTTAAATAAGATTTTAATATAATACAGTTTTTATTTCATTTTGTTTCCACATTAAGTTTGCTCGTTTCATTTAATATTTCCCTAATAGTTTTCGGGATTAGTTTTAGAGCAATTAAAATCATATTGGACTGTTTGTGGGCTCAAATTAGAGACATAAACGCGAATATTTTTTTCTTCATGTTTGTGGACACAAAGTCCCCCTTTCTCTGTTTTTTTAGGCTAATTTTAACTGTTTATTGTTTTCTACCGTTTTATGTTCACTTTCACAAACACAACTTTCCCCTTTGACCTCTCTCATATGAACTGATTCACGTCCATCACCAGGAAATAAATATTTGTATGTGAGTATAAATGGAATCAGTAGCTGGAGAAGTTCTTCAGAACTGCTTTAAAAAATAAAAAAGAAAGCATGAAGTGCTTTTAATGTCAAACTGTGTTTAAAGTGCTCAGACATTAATACTTTTCTGCAAACTCAACCTGAAAAAAATAATAAAAACTAAGCGTGAAAGTCATCACTTCATTGTTGCAGCCGGTTCACAGAGGAGAGGTGACTCAGCTGGATCAGAGGGAGCTGAAGCTGGACTCACATTAAAAGCCTGTTTGAACTTCAAACATTACGGCTCAAAAAAATCAGCACCTTTGAGTGTTTAACTCATCGTTTCTCAGCTTGTCTAAATGTGCTGTTTCCTTTGGGAGGATCACTGCACACTGTCTGAATGTGAGCAGGAAGCTTTCATGAGTTTCCAGCTTTGAACCCACAGCAGACACTGATGCAGAAACAAAGGGAGGAGAGACTTTAATCTGCTGGTTTCAGTCACAGCTTCAAGTCGAAACACAAAAACAGACTTTTTTTAATTAATAAAAACAATACTTTGGCAGAGAGAGAGAAACTGAGAGGAGGCTGAGGTTCACAGAGACAGAGGACAGGAGGTTGGGAGGTTAATCTGCATGTTAGTCATTTTTGGGAGCGGACCTATTTGAGCCATGATATGTGCTGTTGTTACCCTCCTGTGTGTTCCTGTTGAATCAGAGTCAGAGGAGCACAGCTCGTCCTCCCGAGCTTTGCTCCAAGCAACCGTGGGTGGAAAACTACAACAACAGTCACAGAGACTCTAATTAATCTTTATTGCACTTTATGAAAACAGTCTTAAGGATATTATGTTTCATAAGCTTTAATGTATCAGGAACAATCAGGCTCATCAGTTATGTGTTGATTTGGGCAACATCTGTCAGTTAATGATCTTCAGGGAAAAGAAGAAAAACTTATGAGGTTACATGACTGCATTAACAATATCATTGTTCTGTCATTATTTAAATTTATATGTTTTATATATATTTATAAACCATTACTATCGGTTTAATTTGTTTCTTGCTTCATGACGTTAATTTAAAAACACTCATTTAAAACCCCTGGCCCAGATGTTGGCCTAAATGATGGCATTTTGATGGTCGGAGTCTCTGTGGAAGGACGGCTCAGTGACTGTGATCAGGCAGCAGCTGATCCTATATTGTTAAATGTTCTCTGTAGATTGTATCTGATCTCTGCTGCAGTTTTAGGAGCACATTCATTGTTGTTACTTCTCTCACTTCATTTTTTATTTATTATTTCATTCAATCAACATATAAATAATTCTTATAATAACCAAAAGAAAAGATCATGAATGAAAAAGAGCAGAGAGAAGTATAAACTTATAATATCTGCCCCTCATTCACACACACACACAAAAACAAAAATAAATAAATTTCAGCATACACAACAAAAAATAGATCTTATTCAATACCATATCCTTTCATCATCATAATTTTCAGTTTTCTTTTAAATATAGAGATTGAGATTGTTTGATCTCACTGTCAAGATCGTTCCATAAATTGACACCTTTAACTGAAATACATCTTTCCATTGTCATCGTTCTAAATCTTTTTTTTCAGTTCCTTTTCAATTATATTGACTTTCTCTTCTCACAAATCTATGTTGAATATTGATTGATAGCATTTTTGTTTTTGATATTTTAACTTTAATAGAGTAGCTTCCCATAAGCTTCCCATGGCAAATGTTTATCTATAAGAATACCCCAAAATTTAACTTTTGTTTTTTGTATTTCAACTTCTTCAACATATAATTGAGCATCAATAATTTTTTTACTAGTACAAAATATCATAAACTTTGAAGATAATCTATTACCATCAAACCAGCTTTTGATTTTTATAAATTTATTTCCAACCACATCCAACACTTTAATATTTTCTCTTGAATAAAATAAAGTTGTATCATCCGCAAATAAAATACACTTCAGAAATTGGTGTCTGAATGTGTAAAAATGTTCATTTTAAATTCATTTTTAATGATGTTCTTACTGCTGATTCTCATGATGATGTGCGCACAGAGATAAGATGGAGCAAGACCATGTAAACATGTTAAAACAAAGAAGAGAATCTGAAACTGAAGCCTAAAATGCACTGGCAGCCAGTGTAGTGGAGCCAGGATAGGAGTGAAGTGCTCCCTCCTCCTGGCTCCAAGCAGCAGCATTCTGGACCAGCCGGAGACGCTTGAGGGAGGACCGACTAACTCCAAGGTAAAGTTAAATTCCAGTAATCGAGCCAAGATGTAATAAAGGCACGAATTACTGTTTCAGACTGTTGTTTTAAAAGAATTGGTCTAATCTTTGCCAGCTGCCTAAGATGATAAAAGCAGGACTGAACCCTAACCTGGCCATCGAATTTAAGATCACTATCAAAACTGGAGATTACAGTTTGCATTAGTTTGACAGCTGCTTAACCCATACCTTCCTGCTCGCTGCCTCAGGTCAGCTGATCAGCTGTTCCTGGAGGTACCGAGGTCGAAGCTGAAGCTCAGACAGAGCTTTTAGTGTTGCTGCTCCCAAATTATGGAGTGATCTGCCGTTACGTATTAGAAGTGCCCCTTCATTGTCTACTTTTAAAACCCTTCTTAAGACATATTTTTATTCTTTGGCTTTTAATACATGTTGAGACTTTGCTTTTATTCCTGTTTGTGTTTCATTTGTTTTTATTGTTGTCCTTGTTCTCTTGTTTTGAAGTGTATTGGTTACTTATTTGTATCTGTTCAGCACTTTGTTGCAGCTGTTGTTGTTTTTAAAGTGCTTTATGAATAAAGTAGCAGCAGTAAAGTTTTACTGTTGCTTCAATGTGACTTTTTATATGTTTGTGATATTTGTTAGTTTAACTTTAATTAGTGATGTTACGTCTTGCACCAAAGCCCCGAGACCTGTGCCGAGCAAAGTGGGCGTGTCCAAATGAAGCCCGAGTCGAGGACCGTTTCAGAATTTCACGTGACAAAAGTCAAACAAAGCATTATTTTCTGAAATCACGTGACTTCCTCATTACGTGACTCGAGTTGCTGAGAAAGCAGCGAGAACAAGAGGAAGTGTTCTGGGTGAAGGCTGCTGTCCGTTCTTCTCTGTGGGGGTGGGGGGTCCTGCGCCATGCGTTTGCTGGGAAGCAGAAGGTCGCCGGTTCGATCCCAGCTCGGGACAAGAATGTCAGCTAAAGTTAGCGTGGGAAAAGAACGACAGATAAAGCCTGCTGCTGTTAAAGAACGGAGTTTATCAAACCGTATGATATCTTTGTGCAACTGTCTTTCAGAGTCATAGTGTACATATGTTTATTAATGCAATTTGCACTACTCTCCTGCAGAATGTCAGTCTATTACTTTTCTTTACTTAGATTTTAATATTTTTATTTTGTTCCATCACTATTATATATAATTTATAGTTTGAGAAGCAAGGTAAGAAATCCCTTTATTAGTCCCACGATGGGGAAATTGAGTGTAGCATCAGCAAAGGTATAGCACAGAGGATAAACAGTAATGAGGTTACAATAAAATAAAAAGTATAAAAGGTAAAGAGTAGAATCTGTATAAACAATATGTACCCGTATAAATAATATGTACATAAAGGAGGGCAGAACATACTATATGAAGATTATATTACAAATGGATTGCTGTATTTCACCTGTTTATTGCACTAAACAAATAGCGAACCTGTTTGAAATGAGCCATATTGTACAGTTACAGTGACCGCAGCAGACCACGTCTCTGTGTCTGAGAGCAGTGCTGGTTAAAGAGCGTGACTGCTGCAGGCAGGAAGGACCTGCGATGGCGCTGCCTCAGACATTTGGGGTGCAGCAGCCTCTCGCTGACCGAGCTCGTCACAGCTGTCAGTGTCACATGTGGGGTGGGAGTCATTGGACAACATGGAGCACAGCCTTGCTGTCGTCCTCCTCCTCTCCATCACCACCTCCACACTGTCCAGGGAGCAGCCAGGACAGAGCTGACCACCTCTCCTCCTGTCAGCAGCTGTAGTGCTGCAGCTGATACTACAACAGAGTCATAAAGTTTTCAGGAGTGCCCCCTGCACCCCAAACCACCTCAGTCTCCTGTCTGCTGAGCAGGTAGTCTGCTCTGGCCTTTCTTATAAAGTGCAGTGGTGTCTTACCAGTCCAGTTTATTGTTCAGGTGAACACCCAGGTAGAGTTGGCACTTTTACTCTCATTTTGATGTTTATTTATTGCAGATTGTACTGTTCTCTTGCTGCTGTAACACAATAATGTCCTTTGTGGGATCAATTAACCAGCTATCCATCTATGGCTGCAAATGAAAAAATGGAGAGAACACAGACTGAACAAGCTGACTGTGCTCAGACATCAGAGCATCCTTGTTTTCTGCACTAATCCTGCTGCAGTAACTAGTTACTGACTACATGAAGGTCAAAATTGTATTCAAATTCATGTTGTT
>CM024194.1:6981490-7098547 GCA_013435755.1 Amphilophus citrinellus
AACATAATTTGTGCTGATCAAGGCATTTGTCTGTTATATTGGCTTTTATTTGAGGAAAATCAATTAAGTTTAGCTTTTCTCCAGTAATTGTCTCAAATCTGATAGTCAGGGACCCAACGAGTGTGCTCCCCTTTAAAATATAAGAAATAAAATTTAAAGAGTAAAAAATGAAGTCAAATAAAACAATCAAGAAGAAATAATTAAATAAATAAATAAAATAAAAATATCTGCTTCTCAGTGTTTCTAAGTGTGTTTCTCCCCAAATTTTCCCAAGATATTCAGGATTATTTATCAAACCACTCTGTTAAGAATGTGCAAAAAACAAACAGAAAAGAAAGAAATGGGGGTGAAATAAAATATTTAGCTCCCCAGGGGAACAAAAGAACTTAGCAAAGCTCCAGACAACCCAAAAATCAAGAGAGACAAAGGAATAAAAATAAAACTGAAAATGTATTTTTTTTGGAGGCTCTCTCTCTCCCCTGGAGCAGCTCCATGGGATGCTGTGGGGATATTTTGCCTGGGCTAGAGTGCTCCTGGGCCGGGCAGCGGCGCGTGGAGGCTCTCCCTCTCTCCTGGAGCAGCTCCATGGGATGCAGTGTGTGTGTGGAGGCTGTCCCTCTCTCCTGGAGCAGCTCCATGGGATGCAGTGTGTGTGTGTGGAGGCTGTCCCTCTCTCCTGGAGCAGCTCCATGGGATGCAGTGGGGGTATTTAGCCTGGGCTAGAGTGCTCCTGGGCCGGCAGTCTCCCTCTCCCCTTGAGGAGCTCCAGGGGATGCAGTGGAGACCCTTAGCCGGGCCAGAGTGAGCCTGGGGCGGGCAGGAGTGTGTGTGTGTGTTATATATACATGTATATATATGTGTGTGTGCGCATGTATGTTTTTACGTTTTCAGATTTCCAATCTGAACTAATAAAATTAATCTCTATGTATGTATGTATGTATGTATATATCTGTGTGTATGTGTGTGTCTGTATGTGTGTGTCTGTATGTGTGTGTGTGTGTGTGTATATACATATATATACACACACACACACACACACACACACACACACATACACATATCTGTGTGTGTGTATGTGTGTGTGTATATACATATACACACACACACACACACACACATATCTGTGTGTGTGTATGTGTGTGTGTATATACATATACACACACACACACACACACACACACATATCTGTGTGTGTGTGTATGTGTGTGTGTATATGTATATACATATACACACACACACACACACATCTGTGTGTGTGTGTGTGTCTGTATGTGTCATGCAGTGACACACTTCTACTTTCCCCATTTTCACTCTGCAGCTCTGTGAAGTTCCTCCATTGCACCGTTGCTGTTTATGTGGTGAAGAGAAAACCGGCCTAACAAAGTTTCTTTAGGATGTTTTTCAGTTGACTCTTCTTTGCTAAAAGCTAAAAGCTTTTCATCAACCTGGTTCAGCTGGTTAGCACTAGATACACATATAAGAGCACTCTTATATGTGACAGAGGCAATGACAGAGAGAAGACCCTGGAGGAAATAATTGATGAAATCCAGCAAGAACCCTCAGCCGGGGCAGAGTGCTCCTGGGCTGGGCAGTGGGGCGTGGAGGCTCCCCCTCTCCCCTGGAGCAGCTCCATGGGATGCAGTGGGGGTATTTGGCCTGGGCTAGAGTGCTCCGTGGCCGGGCAGCGGCACGTGGAGGCTCTCCCTCTCTCCTGGAGCAGCTCCATGGGATGCAGTGTGTGTGTGGAGGCTGTCCCTCTCCCCTGGAGCAGCTCCAGGGGATGCAGTGGAGACCCTTAGCTGGGCCAGAGTGAGCCTGGGGCGGGCAGGGGTGTGTGTGTGTGTGTGTGTGTGTCATATATACATGTTTATATATGTGTATATGTGTGTATGTTATATATGTATATGTGTGTGTGTGTGTGTGTATATACACACACACACACACACACACACACACACACACACACACACAGATATATGTATATACATATATATATATACACATATATCTCTGTGTGTGTGTGTGTGTGTGTGTGTGTGTGTGTGTGTGTGTGTGTGTGTGTATGAAGGTATCTGACAGGTTTTGATATCATAAATCTTTTGCAAACGTAGGAAGCTGTTTGAGGTTGAAGGTGTGGTCCTGGAGGATGAAAAAGAAGGGACTGAAAAATCTGTGATGTCATCATTGCACAAACAAGGCCTACATGATACAGGAACCCAAGAGCTGTGCTCGTTATCTGTGAGACCATCAAACAATCTTCCAATGATAAATGATCCAAACAGAAATCTTTATTAGTTCAATCTTTCCTCTTCTCCTAGTCTATATCCCTCCTTTGAGACATAAACTCTGTTTATTGACCTTCATTGACCTTATTTATCTAAAGGGCATACTGATTTTTATATTTGTAGCTTTTTGGATTTTTTTTCTTGCCAGATTTTCCTGATCTTAATTTTGAAATGGATGATGATAAAGAAGTTGTCGTCCAGAAGCTGAAAGGACTGGTTACAAACATCAAATGGAGCCCACAGCAGGTCTCTGAGTTGTTTGATGCTCTTTTAAAGCGATTTGAATCAACAAATGAGAAGTCACATCTCCTCACATGGATGATCAAAATGCTGCACTGCATAGAGATGAATGTTATTACTTCAGATTGGAAATGTGAAAATGGAACAACACTTCTGGAAATGATCCAAGACAAAAGTGTAACAGATGAAACCTTGAAGGAATATTTAGCCAATGACAGAGAGAAGACCTTGGAGGAAAGGGCCCTGAAGTCGGAGTCTCTTTTCTAGGTGTTTTGTCCTTCTTCTTCTTCTTCTCTGGACGAATTAATCTCCCAGGCTCCAACTTCCGCTCTGAAACCCTCAACTACTACTGGATGCCAATTATTGTAAGTTACTCTGGATGTTTGGATAGTTGTCCTCGTTTCCATGCTTCAGGTGTTCCTTGTTGACCCCCCCCTCCCCCCTCTCTGTGTTCCTGTAGACCGTGGCCTTTGGTAGCTACCTCATAGCTCACGGCTTCTTCAGCGTATACAGCATGTGTGTCGACACGCTCTTCCTCTGCTTCTGTGAGTAAACACGGCTCACTGAGCCTGCACCCTCACATCTGTGAGCCCTGTTTGAACGCGCTATTTCCACACAAGCAAGCAGCACATTGGTCACACTTGTCTCCCTGTGTCTCGCCCACAGTGGAGGACCTGGAGCGTAATGATGGTACTGTGGAAAAGCCGTACTATATGTCTAAAGGTCTTATGAATATCCTGAAAAAAACCCAACAAGGGCCGAAAAAAAAGAGAAGAAGTGAAGATGTTTGTGACAGTATTTGTTTGGTTACGTAAAGTCAGACACACTCAGGATGTGCTTATTATTTCCTTTTTTTTTTACATTTTAGATATCCATCTTTCAGCTACATTTACCAAAACTAATCTTTTGCACTAAATCTTGCCTCTAGAGGGCAGTGTTACTGCATGCTCAGAAAGAACAGATGCAAATTACTCAGGCAGATGAGTCTATTTATTCAGGCCTGGCTACAGATTTGCTAATGCTTCCATTAGGGGCGCGCGGTTATCTTCTGCTGCTGACCCGTGTTCACCACAGTGTGATTGTGATTAGGTTTTTATGTCATTTTAAATTGTGCTACGTGTATATGTGCTGGTGTACAGTTTGATCATCGGAAGATTATTCAGTAGTTTTTCTTTTGGCGACATTCTGGACATGATGTATCCTGGTATCCTTGGAGTTTTTGTGATTTTCTCCGTATGGACACCAGGAGGAAACGCCAAGGACTGTGTTACACGCGGTGACCAGGTTAATTGGTCTCAGACACAAACTATCGCTTACTCTCGAGAGACGCTGCTTGCCCTTGGGGTTAATGCGGCAAACCTAGAAGTGAATATTGTTTTGCCTAGGGAAGATATTATACGTCGTAAGAAGTAAAAAGGCGAGGATCCCGGGGAGGTATCAGAAACCGGCTAAGGAGACGATGAAGGAGGCGCCCTCTTCCAGTGATTACTCTATCAAATGTGAGATCTCTTAACAATAAAATGGATGAGGTGATACTACGCATGAAATTCAAAGAGGATTTTTGTCACAGCAACGTGATCTGCGATTTGAATCAACAAATGAGAAGTCACATCTCACATGGATGATCAAAATGCTGCACTGCATAGAGATTAATTGTATTACTTCAGATTGAAAATGTGAAAATGGAAAAACACTTCTGGAACTGATCCAAGACAAAAGTGTAACAGATGAAACCTTGAAGGAATATTTAGCCAATGACAGAGAGAAGACCTTGGAGGAAATAATTCATGAAATCCAGCAAGAACAGCTGAACCAGGTTGATGAAAAGCTTTTAGCTGATGTCAGAGATATTGTATCAACAGTTCATGAAGGACGTGATATTCCCAATGACGGCTCAAAGAACAGTGAACTGAAAACCATCCTAAAGAGACTCTGTTTGGCAGTGGAAAAAACTCAAACTGAAAACAAGAAGCCATTTGGGCCACGGCTGACACAGATGGTGAGCTGGAGTCTTGTGGCTCTTTCAGAAACAGGGCGGTTACTTCAGGTCAGGACTGGAGAGGGGAAGTCCTGCATCGTGGCCATGTTTGCAGCTTTCAGGGCTCTGAGAGGGGAAACAGTCGACATCGTGTCGAGTTCACCGCTTCTTGCAAAGAGAGATTTTGAAGAATGGCAAAAGTTTTATAAAGAGTTGAAGATCCGTGCAGACCACAACTGTAACAAAGCAGATGAAGATTTAAAAAAGTGCTACGAGTGTCAAATTGTTTACGGCACTGCAAAAGAGTGACTGGCTCCGGCAACGCTTTCAGAGATTAGACATATTAGGACAGAGGACCTAGTGTGTCAAGTGGATTCCCTGATGCTAGACAAAGGTCATCATACAGTCTATTTAAGCAGTAACATGCCTGCTTTGCAGCACCTCAACCCACTCTTGGCATGTATATGGGCCACTGTTAATCAGTACAAGAAAACAGGGACACCTGCAACTGTGGGGCCAAAAACATGTTTTTATCAAGTCCTTGAAAACATGAAGGTCAAAGATGGTGATGAGTTCATCATTCGTCAGATAGCAGAGGACACAGGTATACTGACAACAGGATCAGTCAAAGACCTGAGAGAGAACCAGAGCCTCTGAACTGAAATGACTAAAAGTGTTACTGTGAAGCAGCTGGCTGAGTTCTTCAACCATCAAACGAGCAAAGATGATCCATCATCATCTTGGAGACAGAGTCAAGAACAAAAGTCTTTATAGAAGCAACAACATAGACAACAGTCTGATTGTTTCCAAGGAGCTCAAAGCAGGAGAAGTCATCATAGCAACAAACGTCGCAGGCCGTGGAACCGACCTGAAGGTTTCTGATGACGTCAAGAGAGCTGGAGGTTTGTTTGTTGTGCAGACCTTCCTGCCCAAGAATGCTCGTGTGGAGGCGCAGGCATTTGGAGGATCTCCAGGATCTGCTCAGCTCATTGTGTGTTTGAATCATCTGTCAGAGCTGCTCCAATTATTGCTCTTATCAAGTAAACATCTCTTTGATCTGCAGCTAAGGTCGTATCAGAGAAGCCACAATAAAAAAGGACCTGCAGATATGTCTTCAATACTTGAGGGTCTTTTGACTGAAACATCACAGCAGGAAATAAACAAAGCTAAAGGTCAGAGACAGCTTAGTGGAAGGTGAATTATCAAACTACTTGAAGTCTCATATCCCAGAAATGAAGAAGGAAGAGCTCTTCAGTGATTATCTGCACATATTAGATGATGTGTACAAAAGAAGCAACGAGAAGCCAGAAGCTTCATATTTGTCTGCTCTGAATGAGTTCTGGGGTATGTGGCTACTCACAAGCTTCAATGCAACAGACTCTATTGAAGACTTGAAAAGTAGACTGAAAGCAGACCTGCACACAGCCAGGGAGAAACTCAGAAGGAGAGAATCACCCTCATCAAACATCTACCACTACATTGCCTTTAGTAATGAGCTACGCAAACAGGGGAACTTTGCAGAGAGCATCAACATGTACACCAATATACAGCATAGCCTGCTCATATTCACCAAAGCCATGCATGTTCAAACCACAGTAGTCAGCACTCGTCCCTGGAGATGCATTCATGCACCTCTTTAGACACAGCTGTTCACAAATAGCCGTCATCCTGGTTAGTTTCCTGTGAAAGGCTCATAATGTCTCAGGTATGATCTCAGGTACCTGTGCAAAAAGTCCAGTGAGGAAAGTTCCCATTTTTCCCTGTCAATTAAACAAAATACCATGAACTGCAGGTCTGTGGGTCAATAATTAAATTTTCACAAACTAAGACAGGACATCAAAATGCCCATAAATATTCTAAGGATATATTTATTTAATGCTTTTATTTATAAATCTTTTATTTTGTTTGTCATCCTGAGAAAATGATCTTACAATTTTCATATACCACTAATTTACTAAGTAGATCCACCAAAAGTGAACCTGATTTAATGCACCCAGAGTTAAATGTCAGATTAAGTAAAAAGCTCATTTGAGCTTCTGTCTGTGTGTGAGTGAGTGTGTGTGAGTGAGTGAGTGTGTGTGAGTGAGTGTGTGTGTGCGTGCGTGTGCGCGAGCGAGTGTGTGTGAGCGAGCGAGTGTGTGTGTGTGTGTGTGTGTGTGTGTGAGTGACTGAGCGAGTGAGTGTAAGCTGCTTCTTCACTGCAAGTGTTTGGATTTTTTTTTAGGTCAGAGTCAGCTGTCTCAGTATCAGTTAACTTTTGTATTTTGGTCTCAAACTCGTCAAGAAATTTAAAACACAAATTAATGTCCTTAAACTAAAATTTGAAAAACCTTATATGTAAGCTAGAGTGGAACAAAAAGAACACAAGAAAACAAAAAACAAAACATGGGATGATTCTCAAAATATCTAAAAATAATCATTTTAAAGTTCGCTAGTTTTAAACAGCTCTTGGATAACTTTGTCTGTACCTGTAAAATTACTGTTCAAATCTGACTCCTTTGGCAGAAGGAGAAATAAAATATCTTAGAAAGATCCATCCAGCCATTCGCTTCCGCTCATCCTGTTCAGGGTCGCGGGGGGGGGCTGGAGCCTATCCCAGCTGTCATGGGGCGAGAGGCAGGGTACACCCTGAACAGGTCGCCAGCCTGTCCCATCTTAGAAAGATCGACAATCAAACTCATTTAAAAGTATTCTACTGGATTCAAAATTATATTTATTCTGTAAGGATCTATACCCCCCCCAAAAAGCATAATTATGGCACACAAAATATGGCTTGATAAACCTCAAGTTACTAAATTATGAAGGGGAAAAAGGCATAACCTTGACCTAAAACAACATCAGCATTTGTTACTAGTTCAGCAGTGAAATAGAAGCTTTAACTATTTTTTTTTTAAATTTTGTGTAGTTCTATGTTTTTGAATCTAAAACCCTGCAGTGGGATTTTCAACATAAAACAAACTAGAATAAAAATAAAAATGTTATGGACAGTCTTTAGTCAAAACGTAGATACTTTTAGGGTCAGAGGTCATACAACACCATTGTTTGTTGACCTTACATGCAGCTCGCTGCAGATTTGTTATCTTTAGTCGTCTAAACTGAAATCAGGGCGTGTCCCCCTGAGGCCTCATGGGAATTTATAAGAGAACAATACTTAGTGTTGGAGGAAACATTAAACAAATTATACTCTTGAAACCACAACATTCTGGCCCCTGTAGGGGGGGCCTTACAATAGTAGTTGAGTCATACTACTGAATATAGCATAACTGAAATTAAAACATTGAAATCAATTGCTTTCTGCCTGGGAGTTCTTTGACCTTTGACCCTCTAATGTGTTCTGGTTCTTCACTGACCCTGTGACTGGTTGCACCTGTTGTTATCAACCCCCACGTCAAAGGGATCTCCTATTGATGACCCTCTTTCTGGGCTCAGACTTGTGCACAAAGATCATCGGTCAAGAACTCTCAGGTCACCTGTTTGTGAGATGGTTGGCCTCCTCCTCCTTGTGGAACCAGGAGCTTTTTTTGTGGTTGATTTTGTGGAGCTGTCGGTCTGTTCAGGAGATCTTGGTATGAGCTTGAACACCTCGATCTGCACCAGAGTTTCTTTATTGGTAGCTGATCAGTCCAGTCTCTGCAGCTCCAGTGTTGTTCAGGCTTCCTGTTAGAATAAAAGAGAGATTTTCATTAGTTAAATCTTGAACTTTCTGCTGGTCTGTCTCCCTCCTTTGAGACTTAACTGTTTGTCTCAATAATTTACCTTAACTTAGCTCATTTATCTAAAGGTCATACTGATTTTTATATTATTAGCTTCTGGGATTCTTCCTTTAATGCTTGATTCAATATCAAATTGTTTAGACATTCAAAATTCAAATGTTCTCTGCTTTTCTCTTATAATCTTAGCTTTAAACAAATCTACCAAATAAAGAAATGTAAATGCACAAAGAATAAATCAGTATCTTATATTCTATCCTACATGGGTAAACAAATAGGTTTTTTAGTTCTCTATGTTTTGCTTTGTAGCAGAGCAGCAGCTCAAAGTTTGGGACTTTGTTTTGGGTCTCAGATTCGGCTGTTTCACAAAGTTTTTACATGCACTGTTTTTTTACATTTCTTTTGAAGTTTTACTAAAACTGAGCTTCTCACGTAGACTTTTCTTAAAGTTTAACAACAATCTTCTGGAAAAATGATCTCTAATAATTTACAAAAAATATTTCAACCTGAGATTTTCAAGGCCTCTATTATACTGGCTTTGTTTATTTATTATTTATTTTTAAAGCAATAAACTCCTGACTCCCTTTTTTGTAATTTTTCAGGGATTTTTTTTGTCTTTTTATCCATCTGTGGTTGGCTTATCTCTCATATGTATCGGAAGCGAAACCTTCCTTCCGAGAATTTTTGACCAGCACACCCTTATACAACCATCTCAGTCCGAATTAAAGAAAAGAAAAAGAAGAGAAAAAACTTAGAGCTATAACTCTCATCCGCACGCACACACACGTCCTTGAGATAGAAATACACACACACACGCTAAAACCTTGGCACCATTCTTTCCTTTTTTTCCCTCCCCCGTTGTTCAGACGGTCCTCGGACTCTTCACCGTCGCTATTCGTTTTGCCTATATTTTTCTTTACTCTTTGAAACTTTTTCTTTTCAACTCTTTTTTCTCTTAAACTTTCTTTTTTTTTTTCCCCATAAACTCTTACACCTGTGTGAAATGGCTCGAATTACACCTTCCTCCTGTCTTATGTAGCGCGCGCCTGCAACGCGGAGACTGGACCAGTGGCTAGGTTCGGGAGGGAGAACCAGAGAATGCGGGACTCTCAAGGAAACAGCTGGAGATTTGAGAGGATTTGATAACTTTGTTGAAAAACACACACAATTAACAGGCAACTGCAAATAAAATAAAATAAAATAAAATACTTATAGAATCTACCACACTGGTAATCTCAATACACTTTCCCCCGGGGTTTCAAAACAGTGTTCAAGGAAAAAAACATCACAATCCAAGGGAAAGAAAAGAAAATGAAGTCACAACCATGTAGGCATGTCTTCACAATCAGTACAATAAATGAAACGGTATCAATAACAAGTATTTCCTTCTAGCTCACTGTGGATCTGAGTCTCAGTCACATGATCACTTGCGTCTCCAATCCAAAGAGTAGTGAGTTAAGTCTACAGTCTCCTCATGCATTCACCCAACACAGTTGGCGTGCAGTAGTCAATGACTGTGTGTGTTCATATCAATCCTACCACAGGCGACAGGTTCACTGGTACCAGGGGAGGAATGAGTGAAGTTCTCCATCGACATCCAAAACAAACGGGTCCTTGGGTAGCTCGCCACCCAGCCTGCATAACAATAAATTATGGAGCTAAATTGGGGCCATAAAGTTTGTTCGAAAAAAAAAAAAAAAATTTGAAACTGAAAAATTACTTTGAAAAATTTAAACAGGAAAATAAGTTTTCTAACTGAAAAAAAAAGATGTGAAACGGGGAAAAAAAAAAAAAATTTCAAAACTATTTTTCAGATTCAAGTTTTTTTTTTTTTGCACTTTCAGATTTTTTTTTTTCCAACAAACTTTATGGCCCCAATTTAGCTCCATAATAAATCCTTATTGCACACAGTTCTGGCATTACAATTGTGAGTGGCCATATTTGGCACAACCCACAAATCCTCACGAACACTGAATGACTTATCAAAGAACTACTTTACTGTAAAATAGGTTCCATCTGGGGCTGGTTGGAGGGGTTGGATCACTGGTGAGTCGGTTAGAACTCCAGAAAAGAGTAGAGTCGCACTCCCGTGGGTTCAGTAACAGTAATTTACTGATTATTTTCTATGGTACAGGAACTGGATGTGTGTGGTTCTAAAACAGACAACAAATAATGTGACAACAGTGTCTAAATAATGCCAAATAACTACAATACTATCACCATGACACTCTTCATGACTGCAACATTAATGTTTCTCAATACACTGGGTTTACAAAGTACAACACACTGAACTCACGTAGGTAGCACTCACTAAAATGTGCATGCGAACAGAGCATGATATCAATTAAGGGTGAAACATGTATATTTTGATAAATAAACTATGTCATTTACTGTTAACATCACTTACTTGTATTTTCACGCACACAACTCAAACTGGGGTGGCTAGCAAACTCTAAACAGCAAATAATTCCACCAACTTAAGACGGTAAACTCCGGTTCAGCTCCTCTCCCCTCTCTGCCATTCCTTGTCTGCATGCTGCACACTGGTGTTCTAAGCTCCGCCCCCCTTAAAGGGCCAGCGTGACCGTTCCTTTTAGGCAGCCTTTTCCACATTTACAAACATTAACAATTACACACACTACAGTACTTAATTGCATAAAACAAAACATTCGCAGACTCAATTCACTGAGCAACAATGAAATACACTCACTTTTAAGTACACAGTACTAAAACACGATTAACTTTAATACCGCCAGTTAGCATCAATCGAGAATAACTGCCCCCAGCTAGCACAGCTCCCAGCAACACACCCTGCTGGCTGACGAGCTAATGCTAAGACTGCTAGCTTAGCTTAGCTTAGCTACAGCTCCTGTTACGTCTACTCACCAAGACGACTGGCGAGCAATCAAGCTGTATAAACTCGTCGCTCGCCGTTTCAATCGGCCTTACTTTCTCCCACAACCACTTCAGAGAAATGGGAAAAGCGCATCTCCTCGCTTCCTTCCTTTCTGAAATTCCGCTCTCGTCTCCTATCGCTCGCGCCACTCAGGGTTCCCGCTCTAACTGCACCGTGCCTGCTCAGTGAGGGGAGGGGAGGGGAGGAAACGTTTCCTCCCTCCAATAGGATCTTAGAAATCCTGAGTAACTAGGGTAATTAGAACTTTTCAAAATAAAATCGGAAATGTGTTATTGAATCAAATAAACTAAGATAACCTCTTTTTTCCTTTACCCTTCCCCATACGAATATAATACTGAACATTAAATAAACGGTTTGAAAAAATGTAGCTTTCTTTTCACCGGGCTACACTTACCACCAGTGACCATTATAATTCGATACAATTCAATATGCAGATATTTAGAAAAGGTCTCTGCCAACCTTTAGGTGGAGATCTCCTGGTCACTGATGGCGTCTGAAGTCAGTACTGTCGTGCGGAACCTCGAAGCGGCGATTATCGGTGGCCAAATTCACTCCTTATTCCCAAGAAACTCAAAAAACATACATAAAAACATCTGAAAATCAAAAACATTCATGTTTGATCACGTCAGGCGTCACCATCTGAATGAATTTAAATAAGTGTGTGCTGCTTAAGCCTTTAGGTTTCTGCGTGTTCGTTTATCGAACAGGAATGACACAAAACATCAGACCAAAACACACATTCTTTTCCAGTACATCATCGGCATGTGATTTTGTTGCTTCTCTACTATGCAGTCTTATTTCTGTCTGCTGTACAGTGTTATTTCAACACCTTCACCTTGTTGTGAAGATTAATTCTGCAATATGCTACTTAATACTATATTTCTATTTAAATTATTTATGGTATGTCTCATGTGCAGCTTATTTACATTCCTTACTTCACTGTACTACTTTTTAGAATCAAAGTTCAATTACCCAACCAATTTATTCAGCCAATATAAGTACGAAGCTGTTGGTCATGTTCCAGTTTCTCCTTCTCTGACCAAGGCAATCCTGATCTGGATCGGTTGTAGATACAATTAAAACCACAATTTCTAATAAAGCCACTGGAGATGAGCAGGATTCATTCCAAGGATTTATTACACACAGAGTTAACCAGAGCAAGAAAGCAGTTAAGCGCCTCCTGGGAGTGTAGCCTTAAGCAGTCAGCATAACAAGCAAAGACAAAGATGTTCCTGAGCTGCTCTGCAGCAAAGCAGATAAATTATTCCATATAGCACTTTCTCCATCCCCTCCTTTGTTCCCAGCTAATTTGCATAGGTTTCTTCCCCCAAAAACCTGAACTGTCACAGACTGGCTGTGTGGCCGGCAGGGGCGGAGCCAATTACAGGACACATGAGACTGAATTAACTTTTAGTAGCTTTAATGCTGAAACTTCTTAGTGTTCCAAAATACAAGACAGAACTTCAAAAATCCAAGGTTGTATATAATCCCAAACATGACACACTTGGAACTTAAAGAGGTGGGGTCACACACAGCAGGTAGGAACCACAGACCAGGACACAACAAGGAACAGAAGAAAATTGAGGGCTTAAATACACACAAGGTAATTAGGGAGAGTGGACTCAGCAGGGAGCAACACGTGAATCAAATGAAAGAAATAACACAAAGGAAGCAAAACCAAGCACAAAGTACAGGGAAAACGAGACTGTCAAAATAAAATAGGAAGTGAGCAACCACGATGCACAGGTTATAACATATATACTGGGGAACAGGCACAAGAGATGCCACAGCCCAAAATATAACAAAAAACAGAACTTCTACATGTTTTGTCTCTGCTTAACCAGCCCGTCCTTCACATGCCTAAAGCACATGTCACCGGGGTACCCATTGGTTTACAGCAGTTTGGAACAAATGTCATAATGATGTATCTTCTCCCAAATAAAGTCTCTGCTATGAAAGCACCTCTTGGACCATCCCCACTTAGCTAGAATTTATCACTAATTCATATTATACAAACACAGGTGGGTTTGCAGAACTCAACTTTTGAGAGGTCCACTGTCATAAAGTTACCTGAAATACAACAAGAGGTCATATGAGGTCATGTGAACCAAAAAGTGTCCAAATGAATGTGAGGTCTTAACATAAATGAGAGCAAGTATAACAGGCCTCATTTTTACTTTTAATATTTTTTTATTTTTATCCTACTAATTTAGAGTATACAGTGAGGATTAATCCAGATATAATTATCAATAAATTATATAAATATAATAGCTGTGAATACCAATATCAGAGTAATGAAAAAATTCCAACAATGCCAAATAACTAGAAATAAAAAAAGAAAAATCAAACTTTTCATTCACCACTTAAAAGGGTCCTCCTGCCATTGGAGACCTGGGTATTCACTCCCACTTTCACTCCAGTTTGTTGCCCCTAAATACAGTTTGTGTCAAGACAAAGTCAGTCACTATAAACAGATTCAAAATGGCTGGATATGGGCACGTTCATTTTGGTACATTCTTCTCTGTAAGGTGACTCTGATGCAGAGGCAGTTTGCTGATCAGTTACAGAGCATCTAACCTTCAGGCACAAACCGTCCAACCAGGTATCAAAGCCCACAGCTGTAGGACCAATGAGGTTATTTCACTGGTAGGAAAGTGATGTGAATCATTCACCTTCAGACACCAGATATCATTAGCTCAACAAACAGGATGCAGCAGTTTCATTAACTTTGATCAACAGACTTCTGTCTGTGTATAAATAAACTCCCCATAAATAATCCAGAGGACTTCTGGAGTTTTTTTTTTTTTTTAAGATGTATAATAATATGAATGTGAGTGTTAAATATTGTTACCCTCTTCAAATAACAGCATAAGTCATTTTAGTAGAGATTTTATTCTTGCGTAAACCATCATATTTTCAATATTTGCTTCAGTTTTTTGTCTTTTCTAAAAAATGGAGTTGTAGCAGGCTGAGTACGTGTGAGGGAACTGTGGAGAGGAGAGGGGATGCCCAGATGTTTTGGACACATGTGTCTCCTGTAGAAGAACAACATCTGCTTTTAAGTCTTTTAACCGATTAAAAATGTTTTGCCTCTTTTCCCTCGAACCAGCTCCATGTACATTCATGAGACAAACCTCAGTGTGTTAATGTTTAAACTAATTGGTGGAGTGTTGTGTGCTCGCTAAAGGTGTGTGTGTGTATGCGCTAAATGCTGGTCTGTGTGCGTCTGTGCTGTATGTTAGTATGGCAGACTACAACACTGAAAGTGAAATAAACATAGTGCTGAGTGCAGAAGGAGAAAAGACGTGAAAAAAAAGGGATCTAAGTGAAATAAAACGGTGCAAACACCAAAACAACATTTTTTAAAACTAGAACAGGCAGAAGGGAAAGAAAAAAATAAAAACTAAAAATCACGGCACTATACTGATTATACCGGCATTAATGATCATCTTTAGACAAATGTGTATACATTCAAACACGAGTAGAAAAGACGACAAAAAAAGAAAAAGTCCATCTGTACAAACACACACTCATTATTGAACCAGTTTGACCAGGACACACACACACACAGTAAGTGTGTCTAAGAAACCTTTGGACTTTTTCTCCTGAATTTGAATCATACTCACACAGCAACAATTTATGAAGTCTGTTTATTACTCTGAACATGTTGGACAGGAGGTCACGACCTTTGACTTTTCTAGTTCAGACCAAGTTGATGTAAATCCACAGACAGTCAGGGTGGAGTGGGACATCGTCTCTACACATTTACCTGTTTTACTGAAACTAGTTCACTTCCTTCCTTAAACTGCACAAACAGACACACAAACACACACTGAGGCTGCACATACCAGCAGATCATATGATAGGACACACACACACACAGAGTGTCTCTGTGCAAGCAAGTCAGTGTCTGACAAGGATGCTGACACACACACACACACACACACACACACACACACACACACACACACACACACACACACACACACACACACACACACACACACACACACCTCTTTTCCACAGAGGTACTGAGGCTCTGATGATTAATTTGTTATTAGCTCAGGAACAAGAATCACATTTTGTTGTCACTTAAAGTTTTTTTTAACACAAATCATCATTTATGAGTTTTTCACCTGTTACATTTATAAAAATATGAAGTTTGTAAAATCAGTTTATTGTAAATGAATCTGAAATCAAACACTGAAGGCTGTTTGATGAAGTTGAGTAAATGTTCTGATGAGCTTCATTGTCCTCTTAAATAAATGCTGTATGATGGATCTCAGAGCTACATTACAATAACAATAATCCATAAACCTTGTTAAGTACTGATAATGTTAATAATGAGCTGTTCTGGTTCTGTTGGGCTCTCACAGAGTGAAGCTGAGCTCTGTGAGCTCTGACAGACATGAGCAGCAAACACAATCAGAGATCCTTCTGTTCTCTCTCAGGAATTGTAGCCAAATGTTTCTCATGCTGTAACGTGTCCTGAGCAGCTTCATATCCCACATGGTGATACGGTCAATTATCAGAGGACACATCAAATCCTCTGCATCACAGACATTACACTGCTGCAGGTTATTGAAGTATGATCGTCCCATCATGCTGATGCTCACAGAGGAGATCAAGGATTCAAGGATCCTTGGACACTGCATTAAATTACAGGTGGATTTTCACATTAAACAATAATAAAACAGTGACCTCTGACACTAAATAAGAGATAAATCAGATTTTGTTGTCAGACTGTGACAGCTGGAGTGGATTTCCAGCCCCCACCTTTGACAATACTCAGAGTATTTGTATGTTTTCACTGAGTTATTTGACATAAAAATACAAACTAACACAGAAATAAATAAAGCAGCTGATTCTGAGGGGCAGGATCAGCTGTTCTTTATATCAGATGTAGCACTCAGCTGATAGGTGGAGGAAACAGGAATGTTGTTGATAAGGTGGAGCTGTGGGTGCTGATGTCACACAGGTGTGTTTGTATAAAACAGCTGATACAACTGATGCAGGTCAGTTTGGGCTGTGGCTGTTTGTACAGAGGTCACATTTATATTTAATCTTTGCAGATTGATTTGAAATATTTACTTGGGTGGATTCAGTTTGTCAGCAGAGAGTTTGAGGCTCTCAGAGCTCCTTCATCAACAGTAAGTGTTTAAAATGACATCTTTCAGCCTTTTAGCTCATCTGACTGAAGTTACTCTCTACTGACAGATGTGTGCATTGATTGTTTTCATATGTGATTATGGTCCTTACACTAAGTTGTAGACTAAAACAAATACAGTATTTCCTATGAAAATAACTATTAATGTGAATTAACTTTTAACTTTAAACATGTTACCTCCATCTTCAGTCCTCTGTGAATCGCCACCTTATCATAGTGGAGATGTCTGTGTGTCGCAGTGATCCCAGGAGCTACGTTGTCTGGGGGCTTGTCCCCCTTGTAGGGTCTCCCATAGCAAGTTGGCCCTGGGAGAGCGAAGCAGTCTGAACTAGTGCGTAAGGTTGAGCGATACCGAGTAGATATATATTCGGGCTCACCTCAAGGCATGGCCAGGGCTCTGGAGCCAGTCCCTCAGTGGCCTCAGGGTCTCATCTCTGCTTTTTGCAGATGATGCAGTCCTATTGGCTTCATCAGGTGGTGGCCTCCAGCTCGCAGTGGAGCAGTTTGCAGCTGAGTGTGAAGCGGCTGGCATGAGAATCAGCACCTCTAAGTCTGAGGCCATGGTCCTCTGCCAGAAAAGAGTGGAGCGCCCACTCTGGCTCAAGGCTGAGTTCCTGCCCCTAGTGGAGGAGTTTAAGTATCTCAGGTCCAGTTCATGAGTGATGGGAGAGTGGAACAGGAGATCGACAGATGGATCGGGGCTGCGTCTGCAGTGATGCGGACGCTGAATGTGTCTGTTGTGGTGAAGAGGGAGCTGAGTGTAAAAGCGAAGCTGTCTATTAACCAGACGATCTACGTTCCTACCCTCACCTATGGTCACGAGCTTTGGGTAATGACTGAAAGAATAAGATCGTGAATACAACCGGCAGAAACGAGCTTCCTCGAAAGGGTGGCCGACCTCTCCCTTAGAGCTAGGGTGAGGAGTGCGGCCATTCGTGAGGGGATCACAGTAGAGCCCTTATTCCTCCACATTGAGAGGAGCCAGTTGAGGTGGTTCGGGCATCTGACTAGGATGTTGCCTGGGCACCTCTTGGCCCCGAGTAGACCCAGGATACACTGGAGAGATTATATCTCTCGGCTGACCTGTCTTGGGGTCCTTCTGCATGAGCTGGAGGAGGTGGCTGGGGAGAGGGAGGTCTGGGCTTCTCTGCTTAGGCTGCTGCCCCCACGACCCGGCCTCGAATAGGCACAAGAAAATGGATGGATGGATGGATGGATGGATGGATGGATGGATGGATGGATGGATGGATGGATGGATGGATGGATGGATGGATGGATTGTCAAATATCTGAGCTCAGGCTGCAGAAAACTGGAATGTGGTTTCTCTTCTGTCACAGTTCTGGGTGTTGTAACGTCTGGGTTGTGTTTGGTGGTGAAGAGGAGGCGGCGGGCAGCCAAAAAAACGCACAAGCACACTGGCACTGAGAATTTCAGTGTTGCCCTTTTAATAAACGTAATCTTCACAACCTTATGAAGCCCGGTTGAACGGCTGCTACATAAACAGTGTTCATACAACCTATGACGGTACAAAAAATAAGAAAAAGGAAAGGTCCGCCTCAAGCCAAAATGTCCGTGTGCAAAACACATCTCCCGCGCTCTCTACTGAGGAGCGGTGGGCGCACACTGGTGACATCATCAACATAAAAAGACCAGACTGTCGTAAAGAGACATCACAATTACGACTGTTACAGGTTCCGATTTCATGACGCCGCTCACTGGGCTGTGGCCGAGCGGCGTTCATTCAGTGGGAGGAGTTTTTGCAGGTTATTGGTAAGGCAAGTTTTCCTCGCCGTTTTGACTTGTTTTTTCCGGAAGATGACAAACAAGTTTCTCCTCCGGGGCTCGGATGTCATTAAACCTGATCCTTTGTCTCCTGTGTAATCCTGCTGAACGAGAGTCAAAGAACAAACACACAAATGGAAACACATTCACAGAAACACTTTGTGTTCCTTGATATCTGACACACAAAGACTAAAGTGTGATGAAATGAGGCTTTTATTGTTTATAATTATTTTTTTATTACCTTTATTTTACCAGTAAGGCCCATTTAGATCTCAATCTGTTTTACAGCAGCAAACAAACTCAAACATCTCAAAATACTAAAATTAAAACTTACAATATAAATCATTGCAATATACAATATATTGTTAAATGCTAGATTGTATCTGTCTGTTAGTCACAGTTGTTTGCATGGTTGCTTTTTCTATAATTTCATATAACTATATGTAGTTATATCTAAAGTCAGAGCAGGACAGAGACGGCAGTCTCAGCTCCATCCAGCAGCTGCAACATGTTTAACTTTCTGTATTAGTTTTTATTTGTTTGTTTTTTGTTTATTTTATTAAATAAATTAATCAGTAAAAAAAACTTTTATGATGATTGAGCACAAAAACAGAATCATCAAAAACCAACCTGAGCTACAGACACCGACCAAGTGAAAATCACCTTTTTGGGAATCAAATCTTTTCCTTTTATTTGTTTCTCCTCGTTCTTTGAGATACAAGAAGATCTGTGGTTAATCTCACTATCAATAAAGGGCTTCCTCTAAGCAGTACCTGAATTGGGAACTATTTTTCTTTCTGCTGAAATCCGTGCCCTGGAATCACCCTTTCAAATGCATTTCATGTGGGAATTGTTAGGAGCTCTTATCCTGAATCCTTTATATAATAATTGTAAATAAAGTTTGCATTATTGTTTCACATTAAATTCTAGAATAGAATTTAAAATCCTTCTCCTTACCTACAAGGTCTTGAATAATCAGGTCCCATCTTATCTCAAAGACCTCATAGTACCATATCACCCCAACAGAGCACTTCTCTCTCAGACTGCTGGCTTACTTGTGGTTCCTCGGATACTTAAGAGTAGAATGGGAGGCAGAGCCTTCAGCTTTCAGGCCCCTCTTCTGTGGAACCAGCTCCCAGCTTGGATTCAGGACACAGACACCCTCTCTATTTTTAAGATTAGGCTTAAAACTTTCCTTTATGATAAAGCTTATAGTTAGGGCTGGATCAGGTGAACCTGAACCCTCCCTTAGTTATGCTGCTATAGGCCTAGGCTGCTGGGGGGGTTCCCATAACGCACTGTTTCTTTTCATTCACCTTATTTACTTTGTTTATACTCCACTCTGCATTTAATCATTAATTGTTATTAATCTCTTGCTCTCTTCCACAGCATGTCTTTTCTCTCAGCTCAGCCCAACCGGTCACAGCAGATGACCCCCCCTCCCTGAGCCTGGTTCTGCTGGAGGTTTCTTCCTGTTAAAAGGGAGTTTTTCCTTCCTACTGTCACCAAGTGCTGCTCATCAGAGGCAGAGGTCATCTCTTCACTGAACTAGTCCACCATCACCCACAAAAAAAACCCAGCGCTAATTAACATGGCAGCAATTTTTGATATTCATAAGTTTTTTCTTCAGTTCTTGTCTTTCTGATAAACTACAAACACGTGAACATGTGACTCACAGTGAGTCATGTTTGAAGTCCGCTCCCATCTAGTGGTCACACAGCTGATGTAATACAGCAGTGTGACCAGATTTCTGTGGGCATCTGAATGTGTAAAAAGGTTAATATTTAAATTTATTTTTAATGATGTTCTTATTGCTGATATTCATGATGATGTGAACTAGCTGTTTTCTTTTTTTTTTCACAATTTTATGACATTTTTGGTAAAAAAAAAAATATATATATTGTTTAAAAAAGGCTGATGTCCCTGCACTCCCAAAACCTTTATTAACTTCATGTCGCTCATTGTGATACACAAAGATATAATCTGATCCCAGGTCAGCTCTGCTCCACCGTACACCTATGAGGTTCTTATTTCAAGCTCAGCATGACTCATTATGTCTTCTATTTAGCAGGACTGCATTCTGTCCAACACATGAAAAATAATCTGGTCCTTTCTTCTCATGAAAACACAAACCTCGTATGTTCCAGTGTCAACATCCAGCTCCACCCTCCTCTGTCTGTGCAGCACATCCACCTGGTTCTTCACAGCTGGATGCTGCTGTTCTGGATCAGACCTCTAAGCTGTGGTCCTTCCTATTTGGAGTTTGATGTGGCAGAGTGACAGTGACAGACACACTCAGTTCTTTTATTTTTCTGGAAGAGGAAACAACACAGAGCAGAGAGGTCAAAGAGGTCAGAGTACAACAGAGAGCAGCAGCCAATCAGAGAGAGGAGCTACAGAGAGATCAGTGGTCTCTGAGTCCCTCCATCCAGAATAGAGATTATTATTAATAAGCTACAAACCAGTTCCTGACAGTCTGCTTTAAAAGGAAAGTGTGAAACACACATTTTAGTTCAGACATCTCTTCATGTTACCTTTGTGCTCTTAGTGAGACTAAAAAAATACCAAAGGTCAGCATGAAGGCTGTGAGTCCTGGCTATACCCTCTGAGCTCCATCGCTCCACTGGTTCTGTGAACACAGCATGAGTCGTCACAGCAGTAATGAATGAGTGATGACTTGGGATGAAACCACAGCGTGAGGGGGTCCACGTGCCTCCCAGCACCCTGCAGATATCTAACTGATGACCACAGACACAGGGCTGCTGCTCAGTCGTGTTTTTACAGGATCAGGAGAGAAGCTGTCCGCACAGAGGGGGGCAGACCATCATCTGGAGGTCTTTGTTCAGTTCAGAAGTTTCAGCACCAAGGACAGCGTGCAGCACTGTCCTTCAGCACCACTGAGCCCACAGATGGGCTACAGTACTGCCCCTGCTGCTCAGCCTGTTAAAAAGCCAAGCAGAGAGACTCATGCATATACTTGCTGCAGCTTCCTGGGACCAGCCAGTGGCCTCAGTTTCAATCATCAGGGGTTTAGTCTTTAAGTGCTGGAGCCCACAAATGAAACCTGTAGCAGAGTCTGAACTGGGTTTTTTTGAAGTAACATTTCCCACAGTCACAGGTTTGCAGACAGCAGTCAGCTATAACTGAGGCCATGATCAAATAAACACATCATCAAGTCCTTTGTCATTTTCATCTCCATGTCAGCGAGTCAGGAGGAGGCTCTAACATGAGTTACAGCAAGTGTTGCAGCTCAAATGTCACAACACAGCTGACACGTGGCCCATGAGGAGGACCTGCAGCTGAGTCGAGGCAGCCAGACTCTCTCTGAGTTAAGCTGCCAGTCAAAGCCAAAAACATTACAGATGTCGGCCACATCTGGGCCAAACATTAATTACCATCTGGAAAAACAATGAAAGCCTTCCTCCAGACATTCAGATCTCTTTGTTGGCAGCTGTTACACACAGATTGTAAACAGATCAAGTAAATAAGAATATTTAGATGATTTTGACCCACCACTTACTCACTGAGAGAACCACAACCAAACAGGCTCTGTTCCTGTTACATCACAGCCAGGTTTAACTCAGCTTTAATCCAGCCGAGTCACCTCTGTTCTGGACTTTCAGAGGATGTTTCTGTTAAAGTCTTCAATCAGCAGTTTTACTCTGATTCAAATCAATTCAGTTCGATTTTATTTATACAGTCGCCTCAGGGCACTTTGTATTGCGAGTAAAGACCCTACAATAATACAGAGAAAACCCAACAGTCAAAACGACCCCCTATGAGCAGCACTTGGTGACAGTGGGAAGGAAAAACTCCCCTTAACAGGAAGAAACCTCCAGCAGAACCGGGCTCAGGGAGGGGGAGTCATCTGCTGCGACTGGTTGGGGCTGAGGGGAGAGAAATGACACGCTGTGGAAGAGAGCCAGAGATTAATAATAACTAATGATGATTTTATATCAGATATAATGAAACATGTCAGAAATACTTCATTACTGTACTTAAGTAGATTTTTCAGGTATCTGTACTTGAGTATTTATTTTTCTGTCTACTTTTTACTTTTACTCCCTACATTTTTACACAAGTATCTGTACTTTCTACTTCTTACATATTCAAACAGACTCGTTACTTTAGGTTTAACGCATTTGCATTCCGGTCAGTGCGCCGTCAAACATCAAATGATCTGAGCGGTGGAATAATAACATATGAGACAATCCTACTGGCGTATCCTCCATCCCTGTTATTATCGCATCCAAAGACATTAAAGAGGCAAAACTGTAAAATTAATGTCTCATTTATAGCGCTATAATCAGGGGTTACAGTGTCGCAGTAATTCAGCATTTAGCACTACAGAAGAGGAGCGAGCATAAAGAGAGAAACATGTGGCAGGTAATTTTAAATGCAACGTTTCTAAATGCTCAACAAATATCAGCACAAAGAGTCTGCAGTTTGTCACACAGTGTGTCTGCTAGCTAAAAGAAGAGCTGCTATGTTTCCAGGGAGAGCAAAGAATGAGCGATAATTTCACTCAGATGGAGAAAGATGTAAGAAAGAGGAAGGAGAGGAAGAAGAGAGCAGCAGCAGCAGGTCAGCTGATCACAGCCTGCACACCAACATCATTTACTGCAGCTACAATAGAAAGCTGTGATTCTTCTCCCCATGCAGAGCCACTACAGCTGATCTTAGGGTTCCTCCACCTTCTGAATCCCACTGTAACCCCTGAGTATCCTCATGTTGGTGTTTAGGTGGAGGCACAGTCACCCTCTACTATGGAGGACACAGACAATAGAGCTGTGTTTAAATTCCCTTTAACAGTTTGTGTCCTACAGAACAGATTCAAGCTGAGTGCATTCATTAGAAATAAAATTTAGATTGGAATAACATTTGTATTCTCATGTATTATTTTATATTATTACAATAATATATGATGAGGTGCAGTTAGCTTTACAGAACAATAGCAGGTAGAAACATTCTTCAGAGAACTACTTTTACTTCCTTACTTTGAGTACATTTCAGAGCCTGTACTTTTTTACTTTTACATGAGTAAAGAAGTTGAACCAGTACTTTGACTTTTACCAGAGTAGTTTTTAACACAAGTACTTGTACTTCTACAGAATGTCAGTACTTTTGTCACTTCTGGTCCTCAGTATTTGTATTGTATTGAACTCTGATGCAGAGCCAGTTTGCTGATCAGTTGCAGAGCATTTATCTTCAAGCAGAAACTGTCCAACCATGTATCAAAGCCCACAGCTGTAGGAATAGTAAGGTCACTAAACTGGTATGAAAATGACGTGACTCATACACCTTCAGTCACATCATTCCAACAAATCTGTCAGCTAGTGCTCTGCAGCTCCATGATAACAAAGAGTAGAGAATTTTTTACTTTCCTTTTTAATTTTTATGTCTGTATCAGTAACTGCATCTCTTTGGACTGTGGGAGGAAACCCACACAAATGGGGAGAACATGCAAACTCCATACAGAAAGGCCCAGACCAAGGTGGATTAAGGGGCTCGACACACTGGGAGCAACTAACGACAGCGACAAATGGCCCGCATCACCACTGGGGTGAAACCAAACACATGGGACGCGTTAGCGATGGCAGCTTTGCGACTCATTTGCTCATGTCTCTCATCTCCAAGATATTTGATTGGTTATGAAACTGGAGGGATTTTGACATTTTCAAAGCAGTCTGTGTCAGACAGGTAATAAAGATGAGGAGTCAGAAGATTTTACTGGAACTGACAGAAATCTTGCTGTTAAGTCTCCTCTACAAAAGAAAAAGACAACCTTTGGTTCATCCTATATTATCACAAAATATCCTCTCTGTCCTTCTGTTTAAGGTCAGCCTGGCGCCAACAAGTTCCCATATGGCTGCCTTTTATGTGTATCTTGATAATCACTGAGTGAAGTGTCATATAAAATAGGAAAGTCAAACACAGCTAAAATTATGCTTTCCTTCTGAAAGTGGTTGCAGACTGCAGCATGTAGCATACTCTCTGCTCACTGGTCAGTCAATGAAACCCTCGCTGATTGGTTTAGTGCCACGCAACTGTGACAAAAGTAGAACATTTTTCAATTTTGTTGTATCCCGTCACCTGCCCTCATGTGCACATCTATGAGCTCAAAATTTCAAATGCATGAGTTTTGCCGGTTGCTTGGCTGGAGGAGGGCAAGCGATTGTCATGTCATTGCATAAGCACCACAGGAAATGAATGAAGAGGGAGTGAGGTCACTCCCCGTGTGTCGAGCCCCTCAAACCCAGACCTAACCACCCCGGCACTGGGTTAGATTAATTGGTGACTCTAAATTGCTCAAAGGTGTGAATGTGAGTATGAGTGGTTGTTTGTCTCTCTGTGTTAGCCCTACGACAGGCTGGTGACCTCTACAGGGTGTACCCTGCCTCTCACCATATGACAGCTGGGATAGGCTCCAGGCTCCAGGCTCCAGGCCCCCCAAGACCCCAAACAGGATAAGCAGAGGAGGATGGATGATTTATTCAGTGTGTTCTAAACAAACAGGATTCTGGATCGTCTGCAGCAGTTTCATCAACTTTGATCGACAGATTTCTGTCTGTGTATAAATAAACTTCCCATAATCGAGAGGACTTTTGGAGGGATTTTCTTTTTTAACATAAACTATTCTAGCTCATGTTTTTATAATAATTTGCATGTGAGTGTTAAATATTTAAATCAATGCTACCAAAACATGTTTGGATCAGAGGAAAAGCTATTTCAGACTTGGTGCTTTGCTAGCAAGAAACTGTGTGACTGTCAAAGAAATGAAAGAAGAACCAGATTAAAACCACAAGCAAACAAAGAAGTTTTCCAAAGCGTGGCATGACTTTAACCAAACGGGACATGCCCACAGTTTCTCTTAGTGGTTTTTATCTATTGCCCATCTCAGAAGTAAATGCAGGAATAAGAAAGTGGGAAGTTTTAGGCTGACTCAGCAACTCATGACAATGATTAAAAAACTCTTATATAAACTCTTTTTTTCCCCCCTTTCCTCTGTTCAAGCAGTCACTGCACAGACCCTTCTTCAGATAGTCTAGGACAACACAAAAGAATACGGCTCTTGTTTTGTGTATTTTCTCTCTTTTTTCTTTAAACATAAACCCTGTTTGGTACTTACTTGAAAAGTTTTCATTTTAATTAAAAAAAAAATTTCTTGGTTGGAACACTTCCTGTGGATCTGCTCTGTAGCAGTTTATGGAAGTGATTTCTTAAAAGTAACTTAAGTTAGAATAACAGGTGCAGCAGGAAATTCCCGTGTGGTGGTGCCGGCACAGTCTGTGAAAAAGAAACTGAACAACGCAATAAAAAGACAGAATCAAACACAGACACAGCAGATCAGCTACAGCAGCTTGGCAAACACACATCGTCTGTGCTTTCTCTCATCACATTAACAGGTCGGTATCAGAATAAAACCACATTGCTTGAAATATGAAAAGCTTACAGATATTTTGGCACTTTTGATTCTCATATTCTCATATATTCAGTAAAATAACTCAGGATTGTATAATATTTTGTTTAAAAAAACTCAAAATAATTTGAATTTTTTTTTTTTTTACCAGATTTTTCTAATGTTATTTTGAAAATGGATGATGATGAAGAAGTTCTCCTCCAGAAACTGAAAGGACTGGTTACAAACATCAAATGGAGCAAAGATCAGGTCATTGAGTTGTTTGATGCTCTTTTAAAGCGATTTGAATCAATAAATGAGAAGTCACATCTCCTCACATGGATGATCAAAATGCTGCACTGCATAGAGATTCATTTTATTACTTCAGATTGGAAATGTGAAAATGGAAAAACACTTCTGGAAATGATCCAAGACAAAAGTGTAACAGATGAAAACTTGAAGGAATATTTAGCCAATGACAGAGAGAAGACCTTGGAGGAAATAATTGATGAAATCCAGCAAGAACAGCTGAACCAGGTTGATGAAAAGCTTTTAGCTGATGTCAGAGATATTGTATCAACAGTCCATGAAGGACGTGATATTCCCAATGACAGCTCAAAGAACAGTGAACTGAAAAACATCCTAAAGAAACTCTGTTTGGCAGTGGAAAAAACTCAAACTGAAAACAATAAGAAGCCATTTCGGCCACGGCTGACACAGATGGTGAGCTGGAGTCTTCTGGCTCTTTCAGAAACAGGGCAGTTACTTCAGGTCAGGACTGGAGAGGGGAAGTCCTGCATCGTGGCCATGTTTGCAGCTTTCAGGGCTCTGAGAGGGGAAACAGTCGACATCATGTCGAGTTCACCGGTTCTTGCAAAGAGAGATTTTGAAGAATGGCAAAGATTTTATAAAGAGTTGAAGATCCGTGCAGACCACAACTGCAACAAAACAAATGAAGATTTAAAAAATTGCTACAAGTGTCAAATTGTTTACGGCACTGCAGGACAATTTGCTGGTGACTGGCTCCGGCAACGCTTTCACAGATTAGACATATTAGGACAGAGGGACTTCCAGTGTGCAATAGTGGATGAAGTAGATTCCCTGATGCTAGACAAAGGTCATCATACAGTCTATTTAAGCAGTAACATGCCTGCTTTGCAGCATCTCAACCCACTCTTGGCATGTATATGGGCCACTGTTAATCAGTACAAGAAAACAGGCACAGCTGCAACTGTGGGGCCAAAAACATGTTTTTATCAAGTGCTTGAAAACATGAAGGTCAAAGATGGTGATGAGTTCATCCTTCGTCAGATAGCAGAGGACACAGGTATACTGACAACAGGATCAGTCAAAGACCTGAGAGAGAACCAGAGCCTCTTAACTGAAATGACTAAAAGTGTTACTGTGAAGCAGCTGGCTGAGTTCTTTAAGGCAGTGGAAAGAAGATTCCCATCATGCCGGTTTTCTCTTCACCACATAAACAGCAACGGTGCAATGGAGGAACTTCACAAAGAGCTGCAGAGTGAAAATGGGGAAACTAGAAGAGTGTCACTGCTTTTACTGGATGGTGGCTTCTGTCAGTACATGTACTCTGATCCAAATAGTGTGCTGACTGCTGTAGAACAGGAAGTAAAGAGTGTAATTCATTTTACACCATGTGACCTGAGCCAGGCTAAAAGCAGCTGCTACATCCCAGGTTTCCTCTCAGAGCTGGTCGAATCTAAACTAAAAGTCTGGATTAAAAATGCGTTTAAAGCAACAGTCATGACAGAAGACCACGAATATGTGATGGAGAAACATGGAATCGTGCCTGTGGACTACAGCTGCACAGGAGTTGTTGAAAACTACATGAAGTCGACTGATGGACTGCAGCAGGTCATTGAACTGAAACATGAGTCAAAGATGAGTGACATGACCGCGATCACAAACTACATGTCCAATGTTGGCTTACTGCAGAAGTACAGAAAGCAGTATGGAAGTCAGATCTATGGGATGTCTGGGACTCTCGGCCAAAAAGCAGAGACTGAGACTCTGCAAAAGATTTATGATATCAAAACCTGTCAGATTCCTTCATTCAAACGTAGGAAGCTGTTTGAGGTTGAAGGTGTGGTCCTGGAGGATGAAAAAGAATGGACTGAAAAAATCTGTGATGTCATCATTGCACAAACCAGGCCTACATCATACAGGAACCCAAGAGCTGTGCTGGTCATCTGTGAGACCATCAAACGAGCAAAGATGATCCATCATCAACTTGGAGACAGAATCAAGAACAAAAGTCTTTATATAAGCAACAACATGGACAACAGACCAATCTTTTCCAAGGAGCTCAAAGCAGGAGAAGTCATCATAGCAACAAACCTCGCAGGCCGTGGAACCGACCTGAAGGTTTCTGATGACGTGAAGAGAGCTGGAGGTTTGTTTGTTTTGCAGACCTTCCTGCCCATGAATGCTCGTGTGGAGGCGCAGGCATTTGGACGCACAGCAAAACAAGGATCTCCAGGATCTGCTCAGCTCATTGTGTGTTTGAATCATCTGTCAGAGCTGTCAGAGCTGTCAGAGCTGCTCCAATTACTGCTTTTAACAAGCAAACTTTTCTCAGTCCTTAGAGCTCTAACCGATGTCACTCCACTTAATCTGAGAAGCCACAATGATAAAGTATCTGCAGATATGTCTTCAGCTCTCGAGGATCTTTTGACTGAAGCTTCACTACAGGAAATTAACAAAGCTAAAGAGGTCAGAGACAGATCAGTGGCTGATGGACTATCACACTACCTGAAGTCTGACATCCCAGACTTGAAGAAGAAGGAAGAGCTCTTCAATGATTATCTGCACATATTGGATGATGTGTACAAAAGAAGCAACAACAAGCCAGAAGCTTCATATTTGTCTGCTCTGAATGAGTTTTGGGGTATGTGGCTACTCACAAGCTTCAGTGAAAAAGACTTTATTGAAGACTTGAAAAGTAGACTGAAAGCAGAACTGGACACAGCCAGGGAGAAACTCAGAAGGAGAGAATCACCCTCATCAAACATCTACCACTACATTGCCTTTGGTAATGAGCTACGCAAACAGGGGAACTTTGCAGAGAGCATCAACATGTACACTAAAGCCATAGAGAAGGATCACTGCTGGGGAGCTATTGCATTTTACAACCGTGCTTTCACATCTCTGAAGCAGCAAGAAGGGCGTCATAGTCCAGACTGCATCAGTCGAGCTCTGGAAGATTTGCAACATGCACTCCAGTCTGTTCAGCTTCACTGTGACCAACTTGAGGTCACTGATATGTTCTCAAAACAGCACAGCACAAACAGTGATTCACTCACTAGATTTGACCAACACATCATATCCAGATGCAGAGTGTTCCTGTCATTCAAGGAAAACATCACAGAGGCCATCAACAGGGTGGAGACAGCGAGAAAAATAGGCAGGACTATCAAAATGCAAGAAAGGCCAGTCTATGCTATGGTTCCACTGGTGGTTTCTGTGCCCTTGAGGATATTTTCAGTTGAATCAGTGTGTGCGCTCCTCTCTAGAGACCCTCTGATGTGCCAGCAGCTCATCAGTGACCCCTCCTTTGATACTCTAAATGAACTGGAGTGTGTTAAATCTCAGGGCCTGACTCACATCTATATTTTAAACACAGAAAGTTGTCAAATTAGTTAATGACAGGTATTCAGCTTTAGCAAAAAGAAACAAACATAAATGTGAGCTAAGGGCTGTTGGGGGGGGAAGGGGCGGGGGGGGCTTTGTTAGCCTCTGTTAGCCTCTCTTATTTTCATGAGTTCTCTTAATCGGAGGCACCTGATATTCATTCAGTTAAATGTATTTTTATTTTCACAATAAGTGGATCACATAACTAATTTTGGTTAGTTATGAAGAGGTTCTTTTGTTTTCTTTGTTAGTGTCAGTAACATGTTTCAGTACGTTTCATGTATATTTCATACGTCTATGCCAGGCTGCGTACTTCATGCATACTCTTTTGTTCCCTGATATTTAGATCCAAAGTAAATTTTTCTGTTGAGCTTATTCCTCATCACACAGCATCGAGGCTTAGTAAGGACTAAGTGTAATCAGCGCCACTGTGTGGTGTAACATGGTAATGAAGCTTTCCTGAACTGAAATTGGGTGGCAGGCGCTGTTACAATCTGTTGTTAAGCACATTTATTTAATGTCATACAATGTGTGAATATAAATCTGTATACAATGTCACTGCAGTCCTGACAGTCCATACACAACACAGACCTTTTACATTTTTTTATTTTTCAGTTTTATCATTAAAAATAAACTGAATCCCAGTTGTCTGATTTATTTGTGCCTTTAACACAGAAAACCTACAGACATGGATACAAAGAAAATTCTTTGGAATTGGACAGCAGAGCAGTTATGTGATAACTGTACTAAAAAAACCACTGCTTCATGTCTTTACAGACCCTCAGCCTCCTGAGAAAACAGAAAAATACAAAACAAAAAGAAAAAAAAAACAATATTTGAATTAGACGTCATTGTTTTCTAAGTATTAACATTGTCATTATTTCCATGCTATAAAAAACAAACAATGGGCCCACATATTCAAAACCATTTATTAGTACAAAATCATGCCAATTATCAATATTACCAGAATGTTTGATAAATACTCTGCTCCATGCTGCCACCAGAGATCCAGACTATCAAACAGGAGGTAGAACATTCCAAGATTCCTTGTACTTTTTAGGGGAGGGGGTTTACTAAGTGGGTAAGAAAGCAGACGGGGAAACTGACCACCCTTTCTTGTTAAATAGTCTTTGATACACTGCAAACAAACTGCTGTATTGTGGTCTTGTATTAAAGCTTCAGAAGTGGTAAATGGAATATTTTGCCTTGCTTTTAGGTATGGAAATCACTGATTAAGAAAGTTAATTGGTGAATTCTTGGTTTATTCTGGGGGAGGGGCTTAGGTTCTATAAGCCTCTGTCAATGCCCCATTGACATTTGTGATGGTATGATGAGGCCCCGTGAATGTAATGTTACATTATTATGAAATTATGTCAAAATCTCCATTTGAGGTATTGTAAAACCAGATTGAATAAATCTGTGCTGATTGTAGCATATCTAAATGTCAACAGATCAGTTATGGTATATCAGTAAAGTATTATATATAGACAGTATGTTGTGTATAAACAATTATAGAAAATGCTTGGGTGGAGGAGGTGGAGGTGCTTTATTGATTTTTATTCACGTTGTACAGAATGTCTGTACTTTTGCCACCTCTGCAAGTGCCATACTTAAGAGGGGTCCAAGGACTATGCAGGCATGTGTGGTTCTAAATGGAAAAGAGAATACACACACGAATTTTCAATGTGGGACACCCAGAGGTGGCAAAAGTACAGACATTCTGTACTCAAGTAGAAATACGAGTACTTGTGTTAAAAACTACTCTGGTAGAAGTTGAAGTACTGGTTCAACTTTATTACTCAAGTAAAAATAAAAAAGTACAGATTCTGAAATGTACTCAAAATAAGAAATACAGTGTATGACAAAAGTGAGTACGCCCCCTCACATGCCTGCATATATTTAAGTATATTTTGTCATGGGACAACACTGACAAAATGACACTTTGACACAATGAAAAGTAGTACCCACCCTTTTTGGAGTTCCTGAGCGGGGTGCTGGAGAGTCCTCCATCCGGTGACTCCATCGTGTTGCTGGGAGACTTCAACGCTCACGTAGGCAATGACCGTGAGACCTGGAGTGGCGTGATTGGGAGGAACGGCCTGCCCATTCTGAACCTGAATGGTGTTTTGTTATTGGACTTCTGTGTAAACCACAGTTTGTCCATAATGAACACCATGTTCGAACATAAGGATGTCCATAAGTGCACATGGCACCAGGACACCCTAGGTTGCAGGTTGATGATCGATTTTGTAATTGAATCATCAGATCTGCGGCTGTATGTTCTGGACACTTGGGTGAAGAGAGGAGCAGTCAAGTGATCACCACCTGGTGGTGAGTTGGATCAGGTGGCGGGGGAAGATGCTGGACAGACATGGCACAACTAAACAGATTGTGAGGTTGCGCTGGGAACGCCTGGCAGAAGTTCCAGTCCAGGAGATCTTCAACTCCCACCTCCGGCAGAACTTCGACGGTATTCCAAGGAAGGCTGATGACATTGAGTCCAAATGGACCATGTTCCACACCTCCATTGTTGAGGCTGCTGCTCAGAGCTGTGGCTGCAAGGTGGTTGGTGCCTGTCGTGGTGGTAACCCCCGAACCAGATGGTGGTCACCGGAGGTGAAACGAGCCATCAAACTGAAGAAGGAGTCCTATCGGGCTTGGTTAGCCTGTGGGACTCCAGAGGCAGCTGACAGGTATCGGCAGGCCAAGTGGAACACAGCTTGGGCAGTTGCCGAAGCAAAAACTTGGGTGTTTGAGGAGTCTATGGAAAAAGACTTTCGGACGGCATCGAAGCAATTCTGTCAAACCGTCAGGTGACTCAGGAGGGGAAAGCAGTGCTCCACTCACACGGTTTATAGTGCGGGTGGGGTGCTGCTGACTTCAACTGAGGTTATAGTCGGTCGGTGGAAGGAATACTTCGAGGACCTCCTGAATCCCACTGACACGCCTTCTGTAGTGGAAGCAGAGTCTGGGGATGAGGGGGATGACTTGCCCATCACCGGGGGTGAGGTCACTGAGGTGGTTAAACAACTCCTTGGTGGCAGGGCCCCTGTGGTGGCTTCAGTTCCTGAAGGCGCTGGATGTTGTCGGACTGTCTTGGTTGACACGCCTCTGCAACATCGTGTGGAGATCTGGGGCGGTGCCATTGGATTGGCAGACCGGGGTGGTGGTCCCCATCTTTAATAAAGGAGACCAGAGGGTGTGCTCCAACTTTCGGGGGATCACACTCCTCAGCCTCCCTGGTAAGGTCTATGCCAGGGTAAAAAACAGACACCATACAACACCAGGCTATCTTTAACTAGTGCAAAATATCAGGGTGGTGAGCCTTCAGGTGACGCTTAAGATTTGTGGTGTTTTTTCCACCAAGTTTTAATCCACAGTTATCGCCATCTCCCTGGACAATACATTCAGTTTTCTTTTCAAATGTGTTATATTGAAAATAAGTCAATAAGTGCTGACAGTGCATCACTGCGTCATACAGCAGGAAATACTGCTCAGCAAAGTCCTGAAGACAGAACACGCCATGAGCATCGTAACACAGACAGTGAACTTTATAAGAGGCAAAGGTTTAAATCACCGGCAATTTTGGAGGAAACAGCTTCTGAGTTTGGTGACGTGCCTTAAACACAGGTGCAATGAGCTACTGTCGGGTCGTGGTTGCGGCTCTCTCCCGCTGCCCCTCTTACCAGGCGGAAGTGAGACCAATGAAAACAAATGCACCTTGATAGTAATTCCACACTTACAAAAACTCACTGGAGATGAGCAGGTTTCGTTTGCAGGATTTATTGAAGCACAAAGTTAAACAAAGTACAAGAAAGCAAAAAGCCCTCCCGAGAGTGAGTGCCTTGGTGCCGTTGCAGGGGTGATAAGAAAGCAAAGAAGCCCTCCCGGGAGTGTGTGCCATTGGAGCCGTTACAAGGGAGATAAAAAGAGCTACCTCTTATCGCCCAAACTCGCACCTTCCCCTGCTGTTATCAGGAACAATGGGCATAGTAGGATGCTCCCAATCCACTATGTATCGTACTAGTTCGATCCTCATGCACTGGCTCCATGACTGTTATCTGGGCTGTCATAAACAAACAACTTTCCCATGTGAAAATACCTCCCACCGGAGCACTTCTATCCATATTTTCACATTATAAGAAACACTTTTAGGGCGGTCTTATCTCAATACACAATATCTTTTCTTACATTATAACAGTAACTCAGGTGGAGCTTCAACTCCCCTTTTCAGGACACACACACCCCGCTACCAGACCTTCTCTCTGGCAATACTGTGTCAAAAGTGCAGTGTACAAAGGTGAACCTCTAAATATGAATGAGTGCAGTTCTACCAGTGGAAAGAAAAAAACAAGCCCCTGGGTTAGGAGGCCTCAGTCCTTCCTACTCACCTAAAGCATGCAGTGTTCCAGTGTGTGAGTGACAATATAGGTGACATATAATATATAGTGTGACCATTGATCCAGTGTGTGATTAATATATGTGACAAATAATATATATTGTGACCATTAATTCAGTGTGTGTGTGATTAATATGTGTAACATTACATGATATAAGAATATTGATAGAAAATACTGATGTCAAATGATAAAAATACACCACACTACCTGAGAAACTCTGTCAAGTTCATGAAAAGTAAAGGAAAAGTCTCAGCAGTCCTCCGGGAAAAAAGGTGGCTGTGTGAGAAGCATCCATACGTCCGTGGAGCTTCAGGGACGGGACCGCGTGATTAAGGTGTAATTGCCAAAAAGTGCCGTTGTGTCTGCAGCTGCTCTTTTTGCTGAGAAACTGGACACACTGCTCAGTTTTTGCAGCGGTTTTCTGACGGTGAAGAGCAGAAATTCAGTTTTTACCTGAAAAATTTGCAAATTTTCATCAGCTTGAAATATATTCATTTTTCCTGATGTTATTTTTGAAGAAAAAATATAATTTTATATTTTGACACCCCTGGATTAAAATAATGGAGGTGGCGGGTGTGACCAAAATAGATGGGATGCAGCAGCATTACTGATAGATTTTAACTTTTGACTGACAGATTACAAGCACATTAAATGAAATAAAAAAAATAAAATGTATGATTACCTCATCATACAGGAAATAATACAGCCATCTCCATGGCAGCAGTAGCTCCACCCATCCAGGCTGAGCAGAGATTGGCTCACAACTAACATGAAGTTCCTGCTCCATCAGTCAGATGGAGGTTATCAGGTCACTGTGTCTGAACTGTGTGTGAAATTACAGATTTAAGATGGTGCTACAGTAATCCTAATCTGCATTCTTTATATTTACCTAATGACTTTTGCACTTGTTTCCTTTCACTGCAGTGTGAGTCTGTACTCCAAACCTTTACGGCTTCTCTCATTCACACAAGTTTAAATGCTGAATGTGGCTCTAATTAAGGGATCAGGTAGAAATGTAGCAGCGAGCTGTGGGACTTCTTCCCCTGTTACAAAACTTCCAGTAAGCATCTACAGTGATTTATACAGATGAATTAAAATCTCATCTATTGCTTATTGAAAATATATTGATTCTCATTCAGACATTTCAAAATTCCAAAATTATGTCTAGCTTGTTGAGGGAGAGGTTGAATCAGGCCAGAGGCTAATGTGGGACCTTTGTCTCAGTCACCTGCTGCAAATGATCACACTGCAGTTGGTCTGTGTTTGAAGGTGACAGGTAGCAGTGGGATTTTCTGCCTGTGGCTAACACCTCTGTAGCTGCCACGCTTCCTGTTTCTGGGAACAAACATGTCAGTGAACATGAAGCTGCAGGTGTCTCAATCTAAAACTGTCTGACTGTCTGCAACAAATAGATTTTCCTATTCTGTTACAAACAAACATCCTTCACTTTTATTGTGAGTTCCCTTCAACTTACTCTTTTAATCTCTTTTAGCATCCATATGAACATTTAGAATAAAATGTGGATTTCATTGTGGTAAAATCTGTTTCTTCTGTGACATCATCCAGCTGATTAAAATCTCTGTGTGGTCAGCGTGTCGGCATCAGTGTGTTTTATTCTGTCATAGCACAAGGAAGTGCTGAAGGAGCAAAAAGCTCACAGTGTGAGCAGTTACAAGGGGAAACTTGTATGTGCAGCATGAACCTGAGGTTTGCTGCTGTCATGACTGAAAACCTAACCTGACTGTCAGTGTAAGATTACAGCAGCAGCTATGTGCTTATAGTGTGGTGCGTGCAGCTGCACCTGCATGAAAACGCTCCTGTCTGAGTGTTTGAGTCTGGATAGTTTTTAAGGCTTTAAGTGCATTTTTACTGCTAAGGAGGTTTAAATTCAGGAACCCACATCAACCAGCAGCATCTCACTGAGACACTTTTACAGCACTGAGGAGAAACCTGTGAGCCAATCACAATGAAGGTCACAAAGCTTTAGGTTAACCACAGCATGATTTCAGAGGACGATCATGTTCTGCTCCTGTGATCAATACACAATGAGCCCAAAAACTGATGAACTGATCTTTCCTAAGAAACCTGAGCAAACTCGTCAGAGCCACATCTGTTTATGTTAAAGCGCCCTCTGGTGGACAGAAGCTTGAGGTCACACTGTGAGACCTGATGCTGATTACCAACTGACTTCAAATCTGGATGTCCCTCATATAAAAATAATGCTCAGAGCATTTCCTCACCACAGGAATGATGACATTAATAATATGAGTGTATGGAAGCAGATGAGAATGATGTAGCAGGAGAGGTGAGTCTGTGATGTAGCACCAAGCTGGAGGTGCTCTGGGGTTAAACTGATAAGGAGACTGTAGCAGTATAAGCTGCAGGGAATAAACTGCTTCTGACCGGTGTACATGTAATTAAGGTTAAGGCTCATTCCTGTTTATTTAAACAGGAGCATCACATAACAGAGACATCATAAAGATGGCTGGTGAGAGGTCAGACTTGCTTCTAGAAGGACTTTGGGGACCTCTTGAAGAGGACTTGGATCTTTCAGAGTTTGTTACAAACTCTGAATTGTGTTGTTCTACAGCATGAATCATAGCAGAGCTGCAGAGATGGATGGATCAAACAGCACTGCCCACACCAACCTGTTCAGTTCTCATCCTGTTTGTGTGGATAGAGAACCGTGATCTCAGGTCACATCACAGATCGCAGCATCTACCCGAGAGCAGATTTTACTGTGTGGAAATGTGGAATGTCACAATACTTTGGTTTCCTGACTGAGCAAAGTTGTCACTGGGGATTCCACGCCACAGACTGTGTAAAGGACAGACTTCCAGTTCAGGTCCAGAAAGTGAGGGTTCATACACCTTTTCCAGGATCAAATTCAAGCTTTTTAAGCACTTTCAACTCAAATTATTTCATATTTTTTAATCACATTAAAACGATGGGGCCGGGTCGGGCCGGGAGAATGGATGGATGGATTAAAATAATGGTATTATGCCATAAGTAACTTCACAGAAAACAACAACTATGATAGTTCAGGAAACTTTATTTTCCAAATCCAGTTTAAAACACCTCTTATGTTGCTGACATGGTGTAACTCGGTCTGACGCAGTAACCTGAACTATCCATCAAAGTGACCAATCACATTAGGCTCCATAGGCTCCGCCCAAATTCAGTTTTCTTCAAGGGCATAGAATTCAGCTCTGTGGGTAAAGTTTCCTCACGAGAGCATGAATCTGCAGCAGTGCCCACACAGCAGACACTTGTGCGCGCAATAGTGGTGTCCCATACTGCGAGATTTGGTATCGATCTGATACCAAGAAGATACAGGGCCAGTATCACCGATACTGATACTTTTTAATAATTATGAAGAATTTTCATGATGTTTAAGTATTTTGTGATTTTTTTTTTCCTTTGGATCATTAATTCGTTAGAACCCAGGACAGAATTGGGCAAAGTTTATAGGTAAACAGAAAATACTTTACGAAAATAAAAGCTTTTGTTCTGAAACAGTAACAAAATAATTTTCCCCATACATTGTGATGTCTGGATTTTTTTTCTTAAATCAGTACAAGTGTACAAAATGATCACTCAAGAACAAATTAAAACATTTTTCAGATAGTATTCAGAAAGTATAATACAAAATTGTAATAAAAAATATCCCTTCATTGACTAATTTTCTGGATGTTTTTCTTAAATAAACAAGTTGTTTTTTTCCCCCGAAGAAAAATATGCTACGTGTCACGTGAGGTATAACGTCAAAGGAGTGCAGGGAGGGGCGGAGCAAACTGTGCCTGCTCTGTGCCGTGACAGGAGCGGCACTTAAACAGTCAGCTCACATCTTTGATGAAACCGCAGCACTGCATACAGGAGAGAAACTGAAGCTAAAGTATCGATCTCATTACACTATTTTTTACATATTGATCAATATCAATAGCAACGTTGGTATTGATATTATTGATACTTGGATCGATCCCCCCACTTCTAGTGCGCGATGTTTCTTTGTGGGCGGGGATTATGTTTTTTTCTCGCACGTGACTTTTGACCTAAATATAATTCCATACTCCCAGGAGGAGAAACCCTGAAAAAGTGAGGGATTACAGCTGCATTCTCTTCAATGGCCAGCAGGGGGAGACTTATGTTGGCGAAAAGATTTCCGGTTGGACGTAGTTTCCAGGAAGAGGCTCCTTCGCTCTGTGACCTCAGGATTCCTGGTGACTACATTTAAAATCAAGTCCATGTTATAAATTAGAGTCATCCTAAAAGTGCAGAAGTATGTGAGTCTCAGAGAATAAAGTCTTTGGATTACAGAGCGCACAGTGAAAACTGTTATGTTTGACCCAACAGACGTTCAGCCTCCTGATGAAACGGCACAGACTGTGAGCTGCTGAATTAAGCCAACAAATACTGACTTTGACTAATTTGGCTCCACATTATGTTACTAAGACAGAAACCCAAAGAGGCTGTGAGCTTTGTGAGGGCAGTTTAATTTTAAATGATGTCACAGGGAGTCTATGAGGTCACAGAGCAAAGGAGCTGCTTCTCACAGAGCCAGAAATCCTTTAGCAGCCTCGAGTCTCCCCCTGCTGGTCACTGAAGAGAACGCAGACCTGTCTGTGGTTTCTCAGTTCCAGTCCAGACTCTGCTGGACATCATGTGGTCCTGGTGGCTGTAACAGAAATATATTACTCATTTTTATTGAATTATTTAGTATTTATTTAAACAGGAAACCCCTTCAGATTAAAATCTATTTTTCCAGGGGAGATCCAGTAAGTAAGCACCATAATGCACCATTATGAAATTACAACATGAACAGAAGGAAAAATAACATGGATACACATTAACAGGAACAAAGTGAGTCAGAATCAACAAGCAACACAGTGCAAAATACAAAGTCCATCTTATGAATATGTAATCCTGCACATATCACTGTCAAACGGAAGATGTGTTGTGCTGATGATGAAGTACTGGCAGTAGTTGTGCGACCACATTAAGTACCAAGAGAATTCAGTCATATCTTAATACTTGTGTACATTCAACACAAGGCAACAGCCGAAGATCCATGTTCTCCATGAAACTGTTGCTAGGATTCAGACTAAACATCCAGAAGCACTCTTCATAATTTCAGGAGACTTCAGTCATGTTTCTCTCTGCTGCCACCTGACTGGATCCACACAGTTTTAGCAGGTTCACACTGGCTCCCCGTTCAATTCAGTACTAATTTTAAGATTCTTTTACTTACTTTTAAAGTTTTAAATGGAAAAGCATCCAGCGATCTAGCTAAGCTGCTCAATCTATATAACCCTGAAAGAGCACTGAGATCAGCTAGCCAGATGCTCTTGGTGCAGACGAGGTCTAGAGGGGTTCGGACTTTTGCAGTCGCAGGGCCTATCAAACAAACTCTGGAATAATCTGCCTTTGCATATTTGTACTGCAGAGTCTATACAGTCATTTAAATCTTTACCTTGGCTTTTAATTCAAGTTCAGTTTGAGTCCCATCAGGTTTTATGTTGTGGTGTTTCTTGTTTTTAGCTTGTCATTGGTCATATTGATTGAATCGTATTTATTATATTTGTTTGTATTTATATCTTGTGTTTTTCTCTATTTATTTTACTATAGATTCTCTCGCTTTTTTGCAGTCAACTTGTGAAGCACTTTGGTCAACTTTGTTGCTTTTAAATGTGCTAAAGAAACAAAATTGACATTGACATTGTTGACTGTCCTACCAGAGAAAATAAAAGCCTTCATCTGCTGCTGCAGAAGTCATCCTCAACAACTCTGATCACCCACTTTATAACAACTTTATATACTGGAAGACTCCTCTCTCCTTTGTAAAATGGAGTGATAAAGAAAATCATTCATACCCACAGACATCAGGCTTTTCAATTTTCATGCAAACAGCAGATGAACTATCAATTTCCCTCTGGTGCTTCAAACTGCCTTTCAGCACCTGCAGGCATCACTGTGTGTAAAATGAGTGGCATCCATGCTCTTGAAAAAGGAAGAAGAAGGAGAAGTACTCTATTGATCCCAAAAACTGAGCCTTGGGGGACTCCTTTTGAGATCTTCAGAAGACCTCACTTGTGTCCATCTGTATGAACACCGTGGGCTCTATCTGCAAGGTAGCTCCTGAACCACCAATAACATTACTCAGTTACCTCCATTACAGAGTTGTCAGTACTTTGGGTGGTGTCAAGCTCCGTGTTGCAGCAGCAAGTGTGCACTTCCAGTGTCCGAGGAATGGAAAAGGTTTTCCCAGCAGCAAGGTCCCCAAACAGAAGCCAAAACGCGTGTTTAGCACAAGAATCGTAAGACACGAAATCTTCTGCTTCTCTCCTACTTTCACACTGCATTTTAGTTCAGCTGAATTCACAATAAAGCTTTACTTTCTTTGAGAAACAATTGTGGAGGCATGAAAGTCACACAAACACTGCCTATTAAGCCTACTTACTTTCAAGTCATTTTCAAGCTTGCTACTCTTGAGTGCTGAAGCCCTTATTTTCTGACAAGGACGTGATATACACTATAAAAAAAACTTGTGTATTGTGAGTCTTAAAGTCTCGACTTTTCCTATTAGAATGGCTTCAGTCTAGTCTTCCTTTAGTTTAGCATTTATTTGTTCTCACAGACTTTCATCCTCCTTTCTTTATGGATTCTGCTGTTATTTAATGTTTTGAGAGGAAATTAGTGCAGATAAAAATCCAGCAGCCATCTGCTGGATGTTCAATAATATTATTTTCTGTCTGAGCTCAGATCACTTGGAAGAGGAGCAGGAGCCTCGTGATTCAGCTGTAGCATTTGAACCTGCTGTTCAGCAGGAGGCTGGTTTGAATCCTGACTCGGTTTTTTGTGTCTTCTGTGGATCAAAAAGCAAACAACACCAACAAAGACACCAAAAATACACAAACCAATTACAGGTCTAATTAACCTGTCCTTCATCCTTCTATCGTTCTCCTCCTCTTCATCCTCTGTGGTTCCTCCTGTTGGACCTGCAGGTAGAAACAGGTGTGAGGTGTCAGCTGTCAGGTAGGTGATGAGTGAAGAACAGAACAGAATCCATTTCCTCTTCAAACTGCTGTCAGACATTATCTACTGCACTCTGATCACATCACTCAGACCAGCTGCTTTCTACAAAGTCTCATCAACAACATCTTTAGAAACAAACATCAACAACCAGGAAGCAGCTTCACCTCTGGGCAAAGCAGGACTTTGGTTTATCCAGGTAACTTTGGGCTTTCTCTACAACAAACATGGTTCACTTCTTACTGGGTAACTCACCATGGTACTGTAACATACTGTGAACTGAAGCTGTTCTGAAGCAGGTTAGGTTCTAGATGAAATCACTGCCTATTGTCCAATGAGTTCTCCAGAAAATAGTGCCACTATTCCTGGAGGATCCCTCAGATCTCTGAGGTGAGATCAGGAGTTTTCCAGAAGTGTCTGACGTCACTGTGTTTCCTCAGTAGAAGCATCAGTAATAAATACAGATTCTTAGACGTTTGTTTTGGTTTCCTGTTGGCAGCAAAAACTTTTACAACTGTTTTATTCTGTTAGTGTTATTATCTGATCCTAAACCAGGACACCTACACCGCATTTACTGACTTCTTATTGAGGTTGGACGTAGACTAAGCCTTTATATAATCTTTACACTGCAGCGAGTCTGCAGCTGAGAGAATATACAGTAAACCTGTCAGGAGCAGGTCATGTTCAGAGTTGATGTGTTCAGTGTGACACAGATTCCCTGCTGAGGAAAAGGTTTTATATGTGCAGCTTGTTAAGTAGTACTTTACTAAAACCACTGAATGAAGTGCAAACGTGCATCATCTGTCAGGGGAATTTCTGTGTAATAATTTGGTGATTTAGAAAATGTATAAAATGTCATATTTCATTGTAATCAGCTGTTGAGTCACTTTTACAAGGCTGGAAACACAGAACACACACCAAGAGGACCTGCAAGAGTACAATGAGCCACATTCATTACTTCATCAGGCTGTGGGACAGCGAGCTTTAATGTTTACATGGATGCTGTTTAAAGTTTCAGAGCTCTGATGTGCAGCCGCCACCTCAACGCCATTTCATGTGAATTAATAATTAATAACCAGCTCCATGTGATCATTGATCCTCATCATCAATGTTAGGGTAAGAGAATCCACCTAACGGAAAGATTCCCTGAACTTGCTCCGTAGTGCAGGGTCCTGATCGCTGAGCTCTACAGACTCACCTGGAGGAATAACACCAAGGATGATGGTGTTGATGTGCTGCTGGGCTCTGTTCCCACGGTTTGTTCCTCTCCTGAAGACACGACACTCGTATGTTCCACTATCAGCAGTCGTCACATCCCTCAGGATCAGAGCTGCATCTCCATCCTTCATCTGCCTGTCCTGCAGATCCACCCGGTTCTTAAAAGATTGATGCTGCTCTTCTGGAAGAAGCTTTTTGTCCAGATACGAAAGAACATTTTGTGGGTCCAGGTCAGGTCTGCTCCACCTCACACCTGCGTTGGATTCGCTGTTGTCGTTTGGAGTTCGACATGGCAGAACGACAGTCTGTCCAGCTGTGATGTTTTTCTGCTCTGAATGAGGAAACGACACAGCGAGATGTTAAAGGGGTCTGTGAGCTACAACCAGAGACCACTGAGCTCTGCTGAGCCGGGGGTGCAGTAAACACTGGGTACTGGAATTTGGCACAGAGTGAAGGCATTCAAAGAATCTTGGATGGACATCTGTGGGAAAATTCAGTAACAGCACAGATAACAGGGCCAATCAGACAAACACAGGAAAGATATGAGCCAATCATGTTGTTGTACTGATCCACAGAGGAAGTTCAGGACTGCTTGAGCTACTCATTATGCCAGAAAAATGTGAGGAATTTGACTTAATGACATATTTTTTTAGCTTACTGATGAAACCAAATATACTAACTGTCAAATGTAATATATTTGCATCCTGGGAAAATTCTACTGCACATAGGACATTTGGTAAACACATCAATAGTGGATAATAGTGGCTAAAAAAAAAGGTGTGATGGAGGCAGATGATCTGTTGTAGTGACTCCTAAAGGGACCAGCAAAAGAAGAAGTAGTAGTTCATTGTGATAAGGGCCCTATTCCTGGAAGCAGGTTGGGCAAACTCTGAGTTTAAAAACATGCTCTGAGTTTGCTGATCCAGAACAGCTGATCAGAGTTAGTATGATCAGCTCTGAGTATGATCAGCCTGAGTCAGTGAGTTTGGAGGATGAGACATTTTAATTAAAGAAAGCAGATCATGTCAGGAAAATGAATCCATTATGAATGGATCTGGACTGGATGAGCTGGGAAACGACTGGAGCCTGAACTGGATCTGGACCTTATCCGGTCTGAATCCTTGATCCTGATCCATTTGGATCCTCCTGCTGTGCAGGTGGACTCAGTCACGGTTTGCTGATCCGTTATAGAGCCGATGATCACTGATTTAGGTGATTTTCAGTGAAAAATATGTGGAGATTCATACTCTGAATTTCAGACATCTTAACTTTCAAAATTTTGATTTCAGTCACTTTAAGTCCAATTAGTTCATTTTTGAAGTCTTCAAATCATCTTCACTCAAACATTCCCATCATCTCCAGAATCCAGACATTTTTCCATGATCGATCATTGATCACTGATCAGTGTGTTCTGTGTCAGCAGCTTCATCCAGATCAGTGTGATGTAACAGTGATGCTGCAGTAACTACAGTAAATGTTTCAGAGGAACTGACTGACAGCTGCAGCTGCCTCATTATAAATCCGTGACATCATCGCTGTCTCCGTCCTTACAGCCTGTTGACGAGTGAACGACTGTAAAAGCTTCATGTTACAAAAATAACAAACTAACGTCTAACTGGGATTTCAGAGCTTGTAGAAACATAAACGTCTGCAGATGAATTCGCTCCTCTGATGCTCTGACAGCCACTTTATGAAGGAGGAAATGAATGGGAGTGTCAGACAGGTGGTTCAGGTGCAGCAGGAGGGGCGGAGTCAGAGAGACACTCAGAGTTTTTAGATAAATCTGCTTCCTGGAATAGGGCCCAGGTTAGTTTCCTTTTTGCTAGTTATTTATTTTTATCTTTTCTTTTTGATGATTAGTTAATTTTCATTGATTTGATTGCTCAATTTTGTGGGTTTGTAAGAATTTGGTAAGGCTATGTATGTATGTAGGCAGACAGGCAGGTATGGGCCATGGGAGGGCCTCTGGTTTACAAGAACAAGCGAGGCAGCAGGAAGCGTGACCCTCTGTTTGCTCGCCAAGAATAAAATAAACCAGTAAACCACAGAGGTTTAGTTTGGTAAATGGCCTTATTCTGAATGTGTACATTATTAACATGTGGTGGAGTTTGATTTTTGACTGATAACCACCCAAATAAGTAGAAGAAATTATGCTGTTAAAGTGCTGGATCAATTAGCAGGATCAGGTTAATGAGGGCCACACCAGCTCACCTGCGGCTGTCACTGTGAGGTTGAAACAGTGCCTGCAGGTGAACACTCTCCCGCTGATGCTTCTGTTCTTAAATATAACCTGACACTCGTATATTCCAGTATCTCTGATGCTGACAGTCTTTAGGATCAAAGTGAGGTCTCCGTCCTTCAGCTCCACTCGGTCTTTAAAAGAAGGATGCTGGTAGGTCTTGTTTGAATTTCGGCTGAATAAGATATGATCATGTGACTGGAGCTCAAATTTGATCCACTCTAAGGCGATGGTTTCATCTCGGAGACACGGACAGTGAAGAGCGGTATTTTGCCCAGACTTCACTCGCAGCACTGTGTGACCTAAAGCCAAAGAAAGAAAAGAAAAACAGATCATGTTGAAGAAAAAGGAAATTTGTCTTACCACCACTTGGTGTATAATCAGCTACCACCACAGAAGCCATCCTGAACAACGCTGATCCTCCACTCTGTAGCATCTTAATGGAAGAAAGAAACATTAGTACTGGAAGAGTACTCCTCTCTCTCCTTTGTCAAATGGAGAGATAAGGGAAATAATTTGAACCCACGACCCTCAGGCTTTTCAATTCTCATATAAATCACAGATGAGCTGTCAGACATGAATTCTCCTCTGGGATCAATAAAGTTCTTCTTCTATCAAATATAATTTGCCATCCATCCCTTTCTTCCATTTATCCTTTGTGATGTGTGTAAAGCACGTGTTAACCAAAAACAAAGACTCTAAACTTGCATTAGGCTCCACAGCAGCTGACAGAGACACCCACTCACCACCTGAAACGCTGTGCTAAAATGTGTAATAACACCAAAATAATCATATACGCATCACATGCACCTATTTTACGTTTTTCAACATGTAACAAATATTTAAGTGCTTTTTTTTAACATCTGTTTTACTGAACTAATGAAAGGTTTGTAAAAAAAAAATCTGTTCATAGAAGACAAACTCAGCTTCATTCTCCACAAAGACAGGAGTAAGCATGCTGTTATCTTCTATTTCAATATTGCCAGATATGAAATTATTCACAAAAACAAGGGCAACATGTGCATGCTTGCATCAGAACCAGAGCCAGATTGAGGTCAAAGTGCTTTTAGTGCCAATTGTGCATTGAAGAAACTTTGAAGGTGCTCTGTCATCCTCAGTGAAAAGGAGTGAACGGAGCCAAGTGGCTGAAATAAATATTCACAAATCCAGCAATGTGTCTGAACTGAAATAAAAGGCACAGTACTTGGTTAATGATGTAGAACAGAAAGCGTCCTCCCTCAGTGGCTCCTGTTTCCAAATAACTGCAGCAGACATTAGAAGCAGGCCCAACAGAAGCCTCCGTGCAGAAGCAGCTGGCTGTGGTGGCTGAAGGTGATGCCAACTCACACCTCAGACAGAGAACAGAAGCCTCACAGAAAGTTATTTTACCACAACAGAAACATGTGAAAACAGAAACTGCTTCAAGTCCTCCAAAACATGCCAGAGTGCCTCCCGTGGAACACGAAGTCTGAAGTCTGGAGTCGCGGGGGCGAGAGGCAGGGAACACCCTGGACAGGTCAGCGCTTCTTTATTACTTCCTTTAGCAGAGGAGATGATGGACCGTCGGTTATTAAAGGAGAGTAGATAATGCCGTAATTCAGTACAACTGATTCTCAGATCCAAGATGGTGGCTTGTGAAAAAGAGAAAAGAAGCCAGAAAAAGTGATAAAAATCCACTAAAGAAAGTTAACAATGCAGCGGAGAAAGAGCTGGATGAGCGTTTCCTTTCCAAATTCCTCTTTAAACGTTTCCAGATGTTAAACATGATGTTTCCCACTGTGGGCAGGGAAATATAAGAGGAGGGCGTGGATGGAACTGCAGGGCTGAAAACTCGCTCCAACAAACAAACACGCACAGACTCACCTTGTAATACAGAAGCCCAAGAGGAGAAGAGGTAGCACAGGCAGACAGCAATGACCAACAGCATATCAGCCGACTCTGCCTCTCCTTAATGGTCGCGGCTTCACCACAATAAACTCCAACAGTGTGTCAGATTGTTGCGTTTGGATCCATCTTCAGTGGAAACAAAACAACATGTTTCCAACAATAAGCTCAGTCCTGCGCTACACACTCAGGAGTCCGGGCCAAGTAAGCGGACGCTTCCAGCTGCGTTCAGGTTGTGTCAGACATCTGGCAACTTGCATCTGTACACTCAGTTCTCACGTTCTTGGGCACATCTGGATTTAATGCATTGCCGCGCAACAGAAAATATTTTATCTCCAGTTAACTATTTATCACCTTGCGTCCATCACTTTCTATAGTTATATTCTGTACTGTACCATTCATTTTCTGACTCTTCCTGCCTAAAAAGCTTATGTGGGCATAAGTTCTTTTGTTTGTTTGTTTTCTCCCCACCAAAATTAGAGGGGATTATTTTAGCCCTCAGTGCTGCTGCTTCTTTCCAACCACAAACAGAAACTAGTGACGTGTCTTTCTGTGTCGAAGCGTGTGTCGACTACCCCTGAAAGATTTCTGTGCAGCGCACCGAGGCTTGTGTGGATGATATTTGAAGCCTCACAGTCAACTGGACTGTGACTCAGTCAGGAAATTCATTCGCGGGTTTCGCGTGAGAGTGGAAATATAAGGCAGCGGGATTCCCACCGCACAATTTGTGGATTTGACTTTATTACGAGTTTGGCTGAAATTTATTCGAGCTTCTTTATTTTGTTGTTTGTTTAAAAATCACACAATCACATTCACATCACAGCCCTCTCCCCAATTTGTTTCCACTTTCCCTTTTGACCCCACCATTGTTTCATAAAGACAGGTACCATGTTAATAAGAATTTATGTATTTTCTTCATGCTGCTGCAGTTCTACAGCATGAATTATAGAAGCTCTGCAGAAATGCAAGAATTTTGTTTATACTCCACTCTGTATTTAATCATTAGTTATTATTAATCTCTGGCTCTCATCCACAGCATGTCTTTTTTTCTCTCCCCTCAGCCCCAACCAGTCACAGCAGATGACCCCCCCCTCCCTGAGCCTGGTTCTGATGGAGGTTTCTTCCTGTTTAAGGGAGTTTTTCCTTCCCACTGTCACCAAGTGCTGCTCATAGGGGGTCGTTTTGACTGTTGGGTTTTCTCTGTATTATTGTTGGGTCTTTACCCACAATACAAAGCGCCTTGAGGCGACTGTTTATTGGGATTTGGCTCTATATAAATAGAATTGAACTGAATTGAATTGAATTACAATCACCGCACATTACTGGTGTAGAACAGATGGTAGATGTGGTTTTGAAACAAACATAAGGTACATACAACTTACAAAATGAATTAAATGGTCAGTTTACAGTGAGCAGTGTCGATAAGAATGCACAGCAAAGGAAGATAAATAAATGAAACCACAGCCCTCATCCAAATGTTGCAACATCTACAACAAAACTTTGTTAATAATGCATGCTAATACAACATAATGTGACCAGTCACAACCGTCTTCATCGGTGGTCCTTTGCAACATTGTGTTAGATGGGACATTTTACTACCAGTGCTTTAAACTGTATCAAAAGTGTTGAATCACAGTTTTCACAGTTATCAGCGTTTCCTGTAGGCGGTGTGATTGAAAAAAGTTAGCTTTCTTTTCTGTGTTTTCTTTTCTGTGTCATGATTTCACGCCACAGCCACAAACTGCATACAAGATGGGTGCAGCCCCCCCCTTTGTCTTACACCTGCACCTTTTTGAGTACCACTAGGGGGAGACTAGTGGCTGCAAAAAGACTTCGGTTGTGTAGAAGAGGCTCCCTCATATCACATTGGAGCCCTTTTTTCCACCCACCGGGTGCCGGTGCTAGTGTTTTTCCACCGCGAATGCATTCGGTGCTCGGCCGAAAAACGGGTTCAACTCAGGCCCCGCTAGCTGGTCTGGAACCAAGAACGTGTGCTTCCATGTCCAGATGAGGACCCGCCCACACTCATACATAAAGGAGCAGTTCATAGAAAGGCGGTGGAAATGTAGGCTCGCTCTTAAGCGTTTTGCTGGTTCATTGAAACGACACCAGTACTGGCACTAGCACCGGCACCTCGGCAGTGGAAACCTGGTATGATATGGTGGAATTGTGCCAGCACCGGTGCAGGTTCCCAGGAAGTGGCGAACCCTTTAAGAATGGGCCTTTCGTTTCCACCACTTTGTGAGCTGATCCTTTACGTGGGTGTGGGTGTTTTCTCATTTGGAAACGGAAGCCGAAGGATACGAACATGGCAGAATATAGTCTCCTTTTGCATAATTTATTTCTTGTGCTGAGAACATATTTTACAGCGCTTTGCTTCCTTTTATCTGTTTAGTTTATGGTGCCGCAAAGGAACCAAATTGTTGGCTGAGAACGAATGAGTTTACGGTGGAAACGCACTGAACGGTTCGAGAAGTTGACACCGGCTCCGTGTCAGTGGAAATGGCCTTTCTGTGTGTGACCAGAGGATTCCTGCTGATTTTATTACATCCGCCAAGCAGGTCGTGCTTGTGTGTCATTCTGTCACGATAAACAAGATAGCTGTAAACATTTTGAGTAAATCCTGATAAAACTGTGTAGGGGTGTAGAGCGGGGTCATGATAAGAATCCATTCAAATTTGGCTCACATCCACCAAGGTCTTCAAGGTCAACTTGATTATTTATTGGTCCAAAATTGACGAAAAGCAGTATAAGTTAGAAACTAGGATTCTTACAAGTGTAGTGTGTATTGTCAACATATAGAAAGTACCATATAAAGATTTAAAATATCATGTTACATTTGACCTCTGACCTCATTTTTACAGCTTTAAAGAAAGTCAAGAAAGAAAGAATGAGTCCGGCAGATGACTGCCCCTCCCTGAGCCTGGTTCTGCTGGAGGTTTCTTCCTGTTAAAGGGAGTTTTTCCTTCCCACTGTCTCCAAGTGCTGCTCATAGGGGGTCATAGCTGAGCTGTGCTACTGCTCGAGCACACTGTAGGTGAGGAGTTTCCTGTGGTCATGTGGATGTTTTAAGCCCAAAATACAAATCGGGTTTCATCCATTGAACACCTCGTGCTCACTAGGTGGAGATAGACAATACCCACTAATTTTAAACACACTGCTGTACATCATACCACAACTAAAAAATTCTGGTACAGAGTATGACGATTACCCCCTACTACACATTCCCTGTTGCCACTCGGTGGCACAATAAGTGTGACCTAATGGTGGAAAATGTACAATAACAAGGTTTTCTGCTAGACATTTTATATCTACCGTTCTGCCTTGTTGTCTGTTTTATCATTTATTTATTTATTCATATGTTTGTTTATTTGTGACTTCTGTTGTTTTTGTGTCCCTTTTTCATCTGTAAACATTGCCACTGGAACTTTAATTTCCCAGATGAAATCTTCCTAAAGGGACTGATTAAGTTTAATCTAATCTAATCTAATCTAATCTAATCTAATCTAATCTGGGCCCATAAATGTCTCCAGACTCATTGGGACACAATGAGATGCCAATGACAATATGACAGATGTCAAAATGTCGAATGATCAAAATTTGGCGCCACAGACACACCTTTTTACGAAAATTCAAAAGCTTCACAATTTAAGATCCGTGAGGGCTTTAGATTGAAAGAACCAAAGATTTTATTGATACAATGAAATCTCCAGGAGGAATTTGTTAAAGTGCAAGGCCTTAAAATGCAATAAATAAAAAGCCAAAAAGTACACTTGAAATTAAAAAAATGGCTGACTTCCTGTTGGGTTTATGGCACAAAGCTGCCAACTTTCAGACACAAGCATGAAAAAAGAGGACCAGGGCTGATTTTACTGAAATGTTGAACATTTTGCACCGTGGAGCCACTGAACCTGAAAGCCTACATCACACTGGAGGAGTGTGCCAGGTTTCCTGACTTTAAGCTTTCCAGGGCCCACAACAACAACTTTTTATTCCATGGCAAATTACTGTGCCTCCCGGGTGTGCCGTTAAATACTAACAACTTTTACTTTGAAGCAGCACCCCCCCATGATTCAGACTGTTTCTGAGGTAAATGAGGTAAATCTCGGAGGACCAGTACATCACAGTATAAAACACAAGATTTCCCAGGCAGTGCTCTGATAATTGGTGACCAATGGCATATCATGATGTTTGGTGCATGACTCTTAACATTTCTGTGAAGTTTGGAGAGATGGGATAAATCAACACACTGAGTGAGGGTGTGGATAAAGAAACAACAGTGGAGAAGGGCGTGAGGCAGGAAGTGTGGCTGGAAATAAGAGAGAATTGCCTTAAACTTATTTGTAGAGCGACTGTGGCCTCCTGTAAATAACACGTTTATCTCACAAAGAAATTCCACTTCATACTCACAGCCTTTCCTGAGGCTGTACACCGAGGAAGACAGCGAGTCTCCCCATGTGGATGCAACAACTCCAGCCTTTGTTATTCTGCCTAATCAGCTGTGGAAGTCTTACTATTATGCTATTAATTATTATTAACTATACTAATAATAGTATAACTGCTATTATACTGTTATATTACTATTATAGAGCACTCAGCCTCTCTTTCTCTCACACACAGACACTCACAGACTTTTGGTGTGACTGGTCTCACTTAATGGAAAATAAAAAGCTTGTGGTGTAACCCTTGAATGTGATAAACTGATTACTGCAGCTATTACCGCTGATTAGCTTTGTAAGAGAAGAATGTGGGCGCTGAACTGGCCTCCCTGCAGTCCAGATTTTTCACCAACTGAAAAATGCTGGAGCATCATGAAACAAAACTCTCCAGGACTGCTAAGCAGCTAGAACCCTCCATCAGACAAGAATGGGACTTTCCCAAAAGTCCAGCAGCTGCTCCCCTCAGTTTCCAGGCATTTGTGGGAAGAAGGAGGACATGCACACAGTGGTAAACATGGACCTGTCTCAGCTATTTTCATTGCATCCATCAAATTCAAAATGAGCTCATCTTTTGTTTTCTGGCTGACTCACATGAGATAGTTTCCAACATGATGATGTGAAAGTCTCTGCTGTACAGATATATACACTGCCACAGCACGCTACTGTATTTGTGGGTTTTGACTCATGTACATTTGGCAGTTACAGTTATGAAGCTACATCATGTGGTCATGAAACACAGTTTAAGGAAACACATAACTCTGGCTGTTTCTAAATCTGAGAAATGGACAAAGTTAGATATGATAAAACTTCCTGCCGTTCCCTCCCTCACACACACACACACACACACACACACACACACACACACACACACACACACACACACACACACACACACACACACACACACACACACACACACACACACACAGACCTTCAAGGCTACTCAGAGTGCATCATTAGAGGTTTGGCATCCAGACACAGGGAGTGTGAAATTAGCTTCTGTATTTCCTTCAGACAAAGACTCTTTGATCAGAGACTCGGACCCTTTAGACGGAGAGCTGATTCAGACTTCCTGTACGGGAGAAACTGGTCAATCCATCAGCTCCTACTAAAGAAACTGTTTTTATTATATTCTAATATGTTATATTTTACAGAATGATCCATCTGCAGGCTACTCTCACCCTGGCACTCCAGTACATGGGCCCAGTTCAGAAATCCCATTAAAATAGTGGGATTAGATCACCTGACAGCATAACACGGAAGGATTCTCATCAAATTAAAAAACCCTGAGGTGAAGCAGATCCATGCAGCTGTCGAATGAGAGCAGCCAACTTTTTTACTCACAAACTCTGTAAAAAAAACTCCTTAGATCTTAGATTCTGGATGGTTTTATTAAGTCTTTATGAGTACTATCACTGCTAAGGAACAGTTCATTTCAGAGCCTACACCTACCAGCAAGACCTGATTTGACAAAATTTGACTTAGACACACAAAAGCTGCACTTTTTTGTATCACTGAGGAAATCAGCTGTCAGTTACACATTCACACTTTTTTCAATCAAAAGTTTTCCACATGTTGTTCTGCAGTACGAATTCTGGAAGAGAAATGAACCCTCTGTATGTAAGGACAGAGATCAGGATCAGAGTCAGTGTGACCTGAATGTGTGTCTCACTCATTTTGTAATGATGGTCATTCTAAGAGTCGGAGACGAGGATCAATCAGGGTTAAAGAGGGTTTGAAAATGTTTGGATTCAGGTTTGTGTGGGAGGTGCAGCAGATTTCAGAACTCTTCAAACCAGAAACCCTTCACTCTGAATGAGTGAAGGGTTTCTGGTTTCTGTTCTATAAATCAACAAATTACTGAGTTAGTTTGTATCTGAATATTTAGTTTCACTTTCACCATCCTGAGTCACAGAGAAGTGGATTACAGAGCACATGATCACCGTCCCCACAACCCACACCTTTACACTTTGACTTTATATAGTGTCACCATCAAGAAGTGACAGCATAGTTAGCAAGACTGTGAATCAATGAAATACAAAAGAATATCTGAATAAGACTTACTCTGTTACACCCAAACGTGTAACATTCAACGCTGCAACATGAAACATTATATTTGTATTCATGTAACTAAGACTAAATCTGTGTTGGGCTTGTGGTCGCCTGGCTGAAGGACATAAATGTGTCGGTTCCCCTGACGTCTGACTGTGGTTGTTGCTCATGGTGCTGATCAAAAGCTGAAAGGATTCATATTAATTATTACTGATATTGTCTTATTGTTGTGATTACAGTGTGTCAAGTCAAGTCAAAGTTTATTTCTATAGCACATTAAAACAACCTCAGTTGACCAAAGTGCTGTACAGGCTATATAAAACATATACTATACATCAGTCACTAAGTCAACATTAAATATATTTTCAGAATCAAAATGAAAAATAAATAAAAGCTGTGTTCACATAATAAAACCAGGGTACTCAGCTCAAGTGAATACGCAAGTAGAACCATACTAAGTTTGGGTTGCCCAAATAAAATAATTTCTGTTTTGCTTTTAATCAGTTTAAGGAAGTTTATCTCCAACCACAATTTCTCGTCTCTAAGACAGTTTATTAGTGTCTGCACAGAAGCATGGCTCTCAGATTGTAAAGGTAAGTACAGTATATCTGTAGGTCAGGGATCCTCAGATCTAGGCCTCAAGGGCTGCAGGTTTTAGATGTGTCTCTGCTTCAACACACCTGAGTCAAATAAAGAAGTCATTAGCAGGACTCTGGAGAAGGACCCAGCAGGAGGCCATGCTGATAAATGTTTATAATATTCCTGCTTAGATTGTCACTGCCGTCATGTGTTAATCTCAGAATGTGATCACACAGGAGACAGTCAATGTATGTAGCTTGATATAAGTGGAATATGAGAACTCAAAATGAAACAAAATAGAGCAGTGCTGGTTGGTTGGCGATATTTTCTGTGATGCAGCTGTTAGAAATCAGCTCTAACTCTGAGAGATTGAGTCACCACCTACTACATTTACTCTGTCAGTCTGAAGAATAAAATCCTTCTCCTCACATACAAGGTCTTGAATAATCAGGCCCCATCTTATCTCAAAGACCTCATAGTCCCATATCACCCCAACAGAGCACTTCTCTCTCAGACTGCTGGCTTACTTGTGGTTCCTAGGATACTTAAGAGTAGAATGGGAGGCAGAGCCTTCAGCTTTCAGGCCCCTCTTCTGTGGAACCAGCTCCCAGCTTGGATTCAGGAGACAGACACCCTCTCTGTTTTTAAGATTAGGCTTAGGTGATTAGATTAGGTGACCCTGAACCCTCCCTTAGTTATGCTGCTATAGGCCTAGGCTGCTGGGGGGGTTCCCATAATGCACTGAGGGTTTCTTTTCGTTCACCTTATTTACTTTGTTTATACTCCACTCTGCATTTAATCATTAATTTTTATTAATCTCTTCCACAGCATGTCTTTTCTCTCCCCTCAGCCCCCCCTCAGCAGATGACCCCCCCTCCCTGAGCCTGGTTCTGCTGGAGGTTTCTTCCTGTTAAAGGGAGTTTTTCCTTCCCACTGTCACCAAGTGCTGCTCATAGGGGGTCGTTTTGACTGTTGGGTTTTCTCTGTATTATTGTAGGGTCTTTAATCGAATTGAAGTGAATTAGAAACAGACTTGTGAAATAAAGTGTGTGTGTGTGCGTGTGTTCAGTTTCCAGGCCAGAGGTCATGTCTTCACTGAACTAGTCCACCACTCTAAACACTGGCATCCACCATTACCCAGAAAAAAGCCAGCACTAACGAAAATGGCAGCAATTTTTGATATTAATGAATCTGTTGTTCAATTCTCAGTGAATACAATGTGAGACTAATCTTTCATGTTTATGTGGTTATTTAAGAGGCTGTTGTTGGCTGTGGTTTAAATGATGAAGGTGTTTATAGTGTCTTTCTCAGAGGTTTACAGTGGAAAGAGAGCTGAGGACTTTGTCTGGTAAACTACAAACTCATGAACATGTGACTCACAGTGAGTTATGTTTAAAGTCTGCTCCCATCTAGTGGTCACACTGCTGTTCTATGTTAGGTGAATTATTTAATTATTTCATTACAAAATGTTAAATTCAGTTTTATTTATAAAGCACCAAATGACAACAAACAGTCATCTCAGTGCACTTTATACTGTGAGGTGAGGACCCAACAATAATGTTCAGCTAATGTTCATTATTTTGTGTGCTATCAGGATCTAGCTGAACTTGTTTCAGTGGGGAATTGAATCAAAATCCTTACAATAAGCTGTGTTTTTTTTTTTTTATTTGTGACATTTTACTTTTACTTATAAGCTAAATGATGTTTTAAGTTCTGAATGTTTTTGAATGTCAGATTTTGCATGCATAAATTAAAAGATATTTTTTTATTAAACCTGATCCTTTCTCTCCTCTGTAATCCTGCTGAACAAGAGTCAAAGAACAAACACGCAAATGGAAACACGTCCACAGAATCTCAAATTCTCAAAATACTACAAATACAACATACAATATGAATCACTGCAATACACAATATAATGTTAAATGTTCTCTGTAGATTGTGTCTGATCTCTGTTGCAGTTTTAGGTAACAATATTACAGCAGAAGTATCTGTTTGATTTGTACCTAATTTGCATGAATGATGGCCTATGACCCCTGGATCACCTTGCTAAATTTTTGCCATAATTGGGTGAAGGTCAGAGTTCAAGTTTTTCTGAAAAATTTTGTGACCACGATAAGTCAAGAACAATATCACCTCGGATGCATCTACTAAAAATCTGAGAGCTGTTTGAACCTCAGTAACCCTGACCTCAGTTTAAAGGTCAAATGAATATTATGGGCATGGACCTACGGTGAGTTTGGACAGTGACATGTTTGTGAGAACGGCACCGCTCGTTCATGTTGTGTTCATGTTTGTTGGATCCTGTTCTTGGTCCTGCAGCAGAGATTGTAATGTGAGGAGGACCAATTAACCTTTGACCTCAATTTCATTCAGTGGCAACAAAAACCTTCACTGTAGTTTGTTTCTGTCACTGTGGCACTAAATAACATGGCAGCAATTTTTGATATTAATGAATCTGTTGTTCAATTCTCAGTGAATAAAATGTGAGAATAATCTTTTATGTTTGTGTGAATATTTAGGAGGTGATTATTGTTTAAATGTTGAAGGTGTTTATAGTGTCTTACTCAGAGGTTTACAGTGGAAAGAGCTGAGGAGTTTTTCTTTCTGATAAACTACAAACTCATGAACATAAGACTCACATTAGAGTGATAGATTCATTGTTTGAAGTCTGCGCCATCTAGTGGTCACACTGCTGTATTACAGCAGAGCTGCGGATTACTGTACTTATTGCTGATGCATGATGATGTGCACTAACTCTTCTCCTTTTTTTCTACTCAATTTTATTACATTTTATTGTTAAAACCTACCAGAGTGAAGATGAAACAAAGTTTTCTCACTTTAATAAAGCTTTCTGGATTTCTCTCACATGGTTTGAATGTCAGCTGTCAAACAAATGCAAACTGTAATCTCCAGTTTTACTGTTGGTTTCAATGTGAATTTTATATGTTTGGGATATTTTTCAGTTTGACTTTAACCTAAAGTCCAGGTGTCACATCCCCGCCTCCTGGCTGGCACACTCCTTCTCCTCCCTCCTCTCTTTATGTGTGTGTGTGTGGGTGTGTTTAGGCTCAGTGACCGTGCCTCCATAGGTGGCTCCAAGGAGTGGATTCCGCCCACACACCTGCTGTACCTCATCCTTATTACTCACCTGTGGGAGATGCCGGCTTTAAAAGACAGAAGCTTTCTTCAAGCGAACACCAGATTGTCTCATTGCTAGTGGTAGTCACAGTGTGGCCCCTCATAACCAAACCTTCACAAACTCAGTCTGTTTTCTTTCCACATCGACTGACCATTTTCCTCCAGCTAACAAGCAGCATCCCCAGAACCACTGAGTCAGAAACGCTCACACAGAGGAGTGGGAAAGTGAAGAGAAGACGAGTGTGTGAAAATCCAGCCTCAGCCTCCTTTTCTGTGGCAAAAAAACTGCCTGTTATCAATAACAGACTGACTAAACCTTACCACTGTTGTCTGCGCTTTTGTCCTGATTTATGGAGGGGCTTAACACCAGGAACCCCTGAGCAATTTATTTTAGAACAAAGAACAAAAAAGTCTGATCTCCCTGAACTCCCAAAATCTTTAATAACTTCAAGCCGCTCATGGTGAGACACAAAGATATAATCTGATCCCAGGTCAGCTCTGCTCCACCTTACAACTGTGAGGTTCTTATTTCAAGCTCAGCATGACCGAGTAATGTTCTGTCCACACTCAGCTGTGATGATTTTCTGAAAGAGGAAAGACAGAGCAGAGAGCTTCACCTGCACAGCGTTCAGTCACAGGACACTGGAGTTAAGCACACTGGTTAAAGCACCACACACATGTTTATGTGGAAGTTACTGAAAGGACCAACTATTCAAACACAAACTGAGTGCAGCTGCTGTCAGTCCACAGTGAACATTTGAAACCTGCTTCCTGTTTGATCAGGAGGTCAGCAGTACATTGTCTCTGCTCACTATGTCTCCTGTTTAGCAGGACTGCATTCTGCCCAACACATGAAAAATAATCTGGTTCTTTCTTCTCATGAAAACACAAACCTCGTATGTTCCAGGGTCAGCATCCATCTCCACCCTCCTCTGTCTGTGCAGCACATCCACCTGGTTCTTCACAGCTGGATGCTGCTGTTCTGGATCAGACCTCTAAGCTGTGATCCTTGTTCCTATTTGGAGTTTGATGGGGCAGAGTGACAGTGACAGACACACTCAGCTCTTTTATTTTTCTGGACTGAAAGAGGAAAGAACACAGAGCAGAGAGGTCAGAGGTCAGAGTACAACAGAGAGCAGCAGCCAATCAGAGAGAGGAGCTACAGAGAGATCAGTGGTCTCTGAGGCCACTTTTCCACCGACGGGGTGCCAGTGCTGGTGTCAGTATTTGAATCATTCAGCATTTTTTCCACCATGAACACGCTCGGTGCTCGGCCGAAAAGCGGGTTCAACTCCGGCCCCACAAGCTACCTGGTCTCAAACCAAGAACGCGTGACGAAAGCGGCAGAAGGGCGTGACTCTGCCGTCTCAACATCAAGTTTTCTACCATATTACATGTGTATTACATGAAAAGCGAAGCGATTTTCACGGCTGTGAATTAGGTTGGGCTCTAAGGCTGCTTTGTATCAGTTCATATCACAGATAAAAGGACACAAAGTGCGTACTTGTCATCTTGCTCTAATCTCTGTCTGTGTTTCCCTCTGTGCTGCACACAGATGCTGCAGTAGTTTGGTTTGGACCCTAAAACGTATTTGCAGCACAGAAAGGGGAGCGTGTTCTCCCACGTTGATGCGCTTCGGCTTCCATGTCCAGACGAGGACCTGCCCACACTCATACGTAAAGGAGCAGTTCATAAACCACAGTGGAAACGCAGGCCCGTTCTTAAGCATTTCGCCAGTTTATTGGAACCGACACCAGCACTGACACGAGCACCAGCACCTTGGTTTTGGGAAAGTAACATGAGTCCCTCCATCCAGAATACAGAATACTATTAATAAGTAACAAACCAGTTCCTGCGAGTCTGCTTTAAAAGGAAAGTCAATTCAATAAAATTTTATTTATATAATCACAACAAACAGTCACCTCAAGGCGCTTTGTGTTGTGGGTAAAGACCCTACAATAATACAGAGAAGAGATGTCTGAACTAAAAAGTGTGGAACACACATTTTAGTTCAGACATCTCTTCATGTTACCTTTGTGCTCTTGATGAGTGATGACTCGTGATGAAACCACAGTGTGAGGGGGTCCACGTGCCTCCCAGCACCCTGCAGGTATTTTACTGATGACCACAGACACAGGGCTGCTGCTCAGTTCTGTTTTTACAGGATCAGGAGAGAAGCTGTCCGCACAGAGGGGGGCAGACCATCATCTGGAGGTCTTTGTTCAGTTCAGAAGTTTCAGCACCAAGGACAGCACTGGCCTTCAGCAGCACTGAGCCCACAGATGGACTACAGTACTGCCCCTGCTGCTCAGCCTGTTAAAATGCCAAGCAGAGAGACTCATGCACATACTTGCTGCACAGTTTCTTGCAGGTCACATGACCTGAGGTGCTTTCCCATCATAATTACTTGGGGCAAATATGAGGTGGTGCCAAAGTTTACAGTAACAGTTCTTTCATCAGCCTTTCAGACTGCTGTGTGTAATTAAGTACTTTAACACTACTTTACTCCATCACACTTTAACTCAGACCTGGGACCAGTCACTGGCCTCAGTTTCAATCATCAAGGGTTTAGTCTTTAAGTGCTGGAGTCCACAAATGAAGCCTGTAGCAGAGTCTGAACCTCTTTTTAAAAAGTTATGTATCCACATTTGTCTTGTATTCATCCTCAGCTGCAGATTGATACTGAAACATCCAAACTGTAAGTTTCTCCTCATTCTTTAAGATACTAGAAGATCTGTGGACAATCTCACTGATATGGTTGATTCTTTCACATCTGTGTCACCAGCTAACTTGCCCTCATCTGTGAAGAGAACGGGGCACCTCTGGTGGACCTCCCAGATCTGGTGTTCTTGGGTAAATGCTAATCAGGCTGCAGGGTCACAGTCTGTAATCAAAGATCCCACTAAAGCAATTAATCCCAAAATCACGAGAATTCACCAGATTTCACCAGAAATCCCAACCTTAAATCTTCACCCACCGAAAAGAATATATTTACTTAAAAACTTTATTAAGAAACATAAACAGCAGGCTGTTGGCAGTAAATCATTAATGGTACCCAGTCATATGTAAAGTGCCAGCATGTGAGCCACTCACCACTGGGACACAAACTTCAATATAAGAGCTGCAAATTTAGGTCAAAGAAATTAGTAAAATTACAAACTAACCAGCTCCTATTACCTGTTTTAATTCACTTTTTATATAAATAAATACCTGCAGTACCTTAGCAGCCCACCAGAGGGATCCAGACCACACTGGGAATCACTGCAGAAGGATCTCTGGACCTCGTTCCTCCCTCATGGACAGTGGTGGCTCCAGAAATATGTTTCTGCAGGTGCTAAGGGGGCTAAGCATTTTACTGAGGGTGCTATGAAGGATCATTTGTTCTTTCAGTTCTCAATACACAGAGACAAGCTATTTTCTTGCAGGTGCTATGACTTTTCCAGGGGAAGCTATAGCACCCCCCTGGCGCTGCCACTGCTCATGGAGACAGTGCTCCTCCAGTTCCTCCAGTGGGGTCCTGACGTCCACGTTTCAGAAACGTGGATGTCAGGACCCCACTGGAGGTCATTCTGTAGCTCTCTGGCAGTGCTCCTCCAGTTCCTCCCCACACAGAGGAGTAGATACTGGCCCTGCTCCTTGGCTGAGGCCTTTCTACCGTCGTGATCCTCTCCTGGTATCTCCTTCACACTCCTCAGACTGTGCTGGGACTTCTACAACCTGACTGGGCTGCAGGTACCTCCTCATGATACCAGCAGTGACACCAGCAAAAATCTGAATTACTGAAGACTCAGTCAGGGATGAGGAGAGAGCAACGGTCTGTGGCCACCACCTGTTAAAACACCAAAGCAGGAGAAACTGATTAACAATGGTTTCTGCTTCCTAACTGGACAGACTGATCTCCCTGCAGTTTAACTGTGTTATCCTGTGCTGATGGATGCTCATTGTTCCACCCATCTTATTTTCTACTCATACACTGACCTCATATTCTGCTCTTGGAGCTCTTATTTAGATTTAACATGAAGGCACAGCTCCTCTTGTTTTCCCAAATAAATAGATATTTTCCTCAGTAGTAATTTATGATAGAGGATCAACATTAATCCAACAGACTTTAATATAAAAATATTGATGAAATATTTTCTGTGGACTGATAAAAATCATGTCTCCATGTTTTCAGTGAGGACGCTCACAGGATTTCCTGCAGTGAATGAGATAAAGTTTGTCTGCTGACCTCATTATCATTCAAATGTTTGAACTGTGAGAAAATATCTAGAGCTCACTTTTATTTCCAAATGTCAATAATGCAACTTTTAATGTGCCAATAACCATAGTTACTGCACCTGAGTCAGAGCACATGTGACTGAAAGTGATCAACAGAAGCTTCACTGCAGCTTTTCAAGCTGAGGGCCCTCAAGAGGTCAGGGGTCAACACTTTGAGGCTGCTCTTGTATTTATGGATTCCAAACATTTATTCTGTTGTTTAACTGTTTGTAACTCAGATCATCATCAGAAAGTTACCTGATAGAAAGAACATAAAAAAGATTATTGATGGGAAATGTAACTGAAACACATCCAAATGGATTGCAGTTCAGTAAGCTGTGAATGACATGAGGGAACATGTTCAGTTTTCTTGGGAATGAATATTTTCCCTTTCTTCCTGGTGTTTGTGTTGGAACATGTTCCCCTTCTAACTCTGTATCCAACAGCTGTGAGTACACCTCCTCTCACTGTGTGACCAACAGGAGCTGTGATTGGCATTCAGGCCCTGTTCCTGTGAAACAGCCGAGGAAACAACATGTGGGAACTTGAACACACACACACACACACACACACACACACACACACACACACACACACACACACACACACACACACACACACACATTTACATGGAATGAAGAACCTGTTTTATAGAAACCAAAAACAAGGAGTTGGGACTTTAACAACATCGGATAGTGTTAGTTAATGAAAGTTTATCCTGCAGCACATTAAACAGTGTCAGAGTAACACAGAGCACTCATCCCACACTATTCGAGACCATCTACAGATCACTCAGCATTAATGTATTAATGCCACACTGTCACACTTAATAACAGAAGTTTTCCCTGATTGCTGTTCACTTGCTCCTGCAGTACATTATCTTTCAGTCCTGCTGTGTAAAAGAAGAAAGATTTGAATAATAAATACTTAAGTGGAGTAAAGTCTGTCACAGCTGCAGGTATATTGCAGCAAAGCTGGAGTCATTGTTCTAAAGAAGCTCAGTCTCAGTGGATCATGTTGATGTGATCATCAGATTTTCCTTTAATTCAGATGCAGCCAATCAGAATCAATCATTTAACAAATATGAACACATTCAAAGACAGGACTTATTTATCTTTGTGAGAGTATTAATTCAATTCAATTGTATTTATTTAACACCAAATCACAACAGTTTCATTGAGGTTCATTTATATTGTACAGTTAGTACAGAGTATTACAGGACACGACTCAGTGACAAAATTCCCTTTTCTCATTCACTAATCATAAAGTTATCATGCATATTTGCATATAGACCTCCTGATTCTGTGTATCACAGTGTGCTGTGATTTGTCACACGTGAGTCTGCGTCTATTGATCATCGTATCTCGTCTGAAAAAGAGTGACAATCTTTGCAGAAAAGAGCAGCATTATTTGATGTTTGCTTACAAGGCTCTGCTGCACAGTTTGACTGCTCACTGCTGGTGTTATTGACCAGATCATAGAGTGTCTCTGCTCACTTCATCTTCACCTCAGCTGAGTTATGAGTCAGGTCCAACACGGGTTACAGCGAGGATGTGCGGACCAAAGGTGACTCAAACACACCTGTGACATTTGAGGTGGAGCTGTGGCTGAGCTGAGGGAGTAGGGATGGAAACAGAGAACTGGTTCTTGCAGAGAACCAGTTCCCAGTAATTCAGTTCCTTGGAATCGTTAGTCTGCTTATTGATTCCATTAAGGACGCATTTACGTGATTGCATCACACATGCGCCTTATTTGGTTCAGAATATATCCAACAGTGTGAAGACAGAAGTGTCAAGATAAAAAGCATTAAAAAATTATGTTCACAGTGTTTCAGCAACAGCAGCAGCTGTTTTACGTGCAGTCTGTGCACACGCAGCCTATGAGGCCCTATGAGGCAGCCAGACTCACTCTGAGTTAAAGCACTTAGCTAAGACGTTTCACCTGTAACTCACACATGCACCTCTTGCCTCAACATTTGAAATTTGAAACGGTCCTATTGAGTTACAGATCGACAGCAAATAGCACATTTCAGTTAAATCGGAACAATCTGTTTTAAAGATATTTTTGGCCTTTCTTAGTGCACAGGGAAGAGAGACAGGAAGTCGGGAGAGAGAGAGAGAGAGAAAGAAACATATGAAAGGCCACATGTTGATGAAAACACCACGGGCATGTGTATACATGGTCACCTGCTCCTCCAAGGAGCCACCCTGGTGCTCAATCAACCCAATCTTAAATCAGCTTTATGCAGATCTCATATACTCAGAGTTTATCAGCCCTGTTACATCATGTGTAATGCAAAAATGTGCGATAAAAAGGATCCCAGCAGCTGCTCCTCGGATGGCCTCGGGGTTTCTCCTTATTTCCTATTTGGTCTCCTTGTTGTCTCCTCCACGTCTGTGACTTATCATCGCCACCCCGTCAGAGAGTCCTGGGATCTCTTTATTGATAAAGACATATCCACAATGAACACACTGTTCTTGGTTGGCACCAAACATTATGTGCTTCTCTGTTGTTAAAGATAATATTTTGTTTATTTTATACTCTAAGGCAAAGCTTGTCAGGCAAATAAATGTGAAAATAATAAAAAGCAAAGGCATATCATAATTATATTTGAAGCTTCATAAAACTCACTCCTCTTCAACTCAAAGTAAGAAAGTAGCTCTTTGGGGGACATTTCTAATAATAAAACAATATTACAACATGAGAATAAAAACTTTATTTCAAACTAAATTCTAATGAATGTGCTCGGCTTGAATCTGTTATGTGGGACACAAACAATAAAACGGACATAAAAAAAAAAGACTCTATTCTCTGTGTCTGAGACTGAGATTATCAGGAGTTACAGCAGAATTCAGCAGGTCGGGAAACTGGTTGGATTGGCTTTGCATGTGGAAAAGAATAACAGTTTTCTCCAGAATATTTTCTTTGTCTGCAGGCTGCTGTAAGCTGCTGTAAGCTGCTGCAGGCTGCTGCAGGCTGCTGCAGGCTGCTGCAGGCTGCTGCAGGCTGCTGCTGCTCTGAGGTTTACTGTGCTTGATGCATGAATTGATTTTAAGATCCAAGAATATGTTTCTGAGCTATCAGCGATCTACTTTCCACCCCTACACTGACAGTATACCATCTTTATACTGACAGTTTGCAGCTGGTATAAAGGTTGAATTCAGTGAATGAATCTCTGCATCATCAGATTAAATTCAAACTCATCTCTTCTGCACTGATATAACTTATATAACTTATATACTCTCACTGTGAGCACCACAGCTGCTCTGCACCAGTGCAGCACAGAGCTTTATTGTAAATACAGCAGAGCAAACTAACCTGTTTATCCTGCACTAAACTGCAGTACTTTCCTCAGTTTGTTTACAGGATGTTTCACAATATGAAAAAACACAACTTCCCATCATATACTGATCAAATATATAATAAAAAAGACGACACGCAAGCTTTAAATTTCCAGTTTGTCAGATGTCCCTGAGTAGTTCTAACCTTTAAATCTAACCTCTCTGCTTCCTCTTTCTCATCTCTGAGTGAACTTCTCTCTCATTCTGGGAAACACAGCAGCCGGACCTTTAGCCAGCAGACAGATAGTCATACCAGATATTTTAGTGTGTAGTAGGGCTGCATCTAGGGCTGCCACCCGTCCCGTAAAATACGGAATCGTCCTTTATTTGGCAAGTAAACGTTGAACCGATACCAGACGCGATTTGTTCAGTATTTTAAAAAATGTCCAACACTCATCTCTGTCACACACACACACACATCAACACTAAATGTAACAATTAAGCACAGAATAAAATACTAAGGCCAGCAAAATTTTCGTGGATCCTCTTAGAACCCCCCCGGCCTGCCACAGACCGGTGTGGCCTGCTGGCGATGTCACACACCCGCGCCTTTTAAAAATGTCCGCTACTACACCTGACACTCCACCACGTCCCCAGAAATGGAAACGTATGCAAAGATACAGTCGTGAGTGTGAAGACGCACATCCACGGCTGAACAGCGTCAGTGGGGAGGAGTTTAAGGCAGACTGTAACAGTATATTGAGTGTGCACGGCGGGCTGTCTGATATAAGGCAGCATGAATCAGGAGAGCAACACTGCAGAAACATCAGAGGGCAGAAAAGCCAGGCATCAGTGTCACAGTTCTTCATACCACAGTCATCTCCGGACACTGATATGGTACAGAACATTATGTTATTATTGGTTCAGGTTCCCATTGTGCTTTAGCAGACTATTGTGGTTTGATTGATTGTTTAGGATGTTGAGTCTGAATGATCATTAACTGAAAATACTGTAGTATTAGTAAACATATATTTGGCCATTGAAAGAACAAATCATGCCAATAGATTAACAGTAAACCTCTGATTCTTGAGACTTTGGCAAAATCATGTCCCACCAAAAAAGTGCAAATTCCACTGCACATTAATTGTAAAAATTCATAAACCATGGTTTAAACCAGGTTTATTTTCAGAGATTTTGGCACATAATTATGATTTTTATTTAGTAATGTATATGATTTTATGATATGCGGGCACCCACAAAATCATTTGTCCCAAGACAAGAATCTATAATTTTGATTTGATGAAAGATGTTTAAAAGTCTTTTTAAAATATGAAATATCTCAGAAATATGAACGAGAAAAAATGAAAAGTCAAGCTAAAAGCTTGAAGGTTTTAGCAACATTTACTATAAATTTGTGATCACTTAAACTTTGTCCCAAGTTTTTTTCAACAGATTTTTATGAAATCAGGAAACTCCATAATTAGTTACATTCCTGAGGGTTTTTACTCTTCAGCTAAAATCTTCCACAGGGTTCACAAAGAGAGTCCCTGCAGCAAGAACAGCTCTGCACTTTAAAGCTGCTGCTGTCGGGTCACCACATGGTGACAATTTTAACAAATACCTAAAAAACACATTTTTTTTGAATGAAAAATTACATACTGCAGCTTTAAGCTACATTAAGTTCTCATCTTATTAGTGCACACTCTACGCAAACAGATCAGATTAGGTGCCAGTGCTACTGTCATGTGGTCGATCATACAGTATATCATTTACTAGGTTAATTGTGCAATAACTTTTGCGCAAGTTGTGTTTCATTGCACTTTGTTATATATTTGCATGTAATGTCGACCTGTAATTTCTTCTTGTGGGTTTGCGGTTGACCAAACCAGCTTAGAGCTGCATTACCACCACTTACTGGAACGGAGTGGATCAGGAGTTAGAAAAAAATCCTCAGATTCTGAAATTTCTCCGTCACTGCGACGGATTCCCTTTAACACTGAGCGATCATCGCTGACATGTTTTTCCGCCTCCACCGCTCTCTGTCATGTTTGTGTGTTGTGCTGAGAATCAGCTGTTATTTTTTTCTCTACTTCAGCTCCCAGAACGGATCACGATAACCACAGTTTGTTAGCGAGCGCAGCTATTAGCACTTGCGTCAAAATATTTTTGATACTTTAATCCCTGATTAGTGACTAAATATAGACCTGCAGTAGAAACGTATTTAGGAGAATGCTTGTGAATATAAAGCATTACAAGATCGAGCTCACACAGCTCCCAGTCTTTCAACATAAACACTGATAACACAACAGCAGCAGTCAGCTGATTTACCTGCAGTCTGTCTGCACAAGCGCAAAGAGGCGGAGCCGGTGAGCTCAGATGGAGCAGAAGGAAATGTTTTTCTAGTGTCCAAACGAAGCTTTTCTCCCCCCTGTAACCTCCATTAAACCTTTACTGGGAAACAGCTGGAGGTCCTTCATCAACCACCTGATCAGTAAGTGAAGAAAAGAGAACTTTGTAGCTGCTCCATTTACCCTGTTTGATTCACACAGGGAAAAACTGCAGTAGTTGAAGGAAGAACATCCTTAGTTAAAAAGAAGACCTGTCACAAGCTTTAACTGCTGACTAAGTCCAAAACCAAAGTCCAAAAATCACAAAAGCAGGCAGTCAAGTGGTAAACAAAGTAGGTGCATTCATGAAACAAAGTACGTAATTTATTCTTACTCCTGATTTAAGTGATGTGAAGTAAAGATTTATTTTTTAAACAAGGTTTTACTGAATAAAAGTCTTCTTTGTTTTTGCAGCTGACCTATTGTGGGTGTAACACAATTGTTTTGCCTTTTTTGTATCTCTTTGCATGCAATAAGCCCCAGTGATGGATACACCAATATGATTGGCTTGTATGTGTTATTGTTCACCCATTTAGGCTCAGATCAGTTTGATGTTTGAAGGCACTGTGATGGGAAATAAAAACTTCTCTCAGATGTTAAACATAAAGTAACAAGCGTGTTTGAACATGTAAGAAGTAGAAAGTAAAGATATTTGTGTAACAATGTAGGGAGTAAAAGTAAAAAGTTGGCAGAAAAATAAATACTCGAGTAAAGTACAGATACCTGAAAGATCTACTTAAGTACAAAACCAAAGTATTTGTTCTTTGTTACTTCCTTTCTCTGCAAATAACTAGAAATATAAGAAAAGGATTCAGAAATTATAATGAACTAAAACTCAAAACAGACACAGCAGAAACTTTTCAACAGTAACAGAACCTTAATAAACAAAACAAATCACTGGGCAATCATTGCATTCTTACAGTATGACTCATTCAGCAGGATTACTGTGGAAATTTCCTTTCAGTCAGTTCCTCCTTCTTTTCCAGGGAATAACAATTAACCATTCTGCCTTTTGGACAGCAAGCAGGATGGGTCTCTGCAATGCTGCTGAACGAGCATGGTGCGGTGTGCTTGTGTGTGTATCTGAGCGTGTGTGACAGTTATGTTATCTGATTATTACTCCTATTCTCAGGTAATCCATCATGATCACATGTTACTGTCAGAAGCACAGATAGACTCTGACTCTGCAGGGTAAAATGCATCTGATTCGAATGGACTGATAACATTCGAAGCGGGTGTTTGTGACTCACAGTCACACACAGAGGGAACAGTTACTGTGACTCTGTTCATACAGTTGGCCTTTACTTTTAGTTTTAAGTGGTATAAAAGAAGTTAAACTAACAAAACAAGCACTGGTGAGTTGGTTGGTGGTATTTTATTGACATCTATTCACACTTTGAGAAATAGTTCCAAAATAAAAGTTGTTGAGGAGACGCAGCTGCAGCTCTGTGCCGTTTGTGCTGGGAGAATAACTGTAGTAGGCGGAGACTCAGTCAGAGAACACACAGCACGGTCTTGTGAGGGGTGGAAACTGGGTCCACGTGTCGCCCCTTGTAGGCAGGGTTTTCTTTTTTCAGGAGGGCAGTTGTTTGAACCTAGTACAGTGCGTGCATGCATGGGTGGGTAGAACTTCGTATGGTATTCAGCCATCCTGTTCTTCCTGGAGAGCGATTGATTTGGATGCCCTAGCACCCCTTTTTGCTAAGGTAGGCCATGGGGAGACTGTCCTTTTTCAGGTTAATATGGAGCTTAGTCCTAAGGGTTATGTTTTATCTGTAGGAGAAGGTTTTGCTTCCCTTCAAACTGATGTTTGTCATACATGTCAGGGACCTTAAACTGGAGGAGGTAACTAAAAGCAGAAGCGTGGTATTATAGATAGGATATTTTACCTTGACACCCTTTCCACACTGGAAAGCTGCTGCTTTGCTGGTGTGGATTTTGGCTGGTCACGCTGGCGCCATTGTATTTATGATTATTTGTTTTTAAATTGCTTTAAAATGTCAGCTTAATGCTGGAGACCGTTTTCATGTGACTCTTGTGTTTTTATTTATTTACAAGTGCTCGTTCATGCAGATTTGGGGTCCAGTAAGCTTGCATGAGCATTTGTCTCGTCCCCTTTCGCATGTGTCGCGTTGTGTTTTAGTGGTGGTGCGAATTAAACATGTTTTGCTCCTTTTTGTTGCAGTGTAGATTGCTGCAGCAAATATTCTATACAACTAAAGTGATACGCAACATAAGCAATGCTATACAGGCATATTTATGTATTACCAAAAATTTCATAAGCTGGTTGTTACAAGCATGGCACCACATTCATGCTCAGAGTTTATTTGTGGGAAGACAAGTTTCAAATGTTAATGCAAAATTTGACTAATATTAGCTAATTATTAGATAAGTCAAATGTATTATGATACCTAGATACAATCATATGTAGGTACGTGATTATAATTACGTGAAAAGGATCCAATCAAACTGTTATCAACAATGAACCCAATGTTCCTGTTCACACAATCCTCAAGTAAATCTCAATGTGACCACAATTGCTGCTGCATCAGCAGATATTCAAAAATTCATAGAAAAGGCAAATCAAGTTATTTTCTGCAATCACCACCAAATTCTTATTAAACATGTCCTCCACTGCATCTGAGACCCTTTGCACATGATACAGCTGTAGAAATGTGAAATTATGACATCCTGAAATCACAAGAATTGCCCAGTACACTGTTGTTTTTGTCATGGATGGGAGCTAGTGGACTCAAACAAGCAGAAGGTTAGAATTTGACAGTGTTTATTTACAATGTGCAGGTGACGAGGGGAAAAAACAGGAAAGCCTTCTTTTCTCTTGGGGTGCAGTCCAGTTCACAAGAAAACCCACTCTGACACTCTCCTGTGATGGTCCTGTGGTCCAGAGCTCACATCCACATATCCCATTTGAAACGTTCTTGACTATTTTCTCCAGATACCTGAGTATAAAGACAAGAGGGCATAAGATCAGCAAGATGGTGAGTAAAAGCAGCAGGAAACCTGAAGGAGAGCTGTCAGCACTGTTTACGGCAACGATCCTGCAAAGACTAACGGCCACCAGCCAGCTTAAGTAGGAGACCAGATGAGCCAGAAACAGCTGTGTCTCCTTTCTCCCAGGTGAGTCAGATAACGAGGGGGAAGACCTGGATCGCCACCCCACTTTAGCAGACATTCAAAAATACATAGAAAATGCAAATCAAATTGTTTCTTGCAAACACCACAATACACTCATCAGACATATTCTCAGGTGTCTCTGAGATCATTTGCAAGTTGTTTGCCTGCAGAATTTTGCACTTTCTATTACAGCTTGGTAATAATGTGGTAATAATGGGGTAACAAGCTGGAAACAAAGAGTAGCAATGTGTAAAGTTATTACCATCCAATTACCAAAAGCACAACCAGCTAATACCATGTAATATTATGGTACCAACAGCGGTTACAACTGAGTAGTATTCCACTGAAATTTATGTAATTGTAATTATGTAATTGTGTGAGGGCCCAAATATTGAGGGTAATACTGTGGAATTCAAAGATATGGCCATGAGGGTAAACCATTTAGCAATTGTAGCTTAATAATGTGGTAGCATTATGGTAACCGGATAGCAATAAGCAATTTTTATTATAAAGTAATATTGGCTGATGTTTTAGCATAATGGGATAGCATTGCCATATTATAAGGCTTGAGTTAATTATACCTTAAGCTCCCAGCATTCTGCTTTGCTTAATAGTGTAAATATTATGCTTAATGCTCTGGCTTATTAAATGAAAATATCTGTGGTAGTTTCTGTGTAATAAGCAGGAATCAGGGCTGCAAAATGCAAATCCAAATGTTTTTGAGTAATAACCTATTAAGGCAAAATACAAGAAGTGCGATCACTATCTAGTGTAGTTTCTAAAGCAATAACTGCATAAAATATGTCAAACGAAGTCCTGCATGAACTTGCAGTTTTATTGTCATTTTCCTTAAAGAACAAAGTGATGTTTACATAACACAACATGGATAAACCTGAAGCAACCTTATCAAAATGATCACTTGATCAATGCCTGAACTTAATTAAATAAAGAGATATTTTATTTGGAAATATGAAATCAGGATTTATAAATTGAAACAAAAAATCAAACAAACAACATCAACAACAAAAAACACAGAGGCATATAAAAAAATAAAATACAGAAAATCAATAAAAATCCCCAACCTTAACACATACTGTGGTTTTACTCCATATTTACATATGCAGTCTCATCAACCAAACTATTAATGTTTAAACTGCAAACTTTTTCTCAAAAGTTAGAGGCAAAAAATGACAAGAAAACAAAAGTTTATATATGTTTATATTCCAGGAATCTGCTGGAGCCACTCTCCCAGTTTGGGGGTCACTGCCCCGAGTGTTCCGATTACCACGGGGACCACTGTTACCTTCATCTTCCACATCCTTTCCAGCTGCTCTCTGAGCCCTTGGTATTTGTTGAGCTTCTCGTGTTCCTTCTTCTTGATGTTCCCGTCACTTGGTATTGCAACGTCTATCACCACGACTTTCTTCCTTTGTTTGTCCACCACTACGATGTCCGGTTGGTTAGCCACCACAAGTTTGTCTGTCTGTATCTGGAAGTCCCACAGGATGTTAGCTCTGTTGTTCTCAGCCACTCTTTGGGGCATGTCCCATTTTAACCTCGGGACTTCCAGGTCATACTCAGCACAGATATTCCTGTATACTATGCCGGCCACTTGGTTATGGCGTTCCATGTATGCCCTGCTTGCTAGCATCTTGCACCATGCTGTTATGTGCTGGATTGTCTCAGGAGCATCTCTATTGATCTAGTACTTAGAGTTTGCTCTTGTGCTGCCATGATTAGTGCCTCTGTGCTGTCTGTCAGTCCAGCCTTGTCCAGCCATTGGTAGGATTTCTCTATGTCAGCCACTTCTTCTATCTGTCGGTGGTACATGCTGTGCAGAGGCCTGTCCTTCCATGATGGTTCCTGTTCTTCGTCCTCTTCTTTCTCTTCTTTCTGCTGCCTGAGGTACTCACTAAGCACATGATCCTTTGTGGCCATCTTCCTGATCTTCGTTGTTTCATCTAGAACAGTGGTTCTGAGACTCACTAGTCCTCGGCCTCCTTCCTTCTGCTTAGCGTACAGTCTCAGGGTGCTGGATTTGGGATGAAACCCTCCATGCATGGTAAGGAGCTTTTTTGTCTTAACATCAGTGGCTTCCATCTCCTCCTCCCACCAGCTTATTATCCCAGCAGGATATCTGACCACTGGCAGGGCGTAGGTGTTGATTGCCCGGATCTTGTTCTTCCCATTCAGCTGACTCTTCAGGACTTGCCTTACTCTCTGAACTCATGTGGCCCTGATTCTTCTCCTCTGGCTATGCTGAGTGACCTCTGACCTCATGTTGTCCTGACTCTTCTCCTCTGGCTGTATGGACTGACCTCTGACCTCATGTTGTCCTGACTCTTCTCCTCTGGCTGTGCTGAGTGACCTCATACCTCATGTGGCCCTGACTCTTCTCCTCTGGCTGTAGTGACTGACCTCTGACCTCATGTGGTCCTGACTCTTCTCCTTCTGGCTGTACTGAGTGACCTCTGACCTCCTGTGGTCCTGACTCTTCTCCTCTGGCTGTACTGAGTGACCTCTGACCTCATGTGGTCCTGACTCTTCTCCTCTGGCTGTACTGAGTGACCTCTGACCTCCTGTGGTCCTGACTCTTCTCCTCTGCCTCCTCACAGGGAGAAGATGATCTACAGGCTCCTGCTGCTCTTCATCCTCACCTCGTGTGTCTCTGGTTGGTTCACAGCTTCACTTTATGAGCTCCAAATCAAAGTGAGCCACAGGTTTGATCCAGTTCTCAGTGTGTGTCTGCTCCTCTCTCCCTCTGTGTCTCCTCAGCAGGATCATTTGTAGTGAATGTGACACAGACCTCCTATCAGGCCCAGGAGAACCACAGCATCACACTGGAGTGGACCTTCACAGCAGAGACTGACAGATCCTACAAACATCTGAACATCTACTGTGACCTGATAACTGATGATGGACTCTTCCTCCTGTATCACCTTCATGATGGTGCTGAGGTCTCAGAGTCTCAGGATGAGAAGTTTTCAGGGCGAGTCCAGAGTGACAAAGACGCCCTCAGAGAAGGACGAATCAGACTTCAGCTGTCCAGACTCAGGACTGATGACTCAGGCCCATACAGGTGCCAGGTGATCACAGATGATGGCCTCAGCTCTGCTAGCTGCAGACTCACCGTCACTGGTAAGTTTGTAGAAGTCAGCTCCTTTTATTAAAAATCAATCATCACTTTTATATTTGCTGCTCTGTTAAACTATGAGCTGCACATGTCAGACATCCTGATGCTCCTCATTTCATTTCTGCACACAAACAAATGTCATTAAATATTTTATTTTTGCAGCAGCTGCTGATCAACTCCAACCTCAGAGACCAACTTTAACCCCACAAGAAGAGACAGGAGGGGGAGGAGGAGGAGGAGGAGGGGGAGGAGGAGGAGGGGGGAGGAGGAGGAGGAGGAGGAGGAGGAGGAGGAGGGATGCAGAGTGGTTTAACTCGTGTGATAACAACAGTAGTATTATTAGCTCTGGCGGTGGTGTGTGCTTTACTTTGGGCTGTGCTGAGAAAGAAAGAAGAGAAACCAAACTTCTGTGCAGCTGTGAAGTGTCATAGATTCACAGAGACTGAGTCACAGAACCGAAGAAATGCCCGTGTTTCACTTCTGCTTTAATGATTGTAATATTATCAAGAGTTGGCTGATCTTGTTTGGAAAATGAAATCAGAAGTTTGTGCTCTAAATTGTTATTTGTGATGTTTTATTTTTACCAGTAGGCAGAAAGCTGTCAAAGATTTTGAATGTTTTATCTGATTTTGGATGCCACTCTTTTCATTAATACATTAAAATATATTTCTTATTACACCTGATACTTTGTTGTCCTGCTGAACGAGAGTCAAAGAACAAACGCACAAATGGAAAACATTCATTTACATTTCCATAGAGGAATACCAACAGTCACTTTGGTTCAGTGATTTTTTTTTTATTAAGTTGAACATTTTCTGTTCTTCTTGTTCAAGCAGCCATGTGAGCCTGTGACTCCAGGCCTATGACTTTCCCCTGCAACTTAACAGCATTAACACTTATGTTTTGAGGGAAACATGAGGAAGCCTCACATGGAAACTGCTGACCAACAGGAGCCCACAAATGAAGCCTGTAGCAGAGTCTGAACTGGGTTTTATTGAAGTAACATTTCCCACAGTCACAGGTTTTCAGACAGCAGTCAGCTATAACTGAGGCCATGATCAAATAAACACATCATCAAGTCCTTTGTCATTTTCATCTCCATGTCAGCGAGTCAGGAGGAGGCTCTAACATGACTTACAGCAAGTGTTGCAGCTCAAATGTCACAACACAGCTGACACGCAGCCCATGAGGAGGACCTGCAGCTGAGTCGAGGCAGCCAGACTCTCTCTGAGTTAAGCTGCCAGTCAAAGCCAAAAACATTACAGATGTGGGCCACATCTGGGCCATAAGTTTATCTGTGTGTGTTTTTCTTTTCATTGACCCTGTTTGGTATTTATGTGAGAATTTTATTTTGAAATTATTCTTGGTTGGAACGTTACTCTGTAGCAGTTCACTGAAGCGACTTCTTCAAAGTAACTTAAGTTACAGTAAATGGTGCAGCAGGAAACTCCCGTGCTCGCACCCGGTCTGTGAAAGCGAAACCAAACAGTGAAGTAAAAACACAGAATCAAACACAGACACAGCCGATCAGCTGAGGCATCTTGACAAACACTTCGTCTGTGATCGCTGTCATCATGTTAGCAGAACAGTATGAGGCTAAAAGCATTGTTGTTTTTGGCAACCATTTTAGCTTTAGTTTTAGTCTTTTGGACGAAAATGCTTCTTAGTTTTTGTCAGTTTTAGTGGGAAAAAAAGAAGAAAGTATTAGTCTTTACAAATTAATCTGATTAATTATTGGTAACACTGGAATCAATTACTCCAAAAATGCAGTAAACAAAACCATTCTCACTTTGGTAATTGGGGCTTTATTTCTCAGAATTTGCTAAAGTGCAGAGAACACACATATGCCCAAAATATTAGCAATGGATGAGGAACTCATGCTTAACTTGACCTTGTCTGCCAGGACAATTAAGTTGTATATTATATATAAAAACAGACACCATACAACACCTGGCTATCTTTAACTAGTGCAAAATATCAGGGTGGTGAGCTTTCAGGTGCCGCTTAAGATTTGTGGTGTTTTTTTCACCAGGTTTTAATCCACAGTTATCGCCATCTCCCTGGACAATACCTTCAGTTTTCCTTTCAAATGTGTTATATTGAAAATAAGTCAATAAGTGCTGACACTCCATCACTGCGTCATACAGCAGGAAATACTGCTCAGCAAAGTCCTGAAGACAGAACATGCCAGGAGCATCGTAACACAGACAGTGAACTTTATAAGAGGCAAAGGTTTAAATCACCGGCAGTTTTGGAGGAAACAGCTTCTGAGTTTGGTGACGTGCCTTAAACACAGGTGCAATGAGCTACCTGAGAAACTCTGTCAAGTTCATGAAAAGTAAAGGAAAAGTCTCAGCAGTCCTCCGGGAAAAAAGGTGGCTGTGTGAGAAGCATCCATACGTCCGTGGAGCTTCAGGGACGGGACCGCGTGATTAAGGTGTAATTGCCAAAAAGTGCCGTTGTGTCTGCAGCTGCTCTTTTTGCTGAGAAACTGGACACACTGCTCAGTTTTTGCAGCGGTTTTCTGACGGTGAAGAGCAGAAATTCAGTTTTTACCTGAAAAATTTGCAAATTTTCATCAGCTTGAAATATATTCATTTTTCCTGATGTTATTTTTGAAGAAAAAATATAATTTTATATTTTGACACCCCTGGATTAAAATAATGGAGGTGGTGGGTGTGACCAAAATAGATGGGATGCAGCAGCATTACTGATAGGTTTTAGCTTTTGACTGACAGATTACAAGCACAATAGGCAGACATGCCATAACCTTCTCATCTAGTTTTGTCTCGTCAGAGAAAACTCACAAACGTCTCGTCATGTTTTTAGTCATCAAAGAGCCATGTTTATCTCATCATCGTCTCATTATCGTCATGAAAAAAAGGGTCGTCAACAAAATCATTTCATCATCGTTAACGAAAACAACACTGGCTAAAACCACACTGCATGATATATGAAAAGCTTACAACTATGTTGGTGGTTTTGATTCTGTGTAATGATATAATGATAATGTGCAGTAGAAGTAGAGCGCATAATTCAAGCTTGCATTGTCTTTTAATTCAAAGAAAAAAATATAAAAATAGTTTTTTAGATTTTTTTTAAACCACATTTTCTGATCTTATTTTTAAAATGGATGATGGTGATAAAGATGAAGAAGTTCTCCTCCAGAAGCTGAAAGGACTGGTTACAAACATCAAGTGGAGCAAAGAGCAGGTCCCTGAGTTGTTTGATGCTCTTTTAAAGTGATTTGAATCATCAAGAAAAGAGAATTAACATCTCCTCACATGATGATCAAAACGCTGCACTGCATAGAGATTAATTTTATTACTTCTGACTGGAAATATGAAGATGAACTGTTAATATAAAAAAGTATACTCTGACGTTCCTCCATTATTTATCATGCTTCTTTCATTTTGCCTCCATTTAAAAAATAAAATGTGTGATTACCTCTTCATACAGGAAGTAATACAGCCATCTCCATGGCAGCAGTAGCTCCACCCATCCAGGCTGAGCAGAGATTGGCTCACAACTGACATGAAGTTCCTGCTCCATCAGTCAGATGGAGGTTATCAGGTCACTGTGTCTGAACTGTGTGTGAAATTACAGATTTAAGATGGCGCTACAGTAATCCTAATCTGCATTCTTTATATTTACCTAATGAGTTTGCACTTGTTTCCTTTCACTGCAGTGTGAGTCTGTACTCCAAACCTTTACGGTTTCTCTCATTCACACAAGTTTAAATGCTGAATGTGGCTCTAATTAAGGGGTCAGGTAGAAATGCAGCAGTGAGTTGTGGGACTTCTTCCCCTGTTACAAAACTTCCAATAAGCATCTACAGCGATTTATACAGATGAATTAAAATCTCATCTATTGCTTATTGAAAATATATCTATTCTCATTCAGACATTTCAAAATTCCAAAATTATGTCTAGCTTGTTGAGGGAGAGGCTGAATCAGGCCAGAGGCTAATGTGGGACCTTTGTCTCAGTCACCTGCTGCAAATGATCACACTGCAGTCGGTCTGTGTTTGAAGGACAAGGGTAGCAGTGGGACTTTCTGCCTGTGGCTAACACCTCTGTAGCTGCCACGCTTCCTGTTTCTGGGAACAAACATGTCAGTGAACATGAAGCTGCAGGTGTTTCAATCTAAAACTGTCTGACTGTCTGCAACAAATAGATTTTCCTATTCTGTTACAAACAAACAAAGAAACATCCTTCACTTTTATTGTGAGTTCCCTTCAACTTACTCTTTTAATCTCTTTTAGCATCCATATGAACATTTAGAATAAAATGTGGATTTCATTGTGCTAAAATCTGTTTCTTCTGTGACATCATCCAGCTGATTAAAATCTCTGTGTGGTCAGCGTGTCGCCATCAGTGTGTTTTCTTCTGACAGCACAAAGACGTGCGGAAGGAGCAAGAAGCCCACAGTGTGAGCAGATACAAGGGGAAACTTGTATGTGCAGCATGAACCTGAGGTTTGCTGCTGTCATCACTGAAAACCTAACCTGACTGTCAGTGTAAGATTACAGCAGCAGCTATGTGCTTATAGTGTGGTGCGTGCAGCTGCACCTGCATGAAAACGCTCCTGTCTGAGTGTTTGTGTCTGGATAGTTTTTAAGGCTTTAAATGCATTTTTACTGCTAAGGAGGTTTTAATTCAGGAACCCACAGCAACCAGCAGCATCTCACTGAGACACTTTTACAGCACTGAGGAGAGACCTGTGAGCCAATCACAATGATGGTCACAAAGCTTTAGGTTAACCACAGCATGATTTCAGAGGACGATCATGTTCTGCTCCTGTGATCAACGCACAATGAGCCCAAAAACTGATGAACTGATCTTTCCTAAGAAACCTGAGCAAACTCGTCTGAGCCACATCTATGTTAAAGCGCCCTCTGGTGGACAGAAGCTTGAGGTCACACTGTGAGACCTGATGCTGATTACCAACTGATTCAAATCTGGATGTCCCTCATATGAAAATAATGCTCAGAGCATTTCCTCACCACAGGAATGATGACATTAATAATATGAGTGTATGGAAGCAGATGAGAATGATGTAGCAGGAGAGGTGAGTCTGTGATGTAGCACCAAGTTGGAGGTGCTCTGGGGTTAAACTGATAATGAGACTGTAGCAGTACAAGCTGCAGGGAATAAACTGCTTATGATCAGTGTACATGTAATTAAGGTTAAGGCTCATTCCTGTTTATTTAAACAGGAGCATCACATAACAGAGACATCATAAAGATGCTGGTGAGAGGTCAGACTTGCTTCTAGAAGGACTTTGGGGACCTCTTGAAGAGGACTTGGATCTTTCAGAGTTTGTTACAAACTCTGAATTGTGTTGTTCTACAGCATGAATCATGGCAGAGCTGCAGAGATGGATGGATTAAACAGCACTGCCCACACCAACCTGTTCAGTTCTCATCCTGTTTGTGTGGATAGAGAACCGTGATCTCAGGTCAGCATCTACCCCAGAGCAGATTTTACTGTGTGGAAATGTGGAATCTCACAATACTTTGGTTTCCTGACTGAGCAAAGTTGTCACTGGGGATTCCACGCCACAGACTGTGTAAAGGACAGAATTCCAGTTCAGGTCCAGAAAGTGAGGGTTCATACACCTTTTCCAGGATCAAATTCAAGCTTTTTAAGCACTTTCAACTCAAATTATTTCATATTTTTTAATCACATTAAAACGATGGGGCCGGGTCGGGCCGGGAGAATGGATGGATGGATTAAAATAATGGTATTATGCCATAAGTAACTTCACAGAAAACAACTATGATAGTTCAGGAAACTTTATTTTCCAAATCCAGTTTAAAACACCTCTTATGTTGCTGACATGGTGTAACTCAGTCTGACGCAGTAACCTGAACTATCCATCAAAGTGACCAATCACATTAGGCTCCATAGGTTCCGCCCAAATTCAGTTTTCTTCAAGGGCATAGAATTCAGCTCTGTGGGTAAAGTTTCCTCACGAGAGCATGAATCTGCAGCAGTGCCCACACAGCAGACACTTGTGTGCGCAATAGTGGTGTCCCATACTGCGAGATTTGGTATCGATCTGATACCAAGAAGATACAGGGCCAGTATCACCGATACTGATACTTTTTAATAATTATGAAGAATTTTCATGATGTTTAAGTATTTTGTGATTTTTTTTCTTTTGGATCACTAATTCGTTAGAACCCAGGACAGAATTGGGCAAAGTTTATAGGTAAATAGAAAATACTTTATGAAAATAAAAGTTTTTGTTCTGAAACAATAGAACAGTAACAAAATAATTTTCCCCATACATTGTGATGTCTGGATTTTTTTTCTTAAATCAGTACAAGTGTACAAAATGATCACTCAAGAACAAATTAAAACATTTTTCAGATAGTATTCAGAAAGTATAATACAAAATTGTAATAAAAAATATCCCTTCATTGACTAATTTTCTGGATGTTTTTCTTAAATAAACAAGTTGTTTTTTCCCCCGAAGAAAAATATGCTACGTGTCACGTGAGGTGTAACGTCAAAGGACTGCGGGGAGGGGCGGAGCAAACCAGGGGCGGTTCTAGGGGCGGGGCCACAAGGGCATTGGCCCCATCCGAAATCTGATTGGCCCCCTGAAGTGCCCCTGTCCTGTCACTCATCTGTCCTTTGTCCAAGAGCGAGGATCAAATTATAGGTGGATGCAATTCCATGCCGAAACACCAGTAGCGCTAATGAGCCAAATAGGAATGTCCAGCATGAATAAAGCTTACAGAAGAAAAAGAAGATCTGAACGATCTCGTGGAGAAAGTTTTTTTAACCGACAACCAATGCCAGTGTATATTTTGAGGAATTTGTCGGTAATAATAAGTCATAAATTCCTTTTTACTCACAGCTGTCACAGCGTAAGTCTGACAAACATTAAATTAAGAAGCAAAGTTATTTAAGAGTAATGTTAACTGAGGCCCTACTTGTGTTTGGACATGAATGTTAGCATTTCACTAATTCATGTAATACTAATTCATGTACTTCTTTGTAATTTGCATTTGTGTGTTAACATTAACTATAATGTCTGGCAGTGACAGAGAAGAATACGAAAAGAGAGGCTCAGTCTCAGGCGGGAATTCAGCAGTTTTTGAGCAAAAGAGTGAGTCTGCAGCTGAAAATGAGCAGGGTGAGAGGAGGGAGAGAGCAGCAGGACACAGCAGACCAGAGGCTGGTCAAGAGCAGGACACCTCCAGTCCCTCTTCATCAGGTCAGAAATCATTTAGGGAGAGCAACAAAAGTTAATGCTGTAATGTATGAAATGTCTGATATTGTTATTTAGTGAAATGGCACATAAGTTCACTGAATTCTTACACCTCATGGTGATAAGATTTACCATAACTGTAATGTAATGGCTTTAATTTTTATTGGTCCGTATATCACCACATCTACCACAAATACTTGGCCCCTCTATGAATACTGTGGCCCCTTGATGGCCCCTTACTCAGAAAAATCCTAGATCCACCACTGGAGCAAACTGTGCCTGCTCTGTGCCGTGACAGGAGCGGCACTTAAACAGTCAGCTCACATCTTTGATGAAACCGCAGCACTGCATACAGGAGAGAAACTGAAGCTAAAGTATCGATCTCATTACACTGGTATTGATCAATATCAATAGCAACGTTGGTATTGATATTATTGATACTTGGATCGATCCCCCCACTTCTAGTGCGCGATGTTTCTTTGTGGGCGGGGATTATGTTTTTTTCTCGCACGTGACTTTTGACCTAAATATAATTCCATACTCCCAGGAGGAGAAACCCTGAAAAAGTGAGGGATTACAGCTGCATTCTCTTCAATGGCCAGCAGGGGGAGACTTATGTTTGCGAAAAGATTTCCGGTTGGACGTAGTTTCCAGGAAGAGGCTCCTTCGCTCTGTGACCTCAGGATTCCTGGTGACTACATTTAAAATCAAGTCCATCTTATAAATTAGAGTCATCCTAAAAGTGCAGAAGTATGTGAGTCTCAGAGAATAAAGTCTTTGGATTACAGAGCGCACAATGAAAACTGTTATGTTTGACCCAACAGACGTTCAGTCTCCTGATGAAACGGCACAGACTGTGAGCTGCTGAATTAAGCCAACAAATACTGACTTTGACTAATTTGGCTCCACATTATGTTACTAAGACAGAAACCCAAAGAGGCTGTGAGCTTTGTGAGGGCAGTTTAATTTTAAATGATGTCACAGGGAGTCTATGAGGTCACAGAACAAAGGAGCTGCTTCTCACAGAGCCAGAAATCCTTTAGCAGCCTCGAGTCTCCCCCTGCTGGTCACTGAAGAGAATGCAGACCTGTCTGTGGTTTCTCAGTTCCAGTCCAGACTCTGCTGGACATCATGTGGTCCTGCTGGTGGTAACAGAAATATATTACTCATTTTTATTGAATTATTTAGTATTTATTTAAACAGGAAACCCCTTCAGATTAAAATCTATTTTTCCAGGGGAGATCCAGTAAGTAAGCACCATAGTGCACCATTATGAAATTACAAAATGAACAGAAGCAAAAATAACATGGATACACATTAACAGGAACAAAGTGAGTCAGAATCAACAAGCAACACAGTGCAAAATACAAAGTCCATCTTATGAATATGTAATCCTGCACATATCACTGTCAAACGGAAGATGTGTTGTGCTGATGATGAAGTATTGGCAGTTGTTGTGCGACCACATTAAGTACCAAGAGAATTCAGTCATATCTTAATACTTGTGTACATTCAACACAAGGCAACAGTCGAAGATCCATGTTCTCCATGAAACTGTTGCTAGGATTCAGACTAAACATCCAGAAGCACTCTTCATAATTTCAGGAGACTTCAGTCATGTTTCTCTCTGCTGCCACCTGACTGGATCCACACAGTTTTAGCAGGTTCACACTGGCTCCCCGTTCAATTCAGTACTAATTTTAAGATTCTTTTACTTACTTTTAAAGTTTTAAATGGAAAAGCATCCAGCGACCTAGCTAAGCTGCTCAATCTATATAACCCTGAAAGAGCACTGAGATCAGCTAGCCAGATGCTCTTGGTGCAGACGAGGTCTAGAGGGGTTCGGACTTTTGCAGTCGCAGGGCCTATCAAACAAACTCTGGAATAATCTGCCTTTGCATATTCGTACTGCAGAGTCTATACAGTCATTTAAATCTTTACCTTGGCTTTTAATTCAAGTTCAGTTTGAGTCCCATCAGGTTTTATGTTGTGGTATTTCTTGTTTTTAGCTTGTCATTGGTCATATTGATTGAATCGTATTTATTATATTTGTTTGTATTTATGTCTTATGTTTTGCTCTATTTATTTTACTATAGATTCTCTCGCTTTTTTGCAGTCAACTTGTGAAGCACTTTGGTCAATTTTGTTGCTTTTAAATGTGCTAAAGAAACAAAATTGACATTGACATTGTTGACTGTCCTACCAGAGAAAATAAAAGCCTTCATCTGCTGCTGCAGAAGTCATCCTCAACAACTCTGATCACCCACTTTATAACAACTTTATATACTGGAAGACTCCTCTCTCCTTTGTAAAATGGAGTGATAAAGAAAATCATTCATACCCACAGACATCAGGCTTTTCAATTTTCATGCAAACAGCAGATGAACTATCAATTTCCCTCTGGTGCTTCAAACTGCCTTTCAGCACCTGCAGGCATCACTGTGTGTAAAATGAGTGGCATCCATGCTCTTGAAAAAGGAAGAAGAAGGAGAAGTACTCTATTGATCCCAAAAACTGAGCCTTGGGGGACTCCTTTTGAGATCTTCAGAAGACCTCACTTGTGTCCATCTGTATGAACACCGTGGGCTCTATCTGTAAGGTAGCACCAATAATATTACTCAGTTACCTCCATTACAGAGTTGTCAGTACTTTGGGTGGTGTCAAGCTCCGTGTTGCAGCAGCAAGTGTGCACTTCCAGTGTCCGAGGAATGGAAAAGGTTTTCCCAGCAGCAAGATCCCCAAACAGAAGTGTTTAGCATAAGAATCGTAAGACATGAAATCTTCTGCTTCTCTCCTACTTTCACACTGCATTTTAGTTCAGCTGAATTCACAATAAAGCTTTGCCTCCTTTTAGAAACAATTGTGGAGGCATGAAAGTCACACAAACACTGCCTATTAAGCCTACTTACTTTCAAGTCATTTTCAAGCTTGCTACTCTTGAGTGCTGAAACCCTTATTTTCTGACAAGGACGTGTTATACACTATAAAAAAAACTTGTGTATTGTGAGTCTTAAAAAGTCTCGACTTTTCCTGTTAGAAAGGCTTCAGTCTAGTCTTCCTTTAGTTTAGCATTTATTTGTTCTCACAGACTTTCATCCTCCTTTCTTTATGAATTCTGGTGTTATTTAATGTTTTGTGAGGAAATTATTGCAGATAAAAATCCAGCATCCATCTGCTGGATGTTCAATAATATTATTTTCTGTCTGAGCTCAGATCACTTGGAAGAAGAGCAGGAGACTCGTGATTCAGCTGTAGCATTTGAACCTGCTGCTGTTCAGCAGGAGGCTGGTTTGAATCCTGACTCTGTTCTTTGTGTCTTCTCTGGATCAAAAAGGAAACAACACCAACAAAGACACCAAAAACACACAAACCAATTACAAGTCTAATTGACCTGTCCTTCATCCTTCTATCTTCCTCCTTCCGTCCATCCTCTGTTGTTCCTCCTGTTGGACCTGCAGGTAGAAACAGGTGTGAGGTGTCAGCTGTCAGGTAGGTGATGAGTGAAGAACAGAACAGAATCCATTTCCTCTTCAAACTGCTGTCAGACATTATCTACTGCACTCTGATCACATCACTCAGACCAGCTGCTTTCTACAAAGTCTCATCAACAACATCTTTAGAAACAAACATCAACAACCAGGAAGCAGCTTCACCTCTGGGCAAAGCAGGACTTTGGTTTATCCAGGTAACTTTGGGGTTAACTTTGGGCTTTCTCTACTGCAAACATGGTTCACTTCTTACTGGGTAACTCACCATGGTACTGTAACATACTGTGAACTGAAGCTGTTCTGAAGCAGGTTAGGTTCTAGATGAAATCACCGCGTATTGTCCAATGAGTTCTCCAGAAAATAGTGCCACTATTCCTGGAGGATCCCTCGGAGCTCTGCGATGAGATCAGGAGTTTTCCAGAAGTGTCTGACGTCACTGTGTTTCCTCAGTAACCTCAGTAGAAGCATCAGTAATAAATACAGATTATTAGACGTTTGTTTTGGTTTCCTGTTGGCAGCAAAAACTTTTACAACTGTTTTATTCTGTTAGTGTTATTATCTGATCCTAAACCAGGACACCTACACCGCTCTTACTGACTTCTTATTGAGGTTGGACATAGACTAAGCCTTTATAATCTTTACTCTCAAACCCTTGAGAGAATATACAGTAAACCTGTCAGGAGCAGGTTATGTTCAGAGTTGATGTGTTCAGTGTGACACAGATTCCCTGCTGAGGAAAAGGTTTTATATGTGCAGCTTGTTAAGTAGTACTTTACTAAAACCACTGAATGAAGTGCAAACGTGCATCATCTGTCAGGGGAATTTCTGTGTAATAATTTGGCGATTTAGAAAATGTATAAAATGTCGTATTTCATTGTAATCGGCTGTTGTGTCACTTTTACAAGGCTGGAAACACAGAACACACACCGAGAGGACCTGCAAGAGTACAATGAGCCACATTCATTACTTCATCAGGCTGTGGGACAGCGAGCTTTAATGTTTACATGCATGCTGTTTAAAGTTTCAGAGCTCTGATGTGCAGCCGCCACCTCAACGCCATTTCATGTGAATTAATAATTATTAACCAGCTCCATGTGATCATTGATCCTCATCATCAATGTTAGGGTAAGAGAATCCACCTAACGGAAAGATTCCCTGAACTTGCTCCGTAGTGCAGGGCCCTGATTGCTGAGCTCTACAGACTCACCTGGAGGAATAACACCAAGGATGATGGTGTTGATGTGCTGCTGGGCTCTGTTCCCACACTTTGTTCCTCTCCTGAAGACACGACACTCGTATGTTCCACTATCATCAGTCATCACATCCTTCAGAATCAGAGCTGCATCTCCATCCTTCATCTGTCTGTCCTGCAGATCCACCCGGTTCTTAAAAGATTGATGCTGCTCTTCTGGAAGAAGCTTTTTGTCCAGATACGAAAGAACATTTTGTGGGTCCAGGTCAGGTCTGCTCCACCTCACACCTGTGTTGGGTTCGCTGTTGTCGTTTGGAGTTCGACATGGCAGAACGACAGTCTGTCCAGCTGTGATGTTTTTCTGCTCTGAATGAGGAAACGACACAGAGAGATGTTAAAGAGGTCTGTGAGCTACAACCAGAGACCACTGAGCTCTGCTGAGCCGGGGGTCCAGCAAACACTGGATACTGGAATTTGGCACAGAGTGAAGGCATTCAAAGAATCTTGGATGGACATCTGTGGGAAAATTCAGTAACAGCACAGATAACAGGGCCAATCAGACAAACACAGGAAAGATATGAGCCAATCATGTTATTGTACTGATCCACAGAGGAAGTTCAGGACTGCTTGAGCTACTCATTATGCCAGAAAAATGTGAGGAATTTGACTTAATGACATATTTTTTTAGCTTACTGATGAAACCAAATATACTAACTGTCAAATGTAATATATTTGCATCCTGGGAAAATTCTACTGCACATAGGACATTTGGTAAACACATCAATAGTGGATAATAGTGGCTAAAAAAAAAGATGTGATGGAGGCAGATGATCTGTTGTAGTGACTCCTAAAGGGACCAGCAAAAGAAGAAGTAGTAGTTCATTGTGATAAGGGCCCTATTCCTGGAAGCAGGTTGGGCAAACTCTGAGTTTAAAAGCATGCTCTGAGTTTGCTGATCCAGAACAGCTGATCAGAGTTAGTATGATCAGCTCTGAGTATGATCAGCCTGAGTCAGCGAGTTGGGAGGATGAGACATTTTAATTAAAGAATGCAGATCATGTCAGGAAAATGAATCCATTATGAATGGATCTGGACTGGATGAGCTGGGAAATGACTGGAGCCTGAACTGGGTCTGGACCTTATCCGGTATTAATCCTTGATCCTGATCCATTTGGATCCTCCAGCTGTGCAGGTGGACTAAGACACGGTTTGCTGATCCGTTATAGAGCCGATGATCACTGATTTAGGTGATTTTCAGTGAAAAATATGTGGAGATTCATACACTGAATTTCAGACATCTTAACTTTCAAAATTTTGATTTCAGTCACTTTAAGTCCAATTAGTTCATTTTTGAAGTCTTCAAATCATCTTCACTCAAACATTCCCATCATCTCCAGGATCCAAACATTTTTCCATGATCGATCATTGATTACTGATCAGTGTGTTCTGTGTCAGCAGCTTCATCCAGATAAGTGTGATGTAACAGTGATGCTGCAGTAACTACAGTAAATGTTTCAGAGGAACTGACTGACAGCTGCAGCTGCCTCATTATAAATCCGTGACATCATCGCTGTCTCCGTCCTTACAGCCTGTTGACGAGTGAACGACTGTAAAAGCTTCATGTTACAAAATAACAAACTAACGTCTAACTGGGATTTCAGTGCTTGTAGAAACATAAACGTCTGCAGATGAATTCGCTCCTCTGATGCTCTGACAGCCACTTTATGAATGAGGAAATGAATGGGAGTGTCAGACAGGTGGTTCAGGTGCAGCAGGAGGGGCGGAGTCAGAGAGACACTCAGAGTTTTTAGATAAATCTGCTTCCTGGAATAGGGCCCAGGTTAGTTTCCTTTTTGCTAGTTATTTATTTTTATCTTTTCTTTTTGATGATTAGTTAATTTTCATTGATTTGATTGCTCAATTTTGTGGGTTTGTAAGAATTTGGTAAGGCTATGTATGTATGTAGGCAGACAGGCAGGTGTGGGCCATGGGAGGGCCTCTGGTTTATAAGAACAAGCGAGGCAGCAGGAAGCGGGACCCTCTGTTTGCTCGCCAAGGATAAAATAAACCAGTAAACCACAGAAGTTTGGTTTGGTAAATGGCCTCATTCTGAATGTGTACATTATTAACATGTGGTGGAGTTTGATTTTTGACTGATCACCACCCAAATAAGTAGAAGGAATGATGCTGTTAAAGTGCTGGATCAATTAGCAGGATCAGGTTAATGAGGGCCACACCAGCTCACCTGCGGCTGTCACTGTGAGGTTGAAATTGTGCATGCAGGTGAACACTCTCCCGCTGATGCTTCTGTTCTTAAATATAACCTGACACTCGTATATTCCAGTATCTCTGATGCTGACAGTCTTTAGGATCAAAGTGAGGTCTCCGTCCTTCAGCTCCACTCGGTCTTTAAAAGAAGGATGCTGGTAGGTCTCATGGGAATCTCGTCTGAATAAGATATGATCATGTGACTGGAACTCAAATTTGATCCACTCTAAGGCGATGGTTTCATCTTGGAGACACGGACAGTGAAGAGCGGTATTTTGCCCAGACTTCACTCGCAGCACTGTGTGACCTAAAGCCAAAGAAAAAAAAGAAAAACGGATCATGTTGAAGAAAAAGGAAATTTGTCTTACCACCACTTGGTGTATAATCAGCTACCACCACAGAAGCCATCCTGAACAACTCTGATCCTCCACTCTGTAGCATCTTAATGGAACAAAGAAACATCAGTACTGGAAGACTCCAAATTATTTCACGTATCTCTTCATTTTACAAAGGAGCGATACGGGAAATAATTTGAACCCACGACCCTCAGGCTTTTCAATTCTCGTATAAATCACAGATGAGCTGTCAGACATGAATTCTCCTCTGGGATCAATAAAGTTCTTCTATCAAATATAATTTGCCATCCATCCATCCCTTTCTTCCATTTATCCTTTGTGATGTGTGTAAAGCACGTGTTAACCAAAACACAAAGACCAAGACCAAGATGGCGGCGCGAGCACATCGCGGGACCTTGCGTCTCTACCAGTTTTTGCGATTCTGCAGTATTTTCCTGCTCATGTCGAGTCTGTTCGTACAGAACAGCTTTGCTCTAACATCCTACACCCGACATGAACTTTTGGACATTGGTCTACTCTACTCAGACAGGATTACCACCAATGTTCGACACGTCACGACGGAGCTTCTCAGAATATCGGAGGCTACTACACACTCTACCCAGCTGGGTGGAAGTGATCGCGGGCGGCGTCGAGTCCGTAAACAAAGGCGAAGGAAGCGTGGCGGCGTGAAAGCTAGGCTAAAGCTAACACCGCATCGGCTTCCGCTACCCAGCATTTTTCTCGCTAATGTGCGGTCTCTGGTGAATAAAATGGACGAGATACGACTCCGCATCACCTACAGTAGGAGACTTATGAACTGCAATGCTATGATCTTCACGGAAACATGGTTAAATGGCAACATACCCGACAAGGCTATCGAGCTTGCGGGATGCTACACACTTCGGGCAGATAGAACAGCTGAAGACTCTGGTAAGACCAGGGGTGGTGGACTGTGTATTTATATTAACAAGGCTTGGTGCACAAACTTTACCATTGTTGAAAGACACTGTTCAGCTAATCTCAAATTTTTCATGATCAAGTGTAGACCTTTTTATCTGCCAAGGGAGTTCACTTCCACTATTATAACTGCAGTCTATATACCTCCGGATGCTAATACCAAACTGGCTATAAACGAACTTTACTCAGCCATTAGCAAACAACAGACTGCCCATCAAAGGCTGCGTTTATAGTTGCTGGAGATTTTAATCACTCAAACTTAAAGACAGCACTCCCAAAATTTTACCAGCATGTTTCCTGCAATACAAGAGGAAACAAAACCTTGGATCATGTTTATACAAATATTTCTGGAGCCTACACTGTGACCCCCCTCCCCCACCTGGGAAAGTCAGATCATCTTTCTTTGTTTCTCATTCCAAAGTACTCTCCATTAATCAAACGGGTGAAGCCAACAGTAACAACTATCAAGGTCTGGCCAGAGGAGACAGACTCTGTACTTCAGGACAGGTTTCATCACACTGACTGGAGTATGTTTGCTTCGCAGGCTACTTGTGGCTCTCATATAGATATTAATACATACACCTCCACTGTGCTGGACTATATCAAGACCGAAATTGACAGTGTCACTTCACAGAAACAGATCATCACATACCCAAACCAGAAACCATGGATGAACAAGGAAGTACGTCTTCTGCTGAAGGATCGTGACATCGCCTTTAAATCAGGTGATGCACAGGCCTATAGTATATCCAGGGCAAAACTAAGGAGGGGCATCAAAAAGGCCAAGCTCCGTTATAAGCTTAAAGTGGAAGATCACTTTTCCAACTCTGACCCCCGACGCATGTGGCAGGGCATTCAGGGCATTCAGGCCTTCTGTGAGTATAAGCCCAGCAATTCCACTCTGGTTACTGCAGACGTCTCCTTCCTGAACAAGCTAAATGACTTCTATGCTCGCTTTGACAAAGACAACAGGGAGGCAGCTATCAACATCAGACCTTCTGCAGATGTCCAGCCCTTCACACTCACCTCTACAGACGTCTATGCTGCACTGAACCGGATCAACACACGCAAGGCTGCTGGCCCTGATGGCATTCCTGGGCGTGTACTGAGAGCATGTGCGGAGCAGCTCACTGAAGGTTTTACAGACATCTTCAACCTGTCCCTCACCCAGTCAGCTGTACCAACATGCTTCAAATCCACATCGATCAGACCAGTGCCGAAACATTCCAACCCAATGTGTCCAAATGATTATCGTCCCATAGCACTCACACCCATCATCATGAAGTGCTTTGAGCGACTCGTCCTGGTACGACTGAAGGACTGCCTCCCATCCACACTGGACTCTCATCAGTTTGCTTACCGAAGCAATAGGAGTACCGAGGATGCAGTCTCCATTGCACTACATTCCGCGCTCTCACACTTGGACAACAATAACACATATGCACGAATGCTGTTTGTTGATTTCAGCTCAGCATTTAATACCATAATCCCTGCCAAGTTAGTCACAAAACTTGGAGATCTGGACATTGACCCCTCCCTCTGCCTTTGGATTAAGGACTTTCTGACCAACAGGCCTCAGCATGTTAGGTCAGGCCACACCCATTCTACCACCATCTCACAGGTGTACCACAGGGCTGTGTATTGAGTCCATTTCTCTACTCCCTCTTCACTCACGACTGCAAAACTGTTCATGAATCTAACTCCATGATCAAGTTTGCTGATGACATCACAGTGATCGGCCTCATCAGCAACAAAGATGAGACATCCTACAGGGAGGAAGTGGAGCATCTGGCCGTGTGGTGTGCTAACAATAACCTGCTCCTTAATACCAGTAAGACAAAGGAACTTATTGTAGATTTCAGGAAGATAAAAAGTGACAAACCTGACCCCATCTACATCACGGGGATGGCTGTTGAACGTGTCGCCAGTTTCAAGTTTCTGGGAATACACATAACAGAAGACCTCTCCTGGACCACAAACACTTCTAGTCTGGTCAAGAAGGCTCACCAGTGCCTCTTTTTCTTGAGGACACTAAGGAGACAACACTTGTCTTCGACCATCCTTGTGAACTTTTATCGCTGTGCAATAGAAAGTATCCTGACCAGCTGTATTACAGTCTGGTATGGAAACTGCACTGTCGCAGACCGTAAGACTCTACAGCGAGTAGTGAAAACGGCCCAGAAGATCACAGGGACTTCACTTCCATCAGTTGAGGACATCCAGACGAAGCGTTGTCTGCGGCGTGCTCGCAGTATTCTTAAAGACCCCTATCACCCTGCTCATAGACTTTTTGTCACTCTGCCCTCTGGCAGGTGCTTTAGAAGCCTACGGACCAGGACGACCAGACTGAAGAACAGCTTTTTCCCCAGAGCTGTCTCCTTACTGAACTCTGTCCACCATTAACATTCACTTACATCCTGGACATTGACTGTACCACATTTATTTACATCACTTGTTACATGGTACATCACTGTATAATTGTATATTGCATATTCTCATAGTTTTACTCATTTAGCACATTTTGTATTGAAATGCGGACATAAAAACATCCATCTCATATTGAGATTTAAATTGATAAATTCTTCCATACATATGTATAGCACCTTTATATTTTAACTGTATGTCTATAATACCTCTAATATATTCACATTAATATACTCACAAGCATATTCATTATATTCTATTACTGTTTAACTACTGCTTATTGCACTACTGGTTAGATGCTAAACTACATTTCGTTGCCTTGTATTGTACATGTGTAATGACAATAAAGTTGAATCTAATCTAATCTAATCTAATCTAATCTAAACTTGCATTAGGCTCCACAGCAGCTGACAGAGACACCCACTCACCACCTGAAACGCTGTGCTAAAATGTGTAATAACACCAAAATAATCATATACGCATCACATGCACCTATTTTACGTTTTTCAACATGTAACAAATAATTAAGTGCTTTTTTTAAACAGCTGTTTTACTGAACTAATGAAAGGTTTGTAAAAAAAAATAAATAAATCTGTTCATAGAAGACAAACTAGCTTCATTCTCCACAAAGACAGGAGTAAGCATGCTGTTATCTTCTATTTCAATATTGCCAGATATGAAATTTTTAAAAACAAGGGCAGCATGTGCATGCTTGCATCAGAACCAGAGCCAGATTGAGGTCAAAGTGCTTTTAGTGCCAATTGTGCATTGAAGGAACTTTGAAGGTGCTCTGTCATCCTCAGGCTGCTGCCTCCTGATGGCATCACCTCAGACAGAGAACAGAAGCCTCACAGAAAGTTATTTTACCACAACAGAAACATGTGAAAACAGAAACTGCTTCAAGTCCTCCAAAACATGCCAGAGTGCCTCCCGTGGAACATGAAGTCTGAAGTCTGGAGTCGCGGGGGCGAGAGGCAGGGAACACCCTGGACAGGTCAGCGCTTCTTTATTACTTCCTTTAGCAGAGGAGAGCACAACTGATTCTCAGATCCAAGATGGTGGCTTGTGAAAAAGAGAAAAGAAGCCAGAAAAAGTGATAAAAATCCACTAAAGAAAGTTAACAATGCAGCGGAGAAAGAGCTGGATGAGCGTTTCCTTTCCAAATTCCTCTTTAAACGTTTCCAGATGTTAAACATATGTTTCCCACTGTGGGCAGGAAAATATAAGAGGAGGGCGTGGATGGAACTGCAGGGCTGAAAACTCGCTCAAACAAACAAACACGCACAGACTCACCTTGTAATACAGAAGCCCAAGAGGAGAAGAGGCAGCACAGGCAGGCAGCAAAGACCAACAGCATATCAGCCGACTCTGCCTCTCCTTAAGGGTCGCGGCTTCACCACAATAAACTCCAACAGTGTGTCAGATTGTTGCGTTTGGATCCATCTTCAGTGGAAACAAAACAACATGTTTCCAACAACACGCCCAGCCCTCCGCTACACACTCAGGAGTCCGGGCCAAGTAAGCGGGACGCTTCCAGCTGCGTTCAGGTTGTGTCAGACATCTGGCAACTTGCATCTGTACACTCAGTTCTGACGTTCTTGGGCACATCTGGATTTAATCCATTGCCGCGCAACAGAAAATATTTTATCTCCAGTTAACTATTTATCACCTTACGCCCATCACTTTCTATAGTTATATTCTGTACCGTACCATTCATTTTCTACGGAACCCCGCAAGGGACATGGGGGAAAAAAAAAACATGGGAGAAAAAAAAAAAAAAGGCACTTTTGCGAGACCTCGCAAAACTTTTGCGAGATCCCGAGATACCTTTGCGAGATCTCGCAAAACCTTTGCGAGATCCCGAGATACCTTTGCGAGATCTCGCAATACTTTTGCGAGATCTCGCAATACTTTTGCGAGATCCTGAGTTACCTTTGCGAGATCTCGCAAAAGTATTGCGAGATCTCGCAATACTTTTCAATTTAAGGCCATGCACTTCCGGGTGAGTCTTGCGACCTTAGAAACAATCACAATAATGGAGGACGCACATCCATGGGGGGAATACATAGATTTTTATTTCGATCTTGGTTTAAACTATAAAGACATTACGTCGGTGCTTGGCAGTAGACACGGCTTTCATATTAGTGAGAGACATCTGAAGAGAGTTCTCAGCGCAAGGGGACACACTCGTCACAAAGCGTACTCTGACCTCGCAGCCTTGGTTGATTTCATTAGCAACGAGCTGCAGTACTCTGGACAGCTTCACGGATACCGATCGATGTACGCTAAATGCAGAGAACATGGACTACGTGTAAGAAAAGACGATGTGCGCTTGGTATTGAAGGAGATGGATCCCCGAGGAGTGGCATTAAGGCAAGCAAGACGTCTCAGGCGAAGGAACTATTTTTCCAAAGGACCGAACTTCATCTGGCACCTGGACTCATATGATAAACTAAAGCCATATGGCATTTGTATTAATGCGAGTATTGATGGTTTCTCAAGGAAAATAGTCTGGCTTAATGCCTATACAACAAATAGTAATCCAAAGGTTATTGGGGGCTATTACATAGAAGCGGTACAGCGTTTAAGGGGCTGCCCTAGAGTTGTGAGGGGCGATCTTGGAACCGAAAATGGCCATGTTAGAGGCTTTCAGCGTTTTCTTGTGCCCGTGAACCCAAATGACACCCTTGACAGTTACTTGGAGGGAGCAAGTTCTGGCAATCAAAGAATTGAATATTGGTGGCGTTTTCTTCGCAGCCAGTGTCTGGAGTTTTGGTTGTCCTTGTTTGAAGACATCAGAAACAATGGATACTTTGATGGTGGATTTCTGGAAAAAAACCTCCTTCAGTATTGTTTTATGGGCCCTATCCAGGTGAGCTAATAAATTGCTTTTTTCATACGTGTGTGAATGTATGTCTATGTGACTGAAAGAGAAAGTGGGGGGCTGAAAGAAAGGAGGAAGCATAGAGAGAGAGGAGAGAAAGTAAAGCGAGAGATGAGAGTAGGGGCAGGTAGAGGGAATAGACAGACTTGGAGGAACAATGAGACAGGGGAGATGGAAATGGGAGAGAGGAATTGTCAGGTAAACAGGTTTTTTGTGAAGGAAGACACCTGAGACACTTTAATTAAAAAAGTAAATCATTTATTGTATTAAAGGATCAGAAAAAGTACACATGCATGCGGGGACTCAGAAGAGACAGGCTTGTTTGTGTGCTCTCTCTCTCTCTGAGCTCGTGTTCCTGTCTAACCAAAACATTTTTATACTGTCAGCCTTCTGTTATCTTAAACATAAACAATCTCTGGGCGCTATGAGTTGACCGTCATCACAAGCTGGTTTTCATGACTCATGATTCCTCAGCTGTGGAGTCATGAAGCACATCATCTTCCAGATGTTTTAGTTATGTGTCCTTGTGGCTAGTCCTCAAGATAAGATGTACTGAAACAGAGAAGTTAGTCTACTACTTTCTGATCTGTTGCTCTCTGTCTAATGTATTGTTTAATTGTTTATTATTTGGTTGATCCATTGTTCATTATTTAATTTACTGGAGTTTACCTTTAAACATTTGTCCTTTATTCACTGAGTAAAAAATAATCCCTAACAGAATCAAGAGGACCAGGACAGTAAATACAATGAAAACTGAAATTGCTATATTTAGCATCTATTTTTAGACCACCATATACGCACAGTTCCTCAATTTATGCACTCTTTTTAACAGGATGAGCTGGATGAGACTGCACAGGTTTGGAATGCACACTCCATCAGGCCATCAAAAAACATCAACATCCCCAGTGGCCGGCCCAATGTGATGTATACATTACCTGAGCTCTACAGGACAAGAGACTTCATTTGCCACGTTGAGGAGGAGCATGTTGAACTGTGTAAAAATGAGTGTGTTTTTCGGCAGACCAAACCATGTGATCAAGATGTATATGAACTATGCAGTATCCTTATGAGTGAGTCCCATCGGACTCCACCAACAGACCCATATCAGGCTGTGAATCTGTATATGCATCTAAGAGAGGCCATCATGGCATCACTGTAAAACGTGTGCAGCACAGAACATTTCTTAACATTGACCTCAAGGTGCTGTATGTATGAAATCAAACATCTGGATGTAAAATGGATCAAGTTCTCTAGTACACAGCCATGTTTGAGAATGACTTATTGCACAAGTATTTCATTTTGTATTACAGGAAGGTCAGTGGTAAGCTGTGAAATGACTTCTATAGTAATGTTTTTTTGTTTTCCAGTAAGTGAGTTGGCATTTATTGACTGGAATGTAGTTAGCTATGGTGTCTAGAATATAATGGGTAAAATACAAATTCTGTTCTTTGTATCTGGCAGGCCACACAAAACTGTATTATGGGGCATCAAGACCCTAGGGGCTGCAGTTTGAGAAACTTGACTTTCAGGATCAATACAATCTAACAATATTTACTTTTTTTCCCAATTTAAATGATTTAAGACTTATTGGTGTGCAAAGCTAAATAAAATGCTGATCTTTTGCAGTGTTGGAGGCTCTGAGGTACATAAACACTAGGTTCTGGTCACCAAATTATTCAAAAATGTATTTTATGAGCAGAAAGTTTAATTTTCTGAACACACCTGTCCTGATGAGCTTTAATAAAATGTAAATTAATTCAAATGATACTTTGACATTAGACACCACTTTTATAATGAAGTCATGGTATATGTTTTTGTAATATGGGACAAATAAACTGAAATATAATCAAACTTTTATTTCTTAACTTGAAATATACACTGTACAGACAACAAACACAAATGACTGAAAATCATCATTAACTTTAAATCTTTTTTACTCAACAAAAAACTAAAAGTACATGGACCTTTCACCATGAAATCAAGTGTATATCTCTTTCTTCTTGCCTGGATTCTTCAACAGTTCCTATAAACAGCTAGACACAGCAAAATAAGTATAGGTGGTTTTCATGTGAGCCGAACTTTGACACCAGCCTCAAACATGGTGTCAGCAGTAGTGAAACCTACAATCAATGTACGAGCATATTAGAAATTAAAGAAAATCCTTATGAAATGCAACAGAACATAACATTACACGATCTGAAAATGAAACCGATGACTGATCACTATATGGCAGAATGCATTCAACATTTCAATAGCAAATTTAAATAGAAAACAGTGAAATCAAGGGTAAACATATTTGTAATCAATTACAGCTGTAATTATTAATCCAGAAAAAAGACTTCCAGCAAGTTCAAATGATGTCCATTTCCAAGTAATTGCTTGAAAGGATGTTGTCAAACTCCGTGCGAAAATCAGGATAGCAAGTGTAAGTGCACGGTACTTCAAGAGTAGCTCCACAGGTATGAGCAACAGGCCTTCTGTTCAGCCCTGTTTCAGCATTGAAGCACACCAGAATTTTGTCAACACAGATGACAGAAGACCCTGTGCAGAAACGCAGGATTTTCTCAGCTTTGCTTTCATCAGCATTTTTGACATATCGCTGAAGATGGTTAAAGGTCGTTTGTTCTATTTGAGACAGCATCACCTTTGTTGTTTGAAATAGTTGTGATACTCTTTTGCCTGTGGCCTTCTTTGTCTCATACAGAGACACCACACTTTCCCTGTTTGACAGTTTCAGTTGTACACATGCCATGGCTGTGGAGAAGCAATCAACTACATATTTTGGCTCTTGGAGAATCGCCTTATGAGCCATTGCCTCAATGGCAGGCTGCATGTTGTTCTGAGGAGGTAGGGAGTGGGAACCCATCCTTGTAAAAAGGTCAAGCAGGTCCTCTTCATCACTTTCATCCATTGTGCCATTGAGAGCCTTCTCAACAGCTGATCTCTCAACAGGAGGGAGGTAGTTTAAAAACGATGACATCAGGATGTCTGCATCAACTGAGTCGATTCCATGAATGCATGCTAAAATGAAAGCCTTTGATAGTCTCACCGGAATGACACCATAATCCAGCAATCCTTTCACCCAAATGTGTCCAACTGCTTTCCACTCTGCCTCACCAAAGTCTGGCCTCAGCCTTGGAACTCGTTCTGTTTCACCTTCACACTGTTCCAAAAATTGCTCCCAAAAGGCAGTGTAAACCTCCCTTGACACCCCAGCATCATCAACAGCTTTTTCATTTACAAAGTCCATCTTTAAAGTCACAGTAATTATGCTGCTGTCCATAAATATAGCCAAAAGATCTTCAACAACATTTACCCTGCGAACAGATATACGTCGGGGGCTCTCTGGATTTCCTGGGTTGCCAGCTGAATTTGATGGGGAAAGTTGGCTGCTAGAAACCAAGGGCAAATCTTGTGCTGTGAAATTCAGTCCATTGTCCTGGAAAAAACAAACACACACATGCCATAAAAAATATCAGTGATTTGAATGTTTCACAGTTTTAGGTTAAGTTGTCTGTCCACTCAGAAATCAATGTTACCTTGACAACTCGTTATTTGTCATTATTTGTTATTTGTGAGTGCACAGAATAATGCAGTACAGAAAATATTGGACCTGATTAATTCTTTTCAAAGCACTAATCCATAGCTGATGTTTTTGAGTTGAGACTCTAAAACTATGCAAGTTATTGTTAGAGTATAATCATATTTTTATATTTTGTACTTTTCTACGTTATCCAAAACTGTTCGTGGTCTTACCTGTATTAGATCGTCACTGTTGACACAATTCAGCATTATCACGACTGCCTCATCAGCATCGGCTCTGACAAGGTCCTCTTCGGGATTCCATACAACTGTATCAGCCTCATCTATACCTGGATCAAATTCAGAGGCCTCATGATGGGTGTGAGCTGACTCTAGCTGGGGGGATTCTTTAGGGACTGCACTGGTCAGATCAATAACTCCTGAGCTGTGGTCATATAAATCGCTACAAAGCTGAAGTTGATTCCAAGCATTCTCATTACCATGATCACTTGAGTCAGTGCCCTGCCACTGTCCCGTGACAGTTGTTTTAATTTCTGTTGGTGTTGAATGCATGTAATGTGACTGTCCTGGACTATGTGTTGTCACTGTCTCACACGCTGATCTCTTTTTTTTTGGTCTTGGTTGGATCTGGAAATCGTGATTCTGCAAACAAGAAAAAAAAAACAACATAACGCACAAAAACTAACAGAACATAATTATTGTTTTTGGCAGCCAAGCATTTAGTATATGTTAATAAATACAAAGCTGGGAGTCTTTCAAAGATATGTGAAATGTACCTGACCAACCAAGGGGGTTTTTATTATTTGTAATAGATTTTCTATTGCCACAAACCTGTTCGCTATTATCACTGTCAGATGAATCCCCACGGTCAACGAGATCTGTGATAAAATCATCCGACTCTGTGTGAGGTCCATGTTTAGGCAACTGTAACTCTTCCTTGGTGATACTGACAGAATCCTCCTCAGATAAGAAATCTTCCCCACATTCATCCACTTCAGATGAGGAAAGAACTGTTAAAGATGTTTCTTCTTTTGTGCAAATGTAAAACCTTAGCAGCTTCAATTTTGTTTTTTCATAAAGTCTGCCAACAGTGTCATCTAAAGGAATTGGATTTTTTTAAAGTCACTAACAGTAAATATAAAGTCTTCAACTCTCCCTTTTGTAGAGTTACCATCTGGAAAAAACAGGTCCTTTCCCATTTCCAGAATCTGTGCAACAGTCGTGTTTTTTTCCACCGTTGCATGTCTTGTTCCACCACCATTTCTGGTTCTCACTTGATGATATTCATTGTCAGTTAAATGAAGCCATCCAATTTCAATCCTTCTGGATGTCTTCTCTGCTGCACTATTTCTATATCTTGACATCCCTTCACCTCGCTTTTGGAACAGACCAGATGTACCACACAGTGCTCCTTTAGTCTTTGATCTCATTTTCCGTGCTCCAATTTTTCTCTTAGATTCTGCAGAAGAGTCTCTTTATCCGTGCTGTATGTAGATTGTTGACAGAAGGACAGGACAGCTATTCGGTCACCATATGAAGTAATATATTTTGACATTTGATCATCAGTCATGATGGATATCACTGCCTTGTCCACCTGTACACAAAAATATTACAGAAAAAAAAATAATTACATTGAGTTTGTAGTTTCATCCTAGCAAGCCACGCAGCACACACTAATTGTATTTTTTTTTCAAGGAATTTATTAAGATTCTACTTGTATTATTTTCAATGGCACAAGTTACTTTGTCAATTTTTGTCTTCTTCATGTGCTGTAACTGTAGTAATATTTGTACACCGTGTAACTACGGTGCCCCTGTACATGTTGCCAGCCTGTCACAGGGCTAACACTGAGAGACAGACAACCATCCACTCACATTCACAACTATGGACAGTTTAACCTAGGTAACCTAATCCCATTAACTGCATGTCTTTGGACTGAGGGAGGAGGCCATAGAGAACCCACGCGCAAACGGGGGAACACACAAGCTCCGCGCAGGAAGGTCCCGATCTGATGGATTTGAACACAGGACCTTCTTGTGTGGCAATATTGCTAACCGGGATGAAAAAGAATTAAGGGTCCGCACACCAGCAAAGCTCCGGAATAATATTTGTTAGAGACAAACCTCACATGAGAGGGACGTTTCGTGCCGTAGATTACCCTTCCTCAGACTAAAATACCATTGCTAATAGCAAAATATAACAAAACATTGCTAACCACCGCACCACTGTGCTGCCCGCTACAACCATCTATAACCTTAATGAGATGAACTGGCATGTAATGACGACAATTAGTATCTAATGCTTGTAAATGCTGCTTCTGTTGTTACCAAGTTAGCCACCTTCTCAACCCCCGCATTTTTAATGCTATTTTGTTTTATAACTTAATGAATTTTATAAGTACCTTGTCTCGTTGCATGCGCATGATGTCCTCCTGTGGGACCTCTCTTGACCTCAGGAAACCTTCTAGATCGTCCTCCATTTCTGCTCTGTTCCATGAAACCTTCTCATTCTTCAATGGCCCAAACCTATGAAACCATCTTTCTTTTGCGAGATCTCGCAAAAGTAACTCAGGATCTCGCAAAAGTAACTCGGGATCTCGCAAAAGTATTGCGAGATCTCGCAAAAGTATTGCGAGATCTCGCAAAGGTATCTCGGGATCTCGCAAAAGTTTTGCGAGGTCTCGCAAAAGTGCCTTTTTTTTTTTTTCTCCCATGTTTTTTTTTTCCCCCATGTCCCTTGCGGGGTTCCGTAGGAGGCTGCAGCCAAAGCTGGGAAAATAAAAGTCCACGATGCCCACACCGAAAGCTTTCACACACGCTGAGGCCAAAGCCGTGAGGTTTCCAAACAGACTTTTCTCATCCGAAGCCGAATTTTTACCCGTGAAACTGCCAGCAAGACAGGATGGCAGAGACACTTCTGCTGATTTTCTCCCAGCGAGAATGGCAACGATTACACCTGCGGCCCTCTGCGGGGGCGTGGTCTGCGTCTGCTTTCTGGTTTCTGCTGCTGCAGGTGAGCTAATAATTCATAAGGCTTTATAATCACAGAGGAGGAGAACTGTGCTGGAGCTTGTATTTATTTTAGTTATGGTATCAGGGCAGGTTTAGCGTTCAAACCGTCACGTTTAGGACGCGATGTGTTGTAGTGTGAACGGAGTGTTTCACCGCTAAAGGCTAGAAACTGTTCATTACCTTTACACGGATCATGTGAGAGAGAGCAGATGACGTCGTTCAGGGAAGTGAAAAAAACACGGAAGAAATTCCACCCTGAAAAGTTAAAATAAATAAAATCAAAATCCGCGTCCAGAACCAAAAAGGAAAAAAGTAAAAAAAAAATAAATAAATCGCGTTCAGAAACAAGTGGAAACATAATAAACATTTGTATCCAGAGGAATAAAAACTCACATTCATGTCTCTTCATGAAAATACGTCAGTAACAAAAGCGCGGGCAGGTTATCCAGCCTCTCCTTGAATGCCTTTGGGACATCAGTTTTTTTTTGTTTTACTTTTATTAGAACAAATCCTCGACATGGTCCACACACATCAACATACACATTACCTCATTTTCCGAGAAACAGCTTTTACAAACATGTAGTCAAGATTTTTTTTTTTTTAATCCAATATCACAAAAGCTCAAGTCCTCTGTTCCAGGTACAAAATAACTGAAGACCATCTTCTTATATAAGTGTCCTTCCGTAGTCTCAGAGTTGCTGTTATGTCCTCCATTAAGTTGACAGTTTTTAACCTCTGAATCCATTCTTCCAGAGTCGGTGGATGTGGTCTAAGGGCTCATAACATATATATGTCCTGTTCATGGACACGAAGCGGTAGATCACAAATCGTGTTCAGGGAAGCGAAAATCACGGAGAGAGACGGAGGCCAGAAACGGAAAACAAACAAACTGCAAACTCAGAAACAGAGATAGAAAAAAGCGGAGGATGTGTCCCCAAATATACAAAGGAAGAAAAAATTGTGTAAAACAAACAAAAATTTGATGACTTTGTCCAAACGAAGGTTTTAAAAGTTGACACATTAGATGAAAATGCTATTCTTCTACTGCACATGTGCCAAGCAACATCCAGAGAGCTGAGACATTAACCAGGAAGCCCCACTCCCTTACCTACAATACCTACAACAGGGATCCTCAAATCCGGGCCTAGAGGGCCTATGTCATGCAACTTTTAGATGTGTCCCCTTTAGATGTGTCCAACACAGTCAAATATAGAAGTCATTAGCAGGACTCTGGAGAACTTGACTGCACACTGAGGAGGTAATTGAGCCATTTGATTCAGGTGTGTTGGATCAGGGACACATCTAAAACCTGCAGGACACCAGACCTTGAAGCCTGGAGTTGAAGAGCCCTGACCTACACCTTTAAGGGAACTGTGCTGAACCTTTGCTGTGCATCTGTGCCACAGGCTTGGCTGTTTACACTAATCAGTGCTGCACAAATCAGAAGTTACAGTTTTACCTTTAACCTCTCTGCTCTGTGTGGTTTCCTCTTTCAGGTCAGATAATTGCCACAGCTGGACACAAGGTCACTCTGAAATGTCAAGCTCCAAATAACATCAGCTTCATAGCTGTAAATTGGAGCCGATCTGACCTGGGAGAAAAATATGTCCTTTTAGTACGAGATGGGCACCTCGATCCAGTTAACCAGCATCCATCCTTTAAGAAACGGGCGGAGCTGCAGGACAGACAGATGAAGGATGGAGACGTGTCTGTGAGTCTGGATGATGTGACCACTGCTGATAATGGAACATATGAGTGTCGGGTCTTCGTGGAGGAAACACACTCATGGAACCTCATCAACACCACCTACCTGAGTGTTGCTCCTCCAGGTGAGTGAGCAGAGTTCAGTGTGTCTGTGATCAGAGGTGAAGCTGCTTCCTGGTTGTTGATGTTTGTTTCTAAAGATGTTGTTGATGAGACTTTGTAGAAAGCAGCTGGTCTGAGTGATGTGATCAGAGTGCAGTAGATAATGTCTGACAGCAGTTTGAAGAGGAAATGGATTCTGTTCTGTTCTTCACTCATCACCTACCTGACAGCTGACACCTCACACCTGTTTCTACCTGCAGGTCCAGGAGGAGGAACCACAGAGGATGGAGGGAAGAAGGATGGAGGGAAGGAGGAAGGATCTGTTGGACTGATAGTTGTTGTGTCACTTCCTGCTGTGGTTGTCCTTCTTCTTGTTGTTGCTGTTGTTGTTGGTTTTTGGATCTACAGGAAACATCAAGAACAGCAGAGTCAGGATTTAAACTCTCCTCCTCCTCAAGCTCAGACTCAAATGTCTTTGAGCTCCTTCCAGCTGAACTCTGAGTCTCCTGCTGCTGTTCCACTTCTCAGTGTTGTCCCTGAACACAGAGACAGAAATGACCTGAGAACAGACGGCATCCAGCAGCACCCCACAAACACCCCTGATTTCACTCTGACACTTGTGGAAGAACCACTTCATCATCCTCAGCAAGCAGCAGGACTGCATCAGGAGGCAGTGACATCACCTGGTTATGAACATCCAGGATGTGATGGCCTCATGGAGCCAAAACGTCACCTGTAGGTTCAGTTTACAAGAACAAAGACATTAAAACAATCCTTTATAAATGTGATCAATATGAACAAACAGTTCTGTTGTTTTCAAGAGGAACTGTCTGATGATGTCACTGCACCACACCTGTACAGTTCTAAAACCGACCAATAGGAGCACAGAGCTCTGATCACCTGCTGTGATCCAGTGACTGTGAGGAGCAGGTCTCATCTTTAACTTTATTAGTTTATTAATTAAGAATCTGGTTCATTTTACAACTTTTGTTGGAGTAAAAACTGATTCTTGTTTCTGTTTTGTGTTCTGTTAAGTTCATGTAACTGCAGATTTAAGCATCACAATCTAAAACATTAAACCTGGAGTATTATTAATTGATGGACTGAGTGGTTTGGTTATTACAAACACTTTAGGACAGCTTTTTAAAATCAGGTATCAATACATAGAGTCAAACACATGGTTTTAGTTATATATTTTTCATGATCACACTCTAACCCATAAAGTTTCCAGGGAAGCTGCTCTAAAGAACCAGGAGTCTTCTGAAAGCACAGAAAGTAAAGCAGGCACAGATGAAGGCCGTGTGGGGGTGAGAGGTTAGCACTGGAGGCTCACAGCCAGAAGGAGGGAATCCACCAGCCAGCAGGAGCCTTTCTTCCATGTTCTGCGTTCAAAGAGTCGGTGATCGAGACACAGGAAAGTGCTGAGGTCACTGCAGCTTCCTGTAGAGCCTTATACACGCGTGAGTCGCCTCCTGCTGGTCATTAAAAAGAATGCAGGAGTGAGGTTTTGTTTATTGGAGCTGAATGCGACATCCAACTTTTATCCTGCCTGTGCCGAGGAATCATTAGTGACAGTCACAGTATAAAAGCGTTAAGCTTTGGAAAACTCTGAAGCTCATGACTGACTGCAGTCAGGTTTCATTCAGACGGTCACTCTGACCTCTGCAGATTTACTTTGAAGGTTTGAAGACTGTCGGCCTTAAAGAAGACGCCACTCACTCTGGTCCTGATCACAGCTCTCTCACCTGCACAGAGGAGTAGAAAGTTTAAGTGACACGAAAATAAACTGATTTGTTTAACAGCAGCTGACTCAGATCGTTTTGGTTTCAGTCTCATCATCTCTCTGAGACGACACTGAAACTACAAGATATTCATCTAAACATCATCAACATTTTACCCTCACAGCACAGAGCAGAACACGTCTGCAAACCTGATTCTCACCCAGCTGTGTGTCACAGAAAACTGATCTCCATCAGCAGTTAGTGGTCCAATAGGACTCAACCTTTTACAGACTATTCACTAATGCAGTTACAGGATTGTTTAAGGCCCATTTACTTTGCTTTATTGGTTAAAAAAAAAAAAAAAAAACACTATTTCCTTTTTCCTGTTTTACACTGAAAATCCAGAAGCTTGTGTCCAGTTTACAGGTTGATTCTTCACGTGTACTCTGCAGAGAGACAGAGGCTATCAAATAAAGAAAATCTCAGCCTGCACATCAGGGACTTGTTGACTTATAGAAGAGAAAATGAAACATTCAGCAGGAGTTAATCATGTTCCAGTGAGGATCAAACACTGAAGTATCTGTGACTCTAAAAGGCTGTTCAGCCCCTCAGACAGACGAGGATGGAGCATCCAGCACGTTTCTGCTTCGATGTGGTCTCAAACCTGCTGCTCTTCTCTCACCTCAGTTTGAATATGAGCTCTTTTCTACAATGAGCGCAGATTCACATTTATCAAAATTAATTCTTTCCAACACGCTTCATCTTTTCACAACCAGGAGTCGCCCTCTACTGGTCGTTAAAAAGAATGCAGATGTGATGCTTCGTTGGTCACACTGTGGGAGCTGCAGCAACATGCAGAAAACTGGAGATTTGATTGAAATGCAGAGGTGCGTAACAGCTGGATAATACTTGCTTGGGTCAGAACCGCAGACCACACCTGCCCTCCATCTATCACACCTATCAGTTTTAGATTTTATCCTCTGTGAAACACCCACAGCTTCACTTTCAGCTGATGCATTTTCACAGGAAACTTGACAGCCACAGAGATTTTGGTTTTTCTTACCCACAGAGAGAAAAAGTCACAGACACGAACAACAACTCAAAAGGTGGAATCCACCGAGGGTTAAAAAGAGGCTGTTTTGGAAAGAAAGGGTTAATTTTAAAACTGTTGATCTGTGCGATGAAAACAGAGATGAAGGTGCTTTCCCAGCGTTAATCTCTGTCCAGGTTGGATGGTTCAGCTGCCACCATGAGGTCATTTCCTGTCAGATGAGAACTCTAAGGTGTTTTTCCAAGATGGGAATTTTGGCATCTCGCTTGTGCACATTCAGGAGATAACCTGTAGAACCTGAGGCGCTTGGCCATTACTGCAAACAGTTACTGCGTTCTGATTCAGTCATCACATATACAAAGCACATGACTCTGCATACAAGCCTACCACACTGCATTTCATGCACATTGTTATCTGTGGGTGCACACACACACACACACACACACACACACACACACACACACACACACACACCTGGGCTCCACACTGTGCCTAATCCCAATCATTGTCCCCCTCAAAGGGCAGCACCCAATAGAAAACCAGGATGTTACCATATTTGGCAGGTCGGGTCTAAATTAGGAGCGGTGTTAAAGTGTTTGACCATCATACCAAATGCATTCACTACAAGACTTTAATCAATAAGAGTAGAGTGGAGGTTACCTGCTCAGTTTTTATTCTTCTCTGTGCACAATAACTCACAAAGTAGTTATAAACTGTGTCGTATGAACAGGATTTACTTGGTAATAACTCATCATTCTAATAACAGTGACAAACATGTTGCAACAAAGTAGCCGATTACTGACACTGTAAACAATGAAGAAATGAACAGAAAGCTTTCGATCACTTACTGTCCGTCTGCAGGCGCACACTCTCAACAACGGCCATGAGGAAAGACCCCGCCAGCTCTTAGGTGATGGCTAAAACCACAGGCCTTCACCCATGCTCCCTTTTATCAGAGCAGTCCCATAGTGTTTAACTCAGAAGGCCCCAAAGCTCCAGCTGTTTCCTTTGTATTCAGATCATTTGTTGGAATGAACCAAAAATCCAAAAACAGAGACACGGGGTCCTAGAACCAGGACCATGACACAGACTGATTAGAGGGGCTGTAGTGACAATCCATCCACCAAAAGGCCATTTGAGGGAACCTGAAGCATTTCCAACACGTTGTGGCGAAAAGACTGACGTCTGCGATGTCTGTTACTTTTAATAATTTATCATTTAAAGCTTAAAAACGTCTAAAAAACTTGAGCGCATGATGAAGAGATAAAAAATATGTTCCAAAAAGGATTAAAAACAGGGAAAAAACCTCAGAACCAACAACCACTACAACCAAGTATACAACGTACTTTTCGTTGTATACTTGTGTACAATGATAATAAAACTGAATCTAATCTAATCTAAACCACACATGGCTGAAAAACTGCGTGGCTTCTGAAGGAAATGAGTTTTTATGAAGTTTCATGAGGTTCATGCTATATGTTTGTCTTTACTAAATGTACGTTTACTTCCCTGAGAAATCTGTCTGGAAAATAACTTAACTGATGAAAAATGCAGAAGCTTATAGTGTTCTGTGTCATCATGACCTTTGTGTTCTGACTGTACACTGAAGAAGACTAAACAATGATAGAAACGGAGACTTCGAGGTCACCCTGTTGTTGAATTTCTCTGTTTTCCACATTTCTTGTTTTGTAAATGATGTAATCAAGACTGATAAGCTGCGACTATATGACAACTGTAACTTGAATTAGAAAGTGCCAGTACTTCATGCCATCTCACACGAGTATGGTATGCAGTCTGACCCAGATTAATCTGTAAACTGTTTGACATGGCTTCATTAAATTTAATAATTGGACTCCTTATTCCGTTCTATTGTCTAATTTCTGTTTAATAAACGAACACGCCAGAACCTGGGGGGATAGGCTGGTTTTTCAGGTTCCTTCACTTCCTCCTGGCTCTGATTCCCCACACCTGTGCCCCTGAAGCTTTCCTTATAACAGCAGATTTCCCCTTCTGATTACCAAAACTATGTGTTTCCTGTTCAGCTCAATGACAGAAACAAACAAAGTTCTTTCTGACTTACAGCAAAATAAGAAGTAATTCATTTGCAGTAAACAGGCCAGGATATGAGACACACTGGTGGAAACTTTGACTCCAACAGTGCAGGAAAAATATGACACCTGGGACTTTCCTGAAAGTCAAACATGAAGGTGAGTCAGCCGAAACAGCACCTGCTCCTATAAACTAGAGTTTTTTTTAAAAACAAACAAACAAACAAACAAAAAAATCTAGAGTTTTCTTCATGGTGATTCAAAACCAGCTTCTTGAGTAAAGTCAGTGGTGAGTCAGAAGGGGAAGCTTCAAACCATAAACCATGCTGTCTGCTTACTTTTACATAATGAGCTAATATGGGCTGAAGGACCCTCACAATGCCTGCATCAGATACAACTCTCTCATGTGTGCTCACATGCACCCACAAAAACCCTCGTCGGGGTCTTCATGGCCCAAAAGAGAAAAACTAAAGAAGGGCCCCACAGGGGTTGTGTCAGGTGGAAAAAATCTGTCAAATCAACCATGTGAGTGGCTAAAAGTAGCTTTTCAGCAACATTCTGGTTCACACTAATTGGTGGGGTAATGTTACATGGGCCATGTACCGGCCCTGCACTGTGGGGTCCAGGTGGCAGCCCCCTGTGGGCCCTCATACTGGTGTGAAATGCAGTGTACGTGTGGGCACCACATTGTGGGGTCTGGGTGCTACCCTGGTAGGGTCCCACACCTATCCCACTGTGGGCTCCTCTCTGGTTAGTGTGGGCAGCCCACTCAACAGGGCCCACAAGTCAGGCCGGTTCCTGGGCCCAGGAGGTAGAGCGGGTCATTCACTAACTGGAAAGCTTGTCGTTCAATTCCTGGTTGTTCCAGTCTGTATGCCAAAGTATCCTTGGACAAGATACTGAACCCCAAGTAGCTCTGATGTGTTCAGAGTGAATGTGTGTGAATGTTAGGCAGAAGGCATAGAAACTGTTTGGGTGAATGAGGAATGAATAAGACTGACTTTGCCTCCACATTTGAAGTCTGAAACCATCTTATCAAGTTACAGAGTCAGGATCTGCTGACAGGTTTCACAGAGGATCACATGACATCCAGCTGTAATTCATTCCAGTCAGGCTGAGAAATCTCCAGGCTTTTTGCCCACTTCAGATGTTTTAACTGTGAGTTATGCTTTGATCACTATATGATAACTATGTGGGATTTGTTCTCTTCTGTGAAGGTTTGTGGGAATTTCTGGTTCAGAGGTTACTCAGGAGATGATGAGGAAATGAGTCTCTCTGCTGATATGAGTTGGAGGACATATAGTCTCTTTCTCTGACTCCCATAAAGTTGCAGATCTGTTGACACGTTGAGGGTATTTGAAAAGATTTGGGCCTGACTGGTGTATGGATGATAGACCAGGTCAAAGGTCAGCAGGCAGAGATCACAGGCAACAGGACACCGTGAGAAGGTGCCTGCAACCAAACACTGAGAGGCTCAAATAGCTGAATGATGAGCTTAGAGTACAAACATTTTCTCAGAAATATTTTTTCAGTTTCATAGAAAAACGACTCATTGGAGAAGGAAATGATTCACACTGAAACTCCTGAGATTTTTCTCAAACAGTGAACCAGGCCTCTCACTGTCAGCCTGCATCCACCTCTGCTGCAGCTTGGTCCTGGTTTAGAGCTGCAGGTCAGATTACAGCTGTGATTCCCAGTCATACAGTAAATACTGCACAGAGTTTCCTCTATATTCAGTCTGTGTTTGTGAAGCCAACACAGACCTGATAGATAAAAGCTTTTCACAGGCACATTTAAGGCTCCTTTCAAAAGTGTCCTGAGGATTAATTAGGAAGATGATCGATGGATGTTTGATCCTCTAACCATCGAGCAGGACAGCTCACATTCACTATCAGACAGATTATTGATGAGAAAAGACACGTCAACTTATTATGAATAAATATTTTTACTGAACTTTTTATCTCATTACAAAAACTTCAAATAAATTAAAATTTACATCAAACAGTCAGACACAGAAAGAGCTTCTTCAACAAGTTAATGATGCTGTCTAGTCTCCAAAAATGAAATTAAAATAAATTAATGATATTATTAAATAAATTAATTGTATATATGTACATGTATACACACAGACAGAATCCTGAAACAGAAACTCAGAAAGGAGAGTGCACACAGACCATCAGAGGTGAAACTTTGCATCAACATTTGATATCCAAATCAGTCAGAGCCTGTTTCAGAGCTCTGAGGTACTGGATTAACTTCTCTCCCACCTCCTCGGCTCTCAGGCTGGTTTCCACCTTTATTGATTCTGTCTGTTCAGCTCAATGACAGGAGCAAACTGAATTCTTTCTATCTTTCAAACAAAGTAAGAAGTATTTCAATAGCAGTAAACAGGCCAGGGTACGAGACCCTGTGGACTAAGACTGTGATCCTGTCCTGGGCTGTGGTCAAGTAGTCCAAAATCCTCTCATGTCTGATTGATAATCCTTTTTCATTGGCTTTGAGGAAAAACATGAGGTGAAGGAAGGATGCAAGAATCTCTTACTGTGCATCATTAAACTCACACGGCTCTGACACTGAGCTGCTGAATAATGCTGTGCAGGTAAACCAGAAACTACCTGAAGATGAACTACAAACCCCCCCTCCTTTCTTTTTTTTTACCTTACAAAGAGATCAGATTGTTTGCAAAGTAAACAGAACACACTGTCTGACATTTATCAGGCAGGAAACAAAATACATGTGCACACACAGACACCATTATCCGTCTGTACTCCATAAATATTTCATTTTTTCCAGGAAGCCATCTGTTCACCCAGCTGCTGTTTCCATTACGCTGAGTTCACGGAAACAGTTTTCCGATCAGTCAGTGTTGAGTGACAGCTTCCCTGGAAGAAATGAGTGACTAAAACAAGATCTTTTTAACCCTCTAAAAAAGTAAAAAAATAATCAAATTCAGCATTGCAACCATAGAGCGTTATTGGAGGACGTAACAAGACTGATGAGACACTTTTCAAAATGTTTCATTTTCAGCTGTAGAAACATTTCAGACACTGTGCTGTTCAGCAGGAGGATGATATGAACCCTGACTCTGCTGTCCTTCATGTTTCCTGTAGATCACAAAACCAACAGCAGCAACAAGAAGCACAGCAGCAACTGACAGACCAACGATCAGTCCAACAGATCCTCCATCCTCTGAGGTTCCTCCTCCTGGACCTGCAGGTAGAAACAGGTGTGAGGTGTCAGCTGTCAGGTAGGTGATGAGTGAAGAACAGAACAGAATCCATTTCCTCTTCAAACTGCTGTCAGACATTATCTACTGCACTCTGATCACATCACTCAGACCAGCTGCTTTCTACAAAGTCTCATCAACAACATCTTTAGAAACAAACATCAACAACCAGGAAGCAGCTTCACCTCTGATCACAGACACACTGAACTCTGCTCACTCACCTGGAGGAGGAGCAACAACACTCAGGGTGATGGTTCTGATGGGGTCATCATTCGCTCTCTTCCTGCGGTTTTCTTGTGTCTCAACACGACACTCGTATGTCCCAGTGTCATTAAACGTCACGTCCTTCAGAATCACAGACACGTCTCCATCCTTCATCTGTCTGTCCTGCAGCTCCACCCGGTTCTTAAAGGATGGATGCTGGTTTTCTGGATCAAACCGCTCATCCCGGTACAAAAGCAGATATCCTTTCTTCAGCCCATATTTGCTCCACTCCACAAATGTGACTGTGTTTCTGTTTTGAGCTCTGCAGGACAAACTGACATCCTGTCCAGATTCAGCTGTGATGTTTATGAGCTCTGAAAGACATAAAAATAACAGTGTAACCGAACAGTGTGTTTCCTCCACACATAAACTGCCACTCAGCGATAAGACAGCACTAAATGTAATCTATGCTGTAGGTATACGAAGCTGGGATCGCCCTAATTTTTTAGCCACTCTCTCCCAGACCACAGACTCGCATCCTCACACACAGCCTTCACTCACCTGTAGCTGCAGACAGGGAGAGGCTGAGAAACAGTAAAGTGCAGCATCGCGACAGCAGCAGTATTACCGCCATGTACCCCCATGGACCGCTTTGTTTCTCTGCCTTCTGCTAAATCAATATTGATGCTGCCTCCGACACCGAGGCTGAAAAGTGGATATGACAATTATTGTTCTTGCGGCCTTACCTGACAGAAAGCCCGGAAAGAGGGGGGGAGAGAACGGGGCGGGGCATGAACCTGTGCCGCACGCGTCGCCACGCGCCCGATTTCTGCTCATTTCACAGGACAAACGCACTGGCGTGGCTCAGGTGGTGGAGGAGGTCGCCTACTAATCGGATGCCAAAGTATCTTTGGACAATATAGTTGCTCTGTGTCGGTGTATGAATGTGTGTAACTGGGTGAATGAGGCGTGTTGTGTATAAGAACCAGTCCATTTACCATTAATAGCTGTTGAATTTTGCACTTTCAATGGAGGAAGCGTTCCCAAGTATGGGAACATTTTGATTTGGTAAATACACACAACCTGTTACCCTGAACAGGATACGCGGAAGAGAATGAATGGATGGAAATACTCATGAAAGGCACGGCACATGTGCTGGCTTCATTTGGCTGTGCAACAACCACCGTGGCCAGTAGATGGCACCAAAGCCACAGGGAAGAGAGAGGCTTTTCACCGGGAGCAGAAACGTTGATGCTGTTCATGGAGACCGTGGAGACTGATTCAAGTCTGCTCCAGAAATGATTAAATTATATATTTTTAATATTTATTGATCTCTGTTCTAAACGCCATTTGAGATAAAAACGTGATTTTAATATCTGTTTAAGTTCAGTGAGCAGCATGACCTGTGTCTGCATGTATAATGTTTTCTTCTTCTCTCTCTCATTGTTTAGAGTCCAAATCCAAGTTATTATTATTACTATTCAGAGAGATGAAGGGAGGTAAACGGGAAAAACGGGGGGTGGGGGGTGGTTACCAAGTGCTGGGATTGCGGTAGGTGGTTAACGAATGGTTAGGATATATCTAATCACCTGGTCACTGGTGTGTCGGCATGGAGTATCGGTGACCGCTTTCTAAGCTCTTTCTTCAGGTTTTCTAAGTGCACGTCAGTGCCTTGCCTTGTATGGAGTGCCAAGAAGTAGCTTGCATGTGCTCGGGCTTGACTGCAGTGTGGATGGTTAAAACATGCAAAAAAACAACCTAAAGCACAATGTTGGAACTGGATTGTTCATCGGTCAACCAAGAGCGAGTCAACAGTGCGATATACTGCTCGATGTGTAGAGGCAAAAGGTTGTGGAGTCGCTACATAACACAAAAGAGCACAAAGACTAACAGGCTAACCTAAACTTCTAAAACCCTGGATCACAGACCCGGGACCATAACACACTGAAGGTCTCATAATGTCCTCTGTTTAACAAAGGAGAATGTAGCTGCTGTGTGTCTGCATTCATTTTAAAATACACGACCATGCATTAATGTTTCAGAGCAAAATCATTTGTGACTACAGGGACTCTAACATAGGGAATTCTTTTAAAAGCACTCAGTAAGAGTGCCTGCAGAAAATAATAAACTGTGTAATAACTCTGGTATTTAATGCAGCTGGTGAGAGGACAGAGTAACTTACATTTTTCCATCCATGTGTTTTCCTATATGAATACGGACATATGATGCACACTTGAGTGAAAATAGAATAAACCCGGTGTGTTTTTGTGAGTCTGCCGTTACTCTACGCTGACCTGCATACAGTGCATCGTTGGATGTTTGGCACAGAGTCTCTAGACTTATCACTAAACACTTATCTTAATACTCTGGGGTTGGATTTCACAAGTAACATCCATTTTTCTCCATCACAGCATGTTTTTTTTTTTTTCAGTGGCAACTGTAAACAGGATGCAGATGTTTTCATCTGTATCTGTGGATCCTTCATTACATCCAAACAGAGACAGAAGAGACACTTCTACTCCCTCTGAACACTTCAAGCTCTTTATACAACATGTTTCATTCACACAAGCACTTTTTCTACACTTAAGCACTTATAAAGCAAACATTCACACTCTGACTTGGGGTTCAGTATCTTGCCCAAGGACACTTTGGCTTGCAGACTGGATCAGCCAGGAAGTGAACCACCAAGCTTCTGATTAGTAAATGACCTGCTCTACCTGCTGAGCTACAGCCACCCTGAACCATCTATCAGTCCTCCTAACCTGCAATAAGCAATGAGACCTGCACCACATTCAGATGAAATAGTGTCTGATGGACTCCAGATACACAACATTCTAGTAATGAGGACTTTGAAGATCCATCTTCTAGTCAGCTCATCAGTCCTCCAGTTATTCACTCAGCCAGAGTTTAATGACTTAGTATGAGATGGTGATCTTTAGGTCAGTCAGTGCAGAGGCTGGGGTCTACCACACCAGGCAAGTCTCCAGGTGCAGGCTGTGCAGAGATGCCCCTGAGACAATCCAGCACATAACAGCAGGGTGAAGATAACCTAGCATACAGGAACATCTGTGCCGAGTATGACCTGGAAGTCCAGAGGTCAAAATGGGACATGCCCCCAAGGGTGGCTGAGAACAACAGAGCTAAGATCCTGTGGGACTTGGATACAAACTGATTCATTACTTGAGGTTTCATTCAGTGCTCTTGGGTGACATCTACTGGCAGGAGTGGTTATTGCACAGCACCTTTCATGTGTAACAAGACTTCTTAACGGATGTTGTGACAGATCTTTAAATGACCTGCAGTCCAGCTACGTTTATGTGTTTGTTCTTTGTGTCACAGATTAAAAATGACCTGCCTGAGTGATTCCATCTATGAAATAATAAAAACAGCTACATTTAGATGTGGGTTTAGTTTGTCATTGAGTCTAAGATACATACTGGACAGATGTTCAGTAATAATGCAACGAGGCAGCAGGTGTGACTGATGTTTTTCTACTTTTGTGTACTGAATATTTTCTTTGTTATTGTGTTTGGTGTACAGGAAACATGTACTTATTGAACTCAGGTGTTTTTATTCAGGAATAATAATCTCCACAGTAGATGAGCTTAAACAGTTTCTCTCTTTAAGGAAAACTTCCACAGCCTTTGAGAACACCAGAAACTGTCTACAAGTTATTCATATCATGCTTCATCTGACCTTCTATTTGTCTGTCATCAGTAAGAAACCCATAATCCATAATTCTGACCCAGAGCTTCAGTCAAAGTCTAAGCTCTGCCTTAAACACACAAACACAAACGGGGATTTACGCTTCAGTGTTAAACCTGCGCCGTAGCTGCGCTGCAACCACAAACTCCTCTGAAACCCACTGCAGCCCACGACTGCTGTGACTGGCCCACTCTACACTGTTAGACTTCTGCTGCTACTTTATTTTGAATTTGTCAGCCAGAGAAGAACAATTATCATCCTGATATGAGGAATAATAATCATAACATTAATGTAGAGACACACAATTGCAATCCCAGTTTTTTTTCCTGAGGAGCACCACATAGTTACATTTTGATACTGATATTTGAAACAATCTGACAAGTTAACTTCAGCATTACAACCGCAGCCTATGATGTCATTAAAAATGCAGATAAGTTAAATTCATTCACTGCAATGATCTAAGTGATATTTCCCACAGGCAGACAGCCTGACCTCTTTTCTGCTGTCAAAACGAGGTCATGATACCACAGCCAGTGAAATCAGGGAAATTACGTCAAGGTTTCAGCAGGTTTGCTGAGGAGGAAGGGGGGGGGGGGGGGGTGGTTGCTGCGGGGGGGGGGGGCTTTAGTGGGTGCCAATAAAGAAGAAGTCACTCAGTGAGAAGGACGATGAAGGAAACGTCTCTGCGGTGTCTGCTCTGTAAGTAGAATCTATGTTTATCCAGTTTATTTGTTTTTGTTTGTTTGTTTGTTTTCTTCTTTGTTGCTAAGTGATGGCAGCTTCATGGAAAGGCGAGGTCTGAGGAGGAGCTATGACACTATAATCTGGGGAGATATGCAGGCTGTTTTGTGCATAAATGCTGTTTTAGTTTGTGCAGTGTTGAACTTTATGAATGCAAAAATAACACTCGTGGTTATTTTTCACGACTCAGTTGTTTTATTTTGAAGTTAACCACAGAAACCAACCCTAAAATCAATGTTAGTGTAATATTTGACATTATTTACCACAGAAGCTCTGATGGTGCAGAGATGGGCTGCAGTATCCACAGTCCTCTCTTCTGAACCTCACTTTTGTGCAGCTGTGGAGACAAAATCAACAGTAACACAAACAGTGCAGCCCTGCCTTTGTCAGGCTCTGCTTCACTCTGGTTGTGTTAAACTTGTAACGTCTCTTTTCAGCATTTCTGTCACTGCTGAGCTGCATAACACACCAAGGTCAGTGACCTCCTTCTTTTTGAATCTGTGAAACGCTCACTAATATGACCCAGCTTGATGTTTTCACTTTGTATCTGCTGAAAGAGACGATTCAGGACTCGACCCTTTTCTCACCATCATGTCTTCGTTTGACTTTTCTCAGTAAAAGGAATCAAAATTTTTGCCATAAAAAAGCAAAAAACTCCGATATTACTAAGAAGCTTTTTCGCTTCTCAGGAACTCAGACACACATTAGTTATTTAACTCCACCAAATTAAATGATCAATTCTTTAGCTGTTGACATTTAGTGATCATTAATCTGTCACAATAAGTGTCATGAATTTCTTTTATGTTGTAAGAAATTCATTAATTTTGTTAGTTTTTTTACAACAACAAAAGTCTTACCAGTATGTGATTGTAACCCTCACAGCTCGTCTGACTGTGAGTCCCAGCAGCTCTCAGTTCTTTATTAGAGACTTTGTGTCTCTGAGCTGTGAGGAGGACGACAGCTCTGCTGGATGGACTCTGAGGAGGAACACAAGCACAGCACAGACGACTCAGTGTGGAGATGGGTGGGGAAAGTTGGCCAATTCTTCCTGTAACATCAGCTACATCTATGAATCAGACAGTGGAGTTTACTGGTGTGAGTCCAGAGAGGGTGCCATCAGTAACATGGTTAATCTCACAGTCTCTGGTAAGCTGAGTGTGTGGAGTTAGTGTTGATGAAGCTGTGTGTAAATGGATGAAATGCTGTAGTTTGTCTCTGTGTTGAGGTGGATCAGTGATCCTGCAGAGTCCTGTCCTCCCTGTGATGGAGGGAGATGACGTCACTCTGCTCTGTCAAACAAAGACCACTCCCTCCAACCTCCCAGCTGCTTTCTATAAAGATGGCTCCCTCATCAGGAAGCAGCCTACAGGTCACATGACCATCCAGCATGTTTCCAGGTCTGATGAAGGCCTCTACAAGTGTGACATCAGCGGTCATGGAGAGTCTCCATCCAGCTGGATCACTGTCACAGGTGAGGAGCTTCACTCTCATTTCACATCTTAATTTATCCACATATTCACCTGAACAGGTGGGATTCTCTCTGCAGACAGACCTACAACCAGGATCCCTCCCACCACATCTACAACCCCACCTTCTACCTCAGCTCCACCCCCTGACTTCCTCCACCTTGTATTCAGACTTGTCCTCCACCTGCTGGTGTTCTGTCCATACTTCATCTCCACTCTCCTCATGGTGTCTTTGTATCGATGCAGAGACAAAGGTAACACTCTGACTCTCCTCCATACTTTATCAGGAAGTGTCTCACTCATTTGTCTGACAGGAAATAACCTTCTCATCTTCGTAGCAACAGCACAATCCACACATGCTGAGCAGGGATTGGCCGAGGACTGCAGTGAGATTGTTGCAGTGACCACTGAGCATCAGTTCTGAGCTGCACAGACACAAAGAAACGTGACCTTGATTAAGGAGAAGATAAATGTAGGCCGTTCATGTTTTTACAGTGTGGGGGTGAAACCACACAGGCAGGCCTGAGCTGCCTCATGTGCTCATTTTTCCACAGACTGAAAGTACATGTGGCTCATAAATGTGTCACCTGTCTGTGTCTGACCTCAGCTCTGCACCACTCACACCAAAACTGCACTCCTGCATCTGCAGCACCTCCCAGGAGACTGGATTCTTCTTCATAACATCCATAACAGTAACAATGTGTCCTTCAGTGCATTTAAATCCTCATAGAGAAGAAAGGCCAAAAACACAACACAAACAGACACGTGACTGATCGTTTGTTTGCATCTCTTGTATGTTCTCTGCTTCATCATCATGAGTTACATGCTGCGGTTGTGTTTTTGTTGTCATGCATGCAAATTAAAGAAAAATAACTGAAGTTTGGATCCGCTGGGGTCTCGCTGCCTTATTCTCCGTTTAATCCTGTTCAGGGTTGCTGTCATAGGACGAGAGGCAGGGTACACCCTGTATAGGTCACCATCATACCATAGGTCACCTAACCCCACTAACAGCATGTCTTTGGACTGTGGGAGGAAACCCATGCAGACACGGGGAGACCATCCAAACTCCACACAGAGAGGCCAAGCTGTATTCCAACCCAGACCTCCTAGCTGTGAGGGAACCACCGTACTCCTCGCAGCAGCATCCAGTTAATGTTCATTTGTTCTCCTGTCTAGGTCATGTTACTGAGCTGTATCTGTCACTGGCTTAACTCCATGAATTTTATAAGAAGTGACTTTCAGATTCTGTTCATCTGCTGTAGATGTTTTTTAGGCCTCTCACTTCTTATTTTTTCTCCACTTGTTCACTTTCCTCAAATTTGCAAAACATGCTGAGATACATTTTCAGCTAACAGCTCTTTCAGAATCACCTAGTGGGCGTCCACAGGGTGGGTTTATGTTAGTATTTATAATTATTTATACACCACAATCAGCAAAAACAGAGTAAAGGAGCCCTGTATTTA
>CM024194.1:7099047-7203843 GCA_013435755.1 Amphilophus citrinellus
AAAGCCTTCATTCAGTTGAGACCAAACTGCCTCCCTGATCATCTACACAAGTACGTACCCCTTAGCCATCAAAATATATTCACGGTTTATAGAATCTTCCAACGCCTTTGCGTTAGCAACCCTCTGCATGTGGGATTTTACTATATACCCACAGTTACACCAGAATGTCACATCTCTAAACATACATGTCCAATCTGTCCAAACTTCACAGGCTTAATGGGAGGGTTAAGGGGAGCTGGCCACACCCGGCCTATCACTTTGTTTCACCCTCAACGCCACCTAGTGGCAACAGGAAATCAGAAGTACTCTTAATCATATCATCTATGATCCTTGCAATTTATTTGATGGCGAGGCCTCCATTACATAGACCATTGTGACACTTTCATTAGTGGGGCACTCACTGACCGCCACCTAGTGGAACGCGGGAGGCGAGACAAACCGATAAGAAGGTACGGTAGGCCTGTTGAGCTTTAAGCAGCCGGGTGAGCCCGCTCTCTTCGTCTTGCGGACTCAGAGCGCGGCTCGGTTGTAAGCGTGCCACGGTTCGAAGCGCGGCTTGGCTGGATGCGCGCCAGGTCGACGCGCGCCGGTGTTTGCGAGGGGCCCGCATCATCGCGCTTGCGGCTTTACTTAGGGCCCGAGCACGAAACTTGTGCGACGGCCCTATTGTAATTGCTTCGTTTTCTATTAGGGCCGAGCACTAAACGTGCGAAGGCCCTTTGTAATTGCTTCGTTTATTATTATTATTATTATTAGGCCCGAGCACGACCTGTGCGACGGCCCCTATTGTAATTGCTTCGTTGATTATTATTATTATTCTTTTTATATTATTCAGCAAATGAATTGGCTTTTTGGGGCTTTATCATATTCAAAAAACCTCATGAAAACTTTGCACATGCGTCACACCTGCTGAAAATTTAAGTATTCAGGTTTCGGGCACGGCGTCATCCAAATGGCTCGCTAGCGGCCCCCTAAACTGGGAGCCCCACCGCGTTGGTTTCATCGTCCATGTTGAAAAACTTGGACACACATGTACATATATTCCAGACGCACAAAAAAATCCTCTTGGAGCCATGCCCTAAACCCAACAGAAAAAGTCCACCATTTTGAATTAATCATGCAAATGGCGATTTGCCACACCTCAGATTTTTTTCTAATACCTCAGAGATTTAGGTATTTTCAACTTCATATTTGAGTTTGTGTAACCTACACCCCCAATGTGAATCTACTCTAAACTTATGGTGAGTTTTCGCCAATGGGGAGGGGTTCCTTATGCCCCCTGACTTTTGATCATCGCCATGAAATTTTGATTGCCCTCTCATTCATACCTTACCTGATCCAATCTGGATCAAAATTCTTCACTACGATGAGGGTCCTCCCCTGCACACATTACCTATGAATATTTACTAACAGTCGCCAGCAGCGCCGCTAGTGGGAACCGGAAATGTCATTTTTACAATTCGAGGTCCAGCTCCAGGCGTTGAGCCGACCATCTCCAATTTCACCTGGACAGCCTTAAGAATTGGACTTACTGTGTGTTTTCAAAACTGTGCGTTTTTGGCCAAAGGGCGTGACCCTTATGGGACGGCAAAGTGCGATGATTCGCCCCTGACAACAAAAATGGCTGTAACTCAAAAGCCCACCTCAATTCTGGCTCTCAAACTTCATGGTGTGCTACGATGCTGCCCTGAACACAATGATATGATAACGTCCATTAAACGGTAGAGCGCCCCTCGTGGCACCTGGAAATATCATAAAAAAGCATGTTTTTGGAGCAGCCCCGGAGTACATTGTAATTACATTATGAAAAGTACAGGCTCATGTAACATCCTAATCGTACAAAAAAAGTTCTCTTGGCCCCATACCCAAACCTACAGGACGTCGGCTATCTTCAATTGAATGTGTTCAATTTTGCGATTTCCCCGCCTGCTATTTTGAACTTAACTTGTCTAGGGGCCATTTCACCCACTGACACCAACTTGACTCCAGACCATCTACACAAGTGCCCATCAAAGATATTCATGGTTTTCTTAGAATATTGAAACGGTGTTGCCATGGCAACCCTCTGAATTTGGGACTTTTTTCAATTTCAAAGCCCACAGAGACTCTAAGCATCAGCCCCTGGGCTGTTTGCTTTCTATGGTATCTGAAAATGTGCCTGCTGAGTGCTTGCTAAGATCTACAAAAAAGTTCTCTTGGACGATAGCCGGTAAACCCAAACAGGAAGTCAGCCACGTTCACTTTACAAGTGTTCACTTTTTGCAGGGCATTTTTCGCCTTTTTCAGGCCTTTTTGCCTCAACTCCTCTAGGCATTTGACCCAGTGACACCTAAATGGCTCCAGATCATCTACACAAGTAGCCCATCACAAGATATTGCATGGTTTTGTAGAATATTGAACGGTGTTGACTCGGGCAACCCTCGAATTTGACTTTTTTTCCATTCAGGCCCAGAACCGATTCTAAACATCAGCCCGGGCTGTCTTGGTCGTGTATCTGAAATCGTTGCATGCCGAACGTAAACATCCTAAGACGTACAACAAAGTCTCTTGGGACCCATACCTAAATCCAACAGGAGCCTGACAGTTCCTATTTAGGTGTCATTTTTGCAGCATTTTCACCACCCTTGCTATTTCAATCATCTTCTACTTAGAGCATTTGACCACTGAGACCAATATTGCTTCCAGACCATCTAAACAAGTAGCCATTCAAAAGATATCATGGTTTTGCTATAATATTGAACGGTTGTTGCCGTAGCAACCCTCTCAATGTTGGGATTTTACTTATATACCACAGTGCACCAAATTGTTTACATCTCTGAACCTACATTCTCGACTGCCTCAACTTCCACAGGCTTAACGGAAGGGTGTAAGGGAGACTCGACCCCACACAACCAACATCAGCTTTGTTTCACACTCCTAAACGCCACCTGTGGGTGACAGGGAAATCAAAGTACACCTAATAATATTCATCCTGTGATCATTGCAATTTATTTGATGGCTGCAGGCATTACACGGAGGATCATGGCACTCTAATTAGTGGACACTAACCCACGCCACCTGGTGGATGTGGGGGACTTTTGGCTGCTGAACGACGCAATGTACGGCTGACCTGCTGAGCTGTCAGCACCTGGGTGAGCACGCCGCTCTCTCGTCTGCCAGAACCTCCGAGCGCGGCTCGGCTGGAGAGCGCCACGGGTCGACGCGCGCCCGGTGCGAGGGCCCGATCATCGCCGCTTGCGGCTTTAATTATTATTATTTTTTTTATTATTCAGGCAAATGAATTGGCTTTTTGGGGGCTTTATCATATTCAAAAACTCATGAAACTTTGCACATGCGTCACACCTGGTGAAAATTTAAGTATTTTAAGGGTTTCGGGCAAGGGTCATCCAAAATGGCTCGCTAGCGCCCCCTAAACTGGAGCCCCACCGCTGTGTTTCACGTACATGTATGAAACTTGACACACATGTACATCATATCCAGACGCACAAAAAATCCTCTTGGAGCCATGCCCTAAACCCAACAGGAAGTCCGCCATTTTGAATTAATCATGCAAATTTGGCGATTTGCACACCTCAGACTTTTTCTAATAACTCAGAGATTTTAGGTATTATCAACTTCATATTTGGTTTGTGTAACCTACACCCCCAGGGGAATCTATATCTAAAATATGGTGAGTTTTTGCCAAGGGGGAGGGGTCCTTATGCCCCCCTGAATTTTGATCATTCCCCATGAAATTTTGATTGCCTCTCATTCATACCTACATGATCCAATCTGGATCAAACTTCTTCACTAGGATGAGGGTCCTCCCCTGAACACATACATATGACAATATTTAATAACAGTCGCAGCGCCACCTACTGGGAACAGGAATGTCATATTTTACACTTGGAGGTCCAGCTCCAAGGCGGTTGAGCCGAACCATCTCAAATTTCACCTGGACAGCCTTAACAAGTTGGACTTACTGTGTTTTCAAAACTGTGAGTTTTTGGCAAAAGGGCGTGACCCTTATGGGACGGCAAAGTGCGATGATTCGCCATGAACACAAAAATGGCTGTAACTCAAAGCCAACCTGTCCAATCTGGCTCAAACTTCAGTGGTGTGATAAGCATGTTGCCCTGAACACACTGACATGCATAACGTCCATAAACGGTAGAGCGCCACCTAGTGGCACCTGAAAATATCATAAAACAGCATGTTTTTGGAGCAGCCCCGGAGCTACATTGTATCTACATGTATTAAAATGTACAGGCTCATGTAACATCCTAAGACGTACAAAAAAGTCTCTTGGACCCATACCCCAAACCCTACAGGAAGTCGGCTATCTTCAATTGAATGTGTCAATTTTTGCAATTTCCACGCCTGCTATTTGAACGGACTTCTCCTACGGTATTTTCACCCACTGACACCAAATTGCCTCCAGACCATCTACACAAGTAGCCCATCAAAAGATATTCATGGTTTTGTAGAATATTGAACGGTGTTGCCATGGCAACCCTCTGAATTTTGACTTTTTTCAATTTCTAGCCCGCAGAGACTCTAACCATCAGCCCCTGGGCTGTGCTTTCTCTGTGTATCTGAAAATGTGCCTGCTGATGTAAGATGCTAAGATCTACAAAAAAGTCTCTTGGACCGATAGCCGAAACCCAACAGGAAGTCAGCCACGTTCACTTTAAAGTGTCATTTTTACAGCATTTTTCGCCTTTTTCAGGCCTTTTTGCCTCAACTCCTCCTAGGGCATTTGATAAAGTGACACCAAAATTGCTCCAGATCATCTACACAAGTAGCCCATCAAAAGATATTCATGGTTTTGTAGAATATTGAACGGTGTGGCCGTAGCAACCCTCTGAATTTGGACTTTTTTTCCGTTTTCAGACCCAGAAAGATTCTAAACGTCAGCCCCAGGGCTGTGCTTGGTCTGTGTATCTGAAATCGTGCATGCTGAAGTAACATCCTAAGACGTACAAAAAAGTCTCTTGGATCCATACCCAAAATCCTACAGGAAGCCTGACATGTTCTAATTTAGCTGTCTTTTTTGCAGCATTTTTCACATTTTTCAGGCCTGCTATTTGAATCATCTTCTACTACAGCATTTCATTCAGTGAGACCAAAATGCCTCCAGATCATCTACACAAGTAGCCCATCAAAAGATATTCAAGGTTTTATAGAATCTCCAACGCTGTTGCCGTAGCAACCCTCTGAATGTGGGATTTTACTATTATACCACAGTACACCTGAATGTCACATCTCTAACATACATTGTCCAATCTGTCCCAAACTTCACAGGCTTAACGGGAGGGTAAGGGAGACTGGACACACCCGCCTATCAGCTTTGTTTCACAATCATAAAGCCACCTAGTGGCAACAGGAATTCAGTAGAACACAGACAATCATCATCCTATGATCATTACAATTTCATTTATGGCTGCAGGCATTACATAGATCATTGTGACACTTTATTAGTGGGCACTCACTGATGCCACCTAGTGGAAGCGGAGAGACGAACGATGCGAAGTACGGCTAGCCTGCTGAGCTGTCAGCAGCCGGGTGAGCCCGCTACTCTCTCGTCTGCGAGAACCTCAGAGCGCGGCTCGCCTAGAGCGTGCCACGGTTCGACGCGCGGCTTGGCTGGAGCGCGCCACGGGTTGACGTGCGCCGGGGGCGAGGGCCCGATCATCGCCGCTTGCGGCTTTAATTATTATTATTTTTATTATTCAGGCAAATGAATTGGCTTTTTGGGGGCTTTATCATATTCAAAAACTCATGAAACTTTGCACATGCGTCACACCTGGTGAAAATTTAAGTATTTTAAGGGTTTCGGGCAAGGGTCATCCAAAATGGCTCGCTAGCGCCCTCTAAACTGGAGCCCCACCGCTGTGTTTCACGTACATGTATGAAACTTGACACACATGTACATCATATCCAGACGCACAAAAAATCCTCTTGGAGCCATGCCCTAAACCCAACAGGAAGTCCGCCATTTTGAATTAATCATGCAAATTTGCCGATTTGCACACCTCTGACTTTTTCTAATAACTCAGAGGTTTTAGGTATTATCAACTTCATATTTGGTTTGTGTAACCTACACCCCCAGGGGAATCTAAATCTAAATATGGTGAGTTTTTGCCAAGGGGAGGGGTCCTTATGCCCCCCCCAATTTTGATCATTCGCCATGAAATTTTGATTGCCTCTCATTCATACCTACATGATCCAATCTGGATCAAACTTCTTCACTAGGATGAGGGTCCTCCCCTGAACACATACATATGACAATATTTAATAACAGTCGCAGCGCCACCTAGTGGGAACAGGAAATGTCATATTCTACACTGGAGGTCCAGCTCCAAGGCGGTTGAGCCGAACCATCTCAAATTTCACCTGGACAGCCTTAAGAGGTTGGACTTACTGTGTTTTCAAAACTGTGAGTTTTTGGCAAAAGGGCGTGACCCTTATGGGACGGCAAAGTGCGATGATTCGCCATGAACACAAAAATGGCTGTAACTCAAAGCCAACCTGTCCAATCTGACTCAAACTTCAGTGGTGTGATAAGCATGCTGCCCTGAACACACTGATATGCATAACGTCCATAAACGGTAGAGCGCCACCTAGTGGCACCTGGAAATATCATAAAACAGCAAGTTTTTGGAGCAGCCCCGGAGCTACATTGTATCTACATGTATGAAAATGTACAGGCTCATGTAACATCCTAAGACGTACAAATAAGTCTCTTGGACCCATACCCCAAACCCTACAGGAAGTCGGCTATCTTCAATTGAATGTGTCAATTTTTGCGATTTCCACGCCTGCTATTTGAACGAACTTGTCCTAGGGCATTTCACCCACTGACACCAAATTGGCTCCAGACCATCTACACAAGTAGCCCATCAACTGATATTCATGGTTTTGTAGAATATTGAACGGTGTTGCCATGGCAACCCTCTGAATTTGGACTTTTTTCAATTTCAAGCCCACAGAGACTCTAAGCATCAGCCCCTGGGCTGTGCTTTCTCTGTGTATCTGAAAATGTGCCTGCTGATGTAAGATGCTAAGATCTACAAAAAAGTCTCTTGGACCGATAGCCGAAACCCAACAGGAAGTCAGCCACGTTCACTTTAAAGTGTCATTTTTGCAGCATTTTTCGCCTTTTTCAGGCCTTTTTGCCTCAACTCCTCCTTGGGCATTTGACCCAGTGAGACCGAAATGGCTCCAGATCATCTACACAAGTAGCCCATCAAAAGATATTCATGGTTTTGTAGAATATTGAACGGTGTTGCCGTGGCAACCCTCTGAATTTTGACTTTTTTTCCTTTCCAGGCCCAGAAAGATTCTAAACATCAGCCCCAGGGCTGTGCTTGGTCTGTGTATCTGAAATCGTGCATGCTGAAGTAACATCCTAAGACGTACAAAAAAGTCTCTTGGACCCATACCCAAAATCCAACAGGAAGCCTGACATGTTCTAATTAAGGTGTCATTTTTCCAGCATTTCTCACATTTTTCAGACCTGCTATTTCAATCATCTTCTACTAGAGCATTTGACCCACTGAGACCAATATTGCTCCAGACCATCTACACAAGTAGCCCATCAAAAGATATTCATGGTTTTGTAGAATATTGAACGGTGTTGCCGTAGCAACCCTCTGAATGTGGGATTTTACTCATATACCACAGTGCACCAAATTGTTACATCTCTGACATACATTGTCCGATCTGCCTCAAACTTCACAGGCTTAACGGAAGGGTAAGGGAGACTGGACACACCCGCCTATCAGCTTTGTTTCACAATCATAAAGCCACCTAGTGGCAACAGGAAATCAGTAGAACACAGACAATCATCATCCTATGATCATTACAATTTCATTTATGGCTGCAGGCATTACATAGATCATTGTGACACTTTAATTAGTGGGCACTCACTGATGCCACCTACTGGAAGCGGGAGACGAACGATGCGAAATACGGCTAGCCTGCTGAGCTGTCAGCAGCCGGGTGAGCCCGCTACTCTCTCGTCTGCGAGAACCTCAGAGTGCAGCTCGCCTAGAGCGTGCCACGGTTCGACGCGCGGCTTGGCTGGAGCGCGCCACGGGTCGACGCGCGCCGGGTGCGAGGGCCCGATCATCGCCGCTTGCGGCTTTAATTATTTTTATTTTTATTATCAGGCAAATGAATTGGCTTTTTGGGGGCTTTATCATATTCAAAAACTCATGAAACTTTGCACATGCATCACACCTGGTGAAAATTTAAGTATTTTAATGGTTTCGGGCAAGGGCCAGCCAAAATGGCTCTCTAGCGCCCCCTAAACTGGAGCCCCACCGCTGTGTTTCACGTACATGAATGAAACTTCACACACATATATATCATATCCAGACGCACAAAAAATCCTCTTGGAGCCATGCCCTAAACCCAACAGGAAGTCCGCCATTTTGAATTAATCATGCAAATTTGGCGATTTGCACACCTCTGATTTTTTCTAATAACTCAGAGATTTTAGGTATTATCAACTTCATATTTGGTTTGTGTAACCTACACCCCCAGGGGAATCTAAATCTAAAATATGGTGAGTTTTTGCCAAGGGGGAGGGGTCCTTATGCCCCCCTGAATTTTGATCATTCGCCATGAAATTTTGATTGCCTCTCATTCATACCTACATGATCCAATCTGGATCAAACTTCTTCACTAGGATGAGGGTCCTCCCCTGAACACATACATATGACAATATTTAATAACAGTCGCAGCGCCACCTAGTGGGAACAGGAAATGTCATTTTTTACACTTCGAGGTCCAGCTCCAAGGCGGTTGAGCCGAACCATCTCAAATTTCACCTGGACAGCCTTAAGAAGTTGGACTTACTGTGTTTTCAAAACTGTGAGTTTTTGGCAAAAGGGCGTGACCCTTATGGGACGGCAAAGTGCGATGATTCGCCATGAACACAAAAATGGCTGTAACTCAAAGCCAACCTGTCCAATCTGGCTCAAACTTCAGTGGTGTGATAAGCATGCTGCCCTGAACACAATGATATGCATAACGTCCATAAACGGTAGACCGCCACCTAGTGGCACCTGGAAATATCATAAAAAAGCATGTTTTTGGAGCAGCCCCGGAGCTACATTGTATCTACATGTATGAAAATGTACAGGCTCATGTAACATCCTAAGACGTACAAAAAAGTCTCTTGGACCCATACCCCAAACCCTACAGGAAGTCGGCTATCTTCAATTGAATGTGTCAATTTTTGCGATTTCCACGCCTGCTATTTGAACGAACTTGTCCTAGGGCATTTCACCCACTGACACCTAATTGACTCCAGACCATCTACACAAGTAGCCCATCAAAAGATATTCATGGTTTTGTAGAATATTGAACGGTGTTGCCATGGCAACCCTCTGAATTTGGACTTTTTTCAATTTCAAGCCCACAGAGACTCTAAGCATCAGCCCCTGGGCTGTGCTTTCTCTGTGTATCTGAAAATGTGCCTGCTGATGTAAGATGCTAAGATCTACAAAAAAGTCTCTTGGACCGATAGCCGAAACCCAACAGGAAGTCAGCCACGTTCACTTTAAAGTGTCATTTTTGCAGCATTTTTCGCCTTTCTCAGGCCTTTTTGCCTCAACTCCTCCTAGGGCATTTGACCCAGTGACACCGAAATGGCTCCAGATCATCTACACAAGTAGCCCATCAAAAAATATTCATGGTTTTGTAGAATATTGAACGGTGTTGCCGTAGCAACCCTCTGAATTTGGACTTTTTTTCCATTTCAGGCCCAGAACGGTTCTAAACATCAGCCCCAGGGCTGTGCTTGGTCTGTGTCTCTGAAATCGTGCATGCTGAAGTAACATCCTAAGACGTACAAAAAAGTCTCTTGGATCCATACCCAAAATCCAACAGGAAGCCTGACATGTTCTAATTAAGGTGTCTTTTTTGCAGCATTTTTCACATTTTTCAGGCCTGCTATTTGAATCATCTTCTACTACAGCATTTCATTCAGTGAGACCAAAATGGCTCCAGATCATCTACACAAGTAGCCCATCAAAAGATATTCAAGGTTTTATAGAATCTCCAACGCTGTTGCCGTAGCAACCCTCTGATTGTGGGATTTTACTATTATACCACAGTACACCAGAATGTCACATCTCTAACATACATTGTCCAATCTGTCCCAAACTTCACAGGCTTAATGGGAGGGTAAGGGAGCCTGGACACACCCGCCTATCAGCTTTGTTTCACACTCATAACGCCACCTAGTGGCAACAGGAAATCAAAAGTACGCTAATAATATTCATAATATGATCATTGCAATTTATTTGATGGCTGCAGGCATTACATAGACCATTGTGACACTTTCATTAGTGGGCACTCACCGACGCCACCTAGTGGAAGCGGGAGACAAACGATGCGAAGTACGGCTAGCCTGCTGAGCTGTCAGCAGCCGGGTGAGCCCGCTACTCTCTCGTCTGCGAGAACCTCAGAGCGCGGCTCGGCTGGAGCGTGCCACGGGTCGACGCGCGGCTTGGCTGGAGCGCGCCACGGGTCGACGCGCGCCGGGTGCGAGGGCCCGATCATCGCCGCTTGCGGCTTTAATTTTTTTTTTTTTTTATTATTCAGGCAAATGAATTGGCTTTTTGGGGGCTTTATCATATTCAAAAACTCATGAAACTTTGCACATGCGTCACACCTGGTGAAAATTTAAGTATTTTAAGGGTTTCGGGCAAGGGTCATCCAAAATGGCTCGCTAGCGCCCCCTAAACTGGAGCCCCACCACTGTGTTTCACGTACATGAATGAAACTTCACACACATATATATCATATCCAGACGCACAAAAAATCCTCTTGGAGCCATGCCCTAAAACCAACAGGAAGTCCGCCATTTTGAATTAATCATGCAAATTTGGCGATTTGCACACCTCAGAATTTTTCTAATAACTCAGAGATTTTAGGTATTATCAACTTCATATTTGGTTTGTGTAACCTACACCCCCAGGGGAATCTAAATCTCAAAAATGGTGAGTTTTTGCCAAGGGGGAGGGGTCCTTATGCCCCCCTGAATTTTGATCATTCGCCATGAAATTTTGATTGCCTCTCATTCATACCTACATGATCCAATCTGGATCAAACTTCTTCACTAGGATGAGGGTCCTCCCCTGAACACATACATATGACAATATTTAATAACAGTCGCAGCGCCACCTACTAGGAACAGGAAATGTCATATTTTACACTTGGAGGTCCAGCTCCAAGGCGGTTGAGCCGAACCATCTCAAATTTCACCTGGACAGCCTTAAGAAGTTGGACTTACTGTGTTTTCAAAACTGTGAGTTTTTGGCAAAAGGGCGTGACCCTTATGGGACGGCAAAGTGCGATGATTCGCCATGAACACAAAAATGGCTGTAACTCAAAGCCAACCTGTCCAATCTGGCTCAAACTTCAGTGGTGTGATAAGCATGCTGCCCTGAACACACTGATATGCATAACGTCCATAAACGGTAGAGCGCCACCTAGTGGCACCTGGAAATATCATAAAACAGCATGTTTTTGGAGCAGCCCCGGAGCTACATTGTATCTACATGTATGAAAATGTACAGGCTCATGTAACATCATAAGACGTACAAAAAAGTCTCTTGGACCCATACCCCAAACCCTACAGGAAGTCGGCTATCTTCAATTGAATGTGTCAATTTTTGCGATTTCCACGCCTGCTATTTGAACTAACTTGTCATAGGGCATTTCACCCACTGACACCAAATTTGCTCCAGACCATCTACACAAGTAGCCCATCAAATGATATTCATGGTTTTGTAGAATATTGAACGGTGTTGCCATGGCAACCCTCTGAATTTGGACTTTTTTCAATTTCAAGCCCACAGAGACTCTAAGCATCAGCCCCTGGGCTCTGCTTTCTCTGTGTATCTGAAAATGTGCCTGCTGATGTAAGATGCTAAGATCTACAAAAAACTCTCTTGGACCGATAGCCGAAACCCAACAGGAAGTCAGCCACGTTCACTTTAAAGTGTCATTTTTGCAGCATTTTTCGCCTTTTTCAGGCCTTGTTGCCTCAACTCCTCCTAGGGCATTTGACCCAGTGAGACCGAAATGGCTCCAGATCATCTACACAAGTAGCCCATCAAAAGATATGCATGGTTTTGTAGAATATTGAATGGTGTTGCCGTGGCAACCCTCTGGATTTTGACTTTTTTTCCATTTCAGGCCCAGAAAGATTCTAAACATCAGCCCCAGGGCTGTGCTTGGTCTGTGTATCTGAAATTGTGCATGCTGAAGTAACATCCTAAGACGTACAAAAAAGTCTCTTGGACCCATACCCAAAATCCAACAGGAAGCCTGACATGTTCTAATTAAGGTGTCATTTTTGCAGCATTTTCCACATTTTTCAGGCCTGCTATTTGAATCATCTTCTACTACAGCATTTCATTCAGTGAGACCAAAATGCCTCCAGATCATCTACACAAGTAGCCCATCAAAAGATATTCAAGGTTTTATAGAATCTCCAACGCTGTTGCCATAGCAACCCTCTGAATGTGGGATTTTACTATTATACCACAGTACACCAGAATGTCACATCTCTAACATACATTGTCCAGTCTGTCCCAAACTTCACAGCCTTAATGGGAGGGTAAGGGAGACTGGACACACCCGCCTATCAGCTTTGTTTCACAATCATAAAGCCACCTAGTGGCAACAGGAAATCAGTAGAACACAGACAATCATCATCCTATGATCATTACAATTTCATTTATGCCTGCAGGCATTACATAGATCATTGTGACACTTTAATTAGTGGGCACTCACTGATGCCACCTAGTGGAAGCGGGAGACGAACCACGCGAAGTACGGCTAACCTGCTGAGCTGTCAGCAGCCGGGTGAGCCCGCTACTCTCTCGTCTGCGAGAACCTCAGAGCGCAGCTCGCCTAGAGCGTGCCACGGTTCGACGCGCAGCTTGGCTGGAGCGCGCCACGGATCAACGCGCGCCGGGGGCGAGGGCCCGATCATCGCCGCTTGCGGCTTTAATTAGGGCCCGAGCACGAACTGTGCGAAGGCCCTATTGTAATTGCTTCGTTTATTATTATTTTTTTTATTTTTTTTATTTTTTTTATTATTCAGGCAAATGAATTGGCTTTTTGGGGGCTTTATCATATTCAAAAACTCATCAAATTTTGCACATGCATCACACCTGGTGAAAATTTAAGTATTTTAATGGGCTCGGGCAAGGGCCCGCCAAAATGCCTCAGTAGCGCCCCCTAAAGTCGAGCCCCACCGCTGTGTTTCACGTACATTTATGAAACTTACAATACATATGTATCACATCCAGACGCACAAAAAATCCTCTTGGAGCCATGCTCTAAACCCAACAGGAAGTCGGCCATTTTGACTCAAACATGCAAATTTGGCGATTTGCACCCTTCAGACTTTCTCTAATAACTCAAAGGGTTTAGAAGTTATCAACTTCAGATTTGGTGTGTATAATCTACACACCAAGGGGAATCTACATTTAAAAAATGGTGAGTTTTTGACAAGGGGGCGTGGCCCTTATGCCCCCCTGAATTTTGATCATTCGCCATGAAATTTTGATTGCCTCTCATTCATACCTATATACTCCAATCTGGATCAAACTTTCTAGGTAGGATAAGTATCTGCCCCTGAACACATACATATGGCAATATTTTATGACAATCGCAGCGCCACCTAGTGGGAGCAGGAAATGTCATGTTTTACACTTGGAGGTCCAGCTCAAAGATGGTACAGCAGAACCATCTCAAATTTCCCCTGGAAAGCCTTAAGGAGTTGGGCTTACACTGTTTTAAAAACTGTGAGTTTTTGCCAAAGGGCGTGACCCTGGCGGGAGGGCAAATTTCAATGTTTCACCATCAAGACAAAACGGGCTGTAACTCAAAGCCAGATTGGCCAATCTGCCTCAAATTTCAGTGGTTTAATAAGCCTCCTGCCCTGAACACATTGATATGCATATAGTCCATAAACGTTAGAGCGCCACCTAGTGGCAGCTCGAAATATCATAAAATGGCATGTTTTTTGAGTAGCCCCAGAGCTACATTTTATCTACAGCTCTGAAATTGTAGAGGCTCATGTAACATCCTAAGACGTACAAAAAAGTCTCTTGGACCCATACCCGAAACCCTACAGGAAGTCGGCCATCTTCAATTGAATGTGTTCATTTTTGCCGTTTCCATGCCTGGTATTTGAACGAACTCGTCCTAGGGCATTTTACACAGTGAGACCAAATTGGCTCCACATCATCTAGACAAGGAGCCCATCAAATATTGTGGAAATCTTGTCAAGAACTTAAACGGTGTTGTCACACCAGGCCATTGAATTTGGCCTTCGTTTTTCTCCCTCACCACCAAAATTGTTTGTGCACTTGTTCGCACATGCTTTGTCTGATCAGCCCGAAAATTTAATCACTCATGTACACACCCAGCCTAAATCCATAACTACAGATTCAAGACTGTAGGTGCAATAGCGCCCCCTACAGAAGCAAATGAAAATTTGTATGCCCGTCCACAGAATTAGTTTTGCTCTGAAATACATGGAAATAGCTTTCACCATTCCTGACAAAATCCTCATCAGTTTAATAAGCTTCCTGCCCTGAACACATTGATATGCATAAAGTCCATAAACGTTACAGCGCCACCTAGTGGCAGCTTGAAATATCATAAAATAGCATGTTTTTTAGCTAGCCCCAGAGCTACATTTTATCTACAACTCTGAAATTGTGCAGACTCATGTAACATCCTAAGACGTACAAAAAAGTCTCTTGGACCCATACTCCAAACCCTACAGGAAGTCAGCCATCTTCAATTGAAAGTGTCAATTTTTGCCATTTTCAGGCCTGCTATTTGAATCAACTCCTCCTAGGGCATTTCACCCAGTGAGACCAAATTGGCTCCAGATCATCTAGACAAACAGCCCATCAAAAAAGTCAATCAGACCCATGCCCTATTTTGCATGCTGGAGCCGTGACCACACCCCCAAATATTCCATTGCGTCTATGCCGAGAGCAAAAGATACCTTTTCCTATAAAAGAATTCAACTTTCTAGAGACCTTCTGTACACCATCACGATCACAAGACCTCAGAGTGTGGCACGGGTCGACGAGCGCCACGGGTCGACGCGCGCGGAGTGCGAGGGCCCGATATCACCGCTTGCGGTTTTAATTTAGTTTGTTTCCGTCTTTCAGCTGAATAGGAAAAACATTAATCTGGTAATTAAAAGGGGAAATCTGCTGCGTTAAAGGCGTTTAAGTGATGTGCTGCATATAACTGTAGTCACACAGACCAACACCTGCGAGCAGAGGAGGTGGAGGTGGAGGATCAGAACCACAGATCTCTGATTAAAGCAGGCCCTGCACCTCAGACTAACTTGAATTTCAAATGTGGGTGCAATGTTTTCATTCTCATGCCATCTGTGTGCACTCTCTGTGTTTGCTTATGAATTGTACAAAAAAATTAAAGAGAGAGAAATATCCCCACTAACCAGTCTGTGTCCTGGTCCTGGGTCTAGTTTAAAACATTTATTCTCTGATTTTAGTCATTAAAAATGTTTTAATGGCATAAAGATCATTGCGAATGGATAAACAGAAGCTCTGCTGCAGCGTTTTCTGTTTCAAATGCAGGAAAAAGTGAATCTGTTCCAACAACTGAGCTCAATCCAGAGGAAACAGCTGAAGCTTTGGGGCCTTCTGAAGGACAGCGGTCTGACATAAACACGACGGGACGGCTCCGATAAACAGGACAGACATTTATTTATGTGCTTCTAACAAATGGGTTTAATCTGCTTTTTATTTGTGTTTCATTTTTCCTTCATCACGATGACATGTGACCACCTTCCCTGTACTCTTAACCATGAGTCTGACACCTCAGTATATATCAATAAAGACCTGCTTTGGCAATCATTCGAATGCTTTCAGGGATTTTTTTTTCTGCAAAGACCACCCAGCTGCTTTCTACAAGGACGGCCTCTTCATCGGGGAAGCGCTTGTCTCTGTTTTTATGGCACAGATCACCGAGTTTAAGAGTCACCATTTCTTTCTTTAATATAACTTTAAGATAAAGGCCTCAGCTATAATACATCTCTGTTTCAGTGATAGACTAAACCATACATGAAGTTTAAAACAGAGGCATCAGGAGAACAAAGAGGTCAGAACATCACCCCCTTCACATCTCCGGAGAACTAATGGAATGTGTGGAGAGTGTGCAATTCCTTGGGGTCCACATATTCAACAATCTAAAATGGACACAGAACACCTCGTACCTGATCATGAGAGCACATCAAAGACTGTATTTTCTGAGGAAGTTAAAACAAGCTCAGCTTCCTCAAAAACTCCTGGTGAACTTTTACCGCAGCACCATCGAGAGCGTCCTCACCAACTGCATGACCGTGTGGTACTCCAGCTGCACAGCCTCAGAGAGGAAGGACGAAACGTATCATCGGGACTGAACTCCCCAACCTGGACAGTGTATATAACAGCTGTCTACAGAACAAGTCTGACAGCATCAGGAAGGATGCAACACACCCTGGGAACTATCTGTTTTCTCTGTTACCATCTGGGAGGCGCTATAGAGCTACTTGTGCTCACACGAACAGACTGAGAAACAGCTTCTTCCCGAGAGCTGTGGCCTCCATCACCCCTCTCAACACCTAATAGACTGTAAACTTGAACATTGCGTATTTGCACATCTTCATACAACCATTTTACCCATAATTTATTTTATTATTTATCTTGCAATCCATACTTTTAAAATTGTACTGGTTTTATTGTGTAAATATCCATATGCTTATGTACATATGTTTGCTTCTTCTTAAATATCCATATGCTTATGTAAATACTTTGCTTATTTTTTTTATTATTATTTTATTTTTATTTTTTTAATCTTTTGGAGAGTGTCAAACTAAATTTTGTTGTATGCAAGTATAATGACAATAAAGGTTCTTCTTCTTCTTCTTCTTCAGATCATGAAGCAAATAAACTACCGGAGCAGAACTCAGGAGAACCTGGAAATAATGGATCAGTAGGACTGCTCTGAGGTTGGAGCTGCACCAACATGAACTCCTTCAATTTCACTGCAGCAGAAAGGAACACGAGCAGAAACTGAACCATCGAAGAACCACAAACACAAAGAAACAGACCAATTCAGTGATGATTTTCACATTTATTCAGTTTCTTCTGTATAAAAACACAAACGAAAGGCCTTTTCCATCACCAAATATGCATCATGTAGATAAAAATAGCAAAGAAAAAGGTTCCCTGCTCCTCTCTGGATGCAGTCCTGCTGCACGATGAAGAGGACGATGAAGTGATTGTGGCTCAAAGCTCAGAGTGAAATCAGGGCTCATTGGTGCTGGATGGCGTCTGTCCTCGGGTCATCTGTGTGTCTCTGTGTTGCAGCAGCAGACTCAGAGTTCATGTGGAAAAAGCTCTGAGACATTTCAAACAGTCTGCTGTTCAGCAGGAGGATGGGATGGATCCTGACTCTGCTCTTCTTTATGTTTCCTGTGGATCCACAAAGCAACAGCAGCAACAACAAGTACAGCACAGAGTGACACACTCGCTATCAGTGCAGCGCGGCCTCTGCTGACTCCACCCTCCTTCCCTCCACCCTCTCTGAGTCCTCCTGGTGGACCTTCAGGGACACTCAGGTGTGAGCTGTGAGCTGTCAGGCTGATGATGCAGATGGGTTTCCATGAGCGTGTTTCTTCCATGAAGACGCGACACTCGTATGTTCCGGTGTCATTAACGGTCACATCCTTCACAGTCAGAGACACGTCTCCATCCGTCATCCGTCCGTCCCGCAGATCCACCCGCTTCTTAAAAGCTGGATGCTGGTTGGCTGGATCAAAGCGCCCGTCCCGGTGGAACAGGACATATTCTTGTCCCAGGTCAGCTCGGCTCCAGTTCACATTAATGTTGCTGATGTTTGGAGCTCGGCACGGCAGAGTGACCTTCTGTCCACACTCAGCTGGGATGTTTTTCTGGACTGAAAGAGGAAGCAGCACAGAGCAGAGAGGTCACAGAGGTCAAAGGGCGACCGATCAATAACTGTTTGAAGTTTAAGTGAATTAAAGTTGACCAAAACAACACTGATTAGGATTTTTGGTATTTGGTGGACTTCTGTTTATGATGTTGAGTCAAACTTTTATTATTGCCTAAGTTAATCGTGTGCATCAGTGACCTAAAATAATAAGTTTAAAACTAGAACTGTTGTCTCTGCTGTGAACGTCTCCAACCAAGACCATCAACCCCCAAAGGTGGAGTTTTTCCTCCTTTAAAAGTGGAACATTTCACAGACTGCAGTGAGACGGCCACACATAGAGCCTGATGAGCCCTGAAAGCGTCTTTAAGTTCACTTACAGTTACCTCACTGAGTATTATTACTGCTGATCTGTCCCCATTAATACAACATGTAAAACTCTCATACTGCATTATTAGATCGGCTCTGCTGCCGTGGAGCTGTTCATACTGTTGCTCCGCATGTGTCACAGTCTGAATGAACGCTGAGCTCACCTTCAGCGGCACAAACCAGGAAGCAGACGCAGACCACGCCCCGGAGGAGTGACGCAGCAGTTGTAGCCATTCTCGCTGAGAACAAACCGAGGGAGGTGTCTCCTCCATAATTTCGCACCAATGTTTATACAGCGAAATCTCGAGTAACATTTCGGAAAGGCTTCATTCTGAGTTTTAGCTGCGGAGCGGAAACAGTTTGTTTTATTTTTAATCTCTTTAATCTGACCTCACACGTGCACTGCTTTGTGTCCATGTGCAGGAAATAAATATCTTCCTTATTTAAAGGATGATAAAATCCACACTTTAAGGTTGAAGGGTTGGCGGAGTCTTAAAGTGATCGATCTTTTTTCCACACATCATTAGTATTACTTTACAGAAATAATTAAATAAGCAAACTGCAGCGTGAAAATGTCATTAAAACGAACTGTTATAGTTTAGACAACAAAAGCTGTGAAAACCAAAAGGTCAACCTACGGTAACAGAAACGGACTGAAGAAGAACGGAGAGCTGCAGACACTAATAATAATAATAATAATAATGATGATGATAATAATAATAATGGGTGCAGTGCTATCCTGTGTATTTGTATAAAACCACATTTAAAATGATCATCACGGAATCATTTAATCCGCTTTGACTCGGCTCTGCTGCCCTGGAGCTGTTCAGGTGTTGCTCACCTGTATCAGAGTCTGAATGACCGCGGAGTTCACCTTCAGCGGCAGAAACCAGGAAGCAGACGCAGACCACGCCCCCGAAAAGCGACGCAGGTGTAAATGTAGCCATTCTTGCTGCGAGTTAACCAGGAGCCGCGTCTCCTCCATCCTTTTGCGCCGACGTTTATTCACCAATCTTCGATTAACTCAGTGTCGAAGAGCGTGTTTGAGCAGGTAAGCTGTCACCTTCGGACAGAAACAGGTGCTCTTCTGTTTTGTCGCAGCCTATGAAAACACTGAGAGCACCGACGGTCTCAAAGCTCTGCGGAGGCGTTTTCGATCCGGTACAGCGGAGAATCTTAAACACCATTATTGTGTTTTTTAAATAAGATTTTAATATAATACAGTTTTTATTTCATTTTGTTTCCACATTACGTTTGCTCGTTTCATTTAATATTTCCCTAATAGTTTTCGGGATTAGTTTTAGAGCAATTAAAATCATATTGGACTGTTTGTGGGCTCAAATTAGAGACATAAACGCGAATATTTTTTTCTTCATGTTTGTGGACACAAAGTCCCCCTTTCTCTGTTTTTTTAGGCTAATTTTAACTGTTTATTGTTTTCTACCGTTTTATGTTCACTTTCACAAACACAACTTTCCCCTTTGACCTCTCTCATATGAACTGATTCACGTCCATCACCAGGAAATAAATATTTGTATGTGAGTATAAACGGAATCAGTAGCTGGAGAAGTTCTTCAGAGAACTGATTTAAAAAATAAAAAATGAAAGCATGAATTGCTTTTAATGTCAAACTGTGTTTAAAGTGCTCAGACATTAATACTTTTCTGCAAACTCAACCTGAAAAAAATAATAAAAACTAAGCGTGAAAGTCATCACTTCATTGTTGCAGCCGGTTCACAGAGGAGAGGTGACTCAGCTGGATCAGAGGGAGCTGAAGCTGGACTCACATTAAAAGCCTGTTTGAACTTCAAACGTTACGCCTCAAAAAAATCAGCACCTTTGAGTGTTTAAGTCATCGTTTCTCAGCTTGTCTAAATGTGCTCTTTCCTTTGGGAGGATCACTGCACACTGTCTGAATGTGAGCAGGAAGCTTTCATGACCCCACAGCAGACACTGATGCAGAAACAAAGGGAGGAGAGACTTTAATCTGCTGGTTTCAGTCACAGCTTCAAGTCGAAACACAAAAACAGACTTTTTTTTAATTAATAAAAACAATACTTTGGCAGAGATAGAGAAACTGAGAGGAGGCTGAGGTTCACAGAGACAGAGGACAGGAGGTTGGGAGGTTAATCTGCATGTTAGTCATTTTTGGGAGCGGACCTCTTTGAGCCATGATATGTGCTGTTGTTATCCTCCTGTGTGTTCCCTCTGGTGTTGAATCAGAGTCAGAGGAGCACAGCTCGTCCTCCTGAGCTTTGCTCCAAGCAACCGTGGGTGGAAAACTACAACAACAGTCACAGAGACTCTAATTAATCTTTATTGCACTTTATGAAAACAGTCTTAAGGATATTATGTTTCATAAGCTTTAATGTAGCAGGAACAATCAGGCTCATCAGTTATGTGTTGACTTGGGCAACATCTGTCAGTTAATGACCTTCAGGGAAAAGAAGAAAAAGGTATGAGGTTACATGACTGCATTCACAATATCATTGTTCTGTCATTATTTAAATTTATATGTTTTATATATATTTCTAAACCATTACTATCGGTTTAATTTGTTTCTTGCTTCATGATGTTAATTTAAAAATACTAATTTAAAACCCCTGGCCCAGATGTTGGCCTAAATGATGGCATTTTGATGGTCGGAGTCTCTGTGGAAGGACGGCTCAGTGACTGTGATCAGGCAGCAGCTGATCCTGTTCATCCAGTTCCAGAAAACGCAAAGAAACACCAGGGGGCGCTCTCTGCAGCAGGCGGTAAAGTCGTACTGTGCTGTTGTCATATGACAGGTCATAACCTGCTCAAAGTTTGACCACTCATGTGCAATCAGATCAGTTAATATAGCTCATAATCTTGATTTAGAGAGTTCATATAGATGTTGATGTAAGGTTCTGTTATCTGATCATTACTTCTACACTCAGCTGATTTATCATGACTGTCAGAACCTGGTCAGAGGTCCGCTTGACTCTCATGTTTCAGAGGGAAATGTTGGAAATTTAACAATCATTCCTCAAGAGCAAACACTGCCTCTCCATGCAGAAGGACCCAGCAGGAGGCCATGCTGATAGATGTTTGTAATATTCCTGCTGAGATTATCACTGCTGTCATGTGATAATCTCAGAATGTGATCACAGAGGAGACAGTCAGTGTGACTGTGTCCATGCAGGTGGACGTTACTTCATGTAGTTTGATATAAGTGGAATAAAAGAAGCTCAAATGAAACAAAAGAGAGCAGTGCTGTTGGTTGCTCATATTTTCTTGACATTTATTCGCGGTTTTAGGAGCACATTCATTGTTGTTACTTCTCTCACTTCACTTTTTATTTATTATCTCATTCAATCAACATATAAATAATTCTTATAATAACCAAAAGAAAAGATCATGAATGAAAAAGAGCAGAGAGAAGTATAAACTTATAATATCTGCCCCTCATTCACACACACACACACACACACACACACACACACACACATACACACACACACACACACACACACAAACAAACAAAAATAAATAAATTTTAGCATACACAACAAAAAATACAACTTATTCAATACCATATCCCTTCATCATAATAATTTTCAGTTTTCTTTTAAATATAGAAAGAGATTGAAATTGTTTTATCTCACTGTCAAGATTGTTCCATAAATTGACACCTTTAACTGAAATACATCTTTCCATTGTCATCGTTCTAAATCTTTTTTTTTTTATTTCAGTTCCTTTTCAATTATATTGACTTCTCTTTTCACAAATCTATGTTGAATATTGATTGGTAATAATTTTTTATGCACTTTTATGCACGAGTTGTTTAAATATTGGATTTGTATGTGATCTCTATATCCACTTCCATTTATAATTCTAACAGCTCTCTTCTGTAAAAGAAGAATAGAATCATATGTCAGATATGGAACAATCAGTGAGTTATACAAAATATGCAAAGTTTTTTTTTATTCAATCATTCCTTTACCTTATTTAAGATTGCATTTTTTTTTGATATTTTAACTTTACTATAGTTTATATAAGCTTCCCATGGCAAATGTTCATCTATAACAATACCCCAAATTTTAACTTTTGTTTTTTGTATTTCAACTTCTTCAACATATAATTGAGCATCAATACTTTTTTTACTAGTACAAAATATTATAAACTTTGCTTTATCAATATTTGAAGATAATCTATTACCATCAAACCAGCTTTTGATTTTTATACATTTATTTTCAACCACATCCAACACTTGTTTAATATTTTCTCCTGAATAAAATAAAGTTGTATCATCCGCAAATAAAATACACTTCAGAAATTGATGTCTGAATGTGTAAAAATGTTCATCTTTAAATTCATTTTTAATGATGTTCTTACTGCTGATTCTCATGATGATGTGCGCTAGCTGTTCTGCCTTTTTCTCAAGTTTATGACATTTCAGGAAAATTAAAAAAAATTATTAAAAATCTACCAGAGTGAAGATGAAACGTTTTCTGAGTTTAATAAAGCTTTCTGGATTTCTCTCACATGGTTTGAATGTCAGCTGTCAAACTAATGCAAACTGTAATCTCCAGTTTTGATAGTGATCTTAAATTAGATCGCCAGGTTAGGGTTCAGTCCTGCTTTTATCATCTTAGGCAGCTGGCAAAGATTAGAGCAATTCTTTTAAAACAACAGTCTGAAACAGTAATTCATGCCTTTATTACATCATGGCTCGATTACTGGAACGCTCTTTACCTTGGAGTTAGTCAGTCCTCCCTCAAGCGTCTCCAGCTGGTCCAGAATGCTGCTGCTTGGAGCCAGGAGGAGGGAGCACTTCACTCCTGTCCTGGCTCCACTACACTGGCTGCCAGTGCATTTTAGGGTTCAGTTTTAGATTCTCTTCTTTGTTTTAACATGTTTACATGGTCTTGCTCCATCTTATCTCTGTGAGCTGCTTAACCCATACCTTCCTGCTCGCTGCCTCAGGTCAGCTGATCAGCTGTTCCTGGAGGTACCGAGGTCGAAGCTGAAGCTCAGACAGAGCTTTTAGTGTTGCTGCTCCCAAATTATGGAGTGATCTGCCGTTACGTATTAGAAGTGCCCCTTTATTGTCTACTTTTAAAACCCTTCTTAAGACATATTTTTAATCTTTGGCTTTTAATACATGTTGAGACTTTGCTTTTATTCCTGTTTGTGTTTCATTTGTTTTTATTGTTGTCCTTGTTCTCTTGTTTTGAAGTGTATTGGTTACTTGATTTGTATCTGTTCAGCACTTTGTTGCAGCTGTTGTTGTTTTTAAAGTGCTTTATAAATAAAGTAGTAGCAGTAAAGTTTTACTGTTGCTTCAATGTGACTTTTTATATGTTTGTGATATTTGTTAGTTTAACTTTAATTAGTGATGTTACGTCTTGCACCAAAGCCCTGAGACCTGTGTCGAGCAAAGTGGGCGTGTCCAAATGAAGCCCGAGTCGAGGACCGTTTCAGAATTTCACGTGACAAAAGTCAAACAAAGCATTATTTTCTGAAATCACGTGACTTCCTCATTACGTGACTCGAGTTGCTGAGAAAGCAGCGAGAACAAGAGGAAGTGTTCTGGGTGATCTGAGGTGAGTTTGATCCACTGTTGTAGCAGCATAATCAGACTCAGGTGTACACATTAGCACTTAAGTTTCAGTCCTCTGTGAGAGGGAGTTTTCTAAGGCTGGTTATACCAAAAAGAAGGAACCGTCTGAGCCTCAACACTGTCACTTTTTTATTCCTCAATAAAAATCGCCCCCACCTCCACCCAAGCACTTCATGTGACTGTTTATCCACAAACACACTCCACACACGGAGCCTATTCCAGGAAGCAGGTTCAACAAATTCTGAGTTGATCAACTCTGAGTTTCCTGTTCCAGAACAGCTGATCAGAGTTAGTTCAATCAGCTCTGAGTATGATCACCCTGAGTTAGCGCGTGCGTGAGTGAGGAAAGAAAGCCATCATCAATCACTGTTCTGAAGATCATTGTTCTAAAGTAGCTCATTCTCAGTGGATCAACACACATCAGTGACATCAGATTTGATTCAAATACAGCTAATCACAATCAATCATTTAACTAATATCAAACAGTGTATTCTCATTACACAAGTCTGTATATCAAATGTATCAAAGACATGACTTATTACAAAGCATAATCTTGATATCTGTTTTTATTATTATGACAGGGGAAAAAGACCTTTCAGGATTTCTGTGTAAAATCACCAACTTGATTAATATTGAATTGTTTGCCTAACTGTGGTGTTTGCTGAAAACAACTCTTGTCAAGATGGTAACTGCATGGCTTGAGGTGCATGGAGATAAAACCAAATGAGAGGTGACTCAAATGTCCAGAGCCCTGTCTTTCTTTTACTAACAATTATACAAAAAAATACAGTGAAGTCAAACACACACCTAACAGTAACTCCAGTCCAACCAAACCACAGAAAAAACACTCTATTTATAGGTTACCTTCCTTATAACTACAGGGGAGTCATTCCCAAAGATATTTACAATTATGTACACAATATCTCATAGGATACCTGTAAGATGAATGACATGAGCATCCCAACAAAACTAGAACAAATCTAAATAATAATAGAAAGCATTTTAACAAAATCCCCATCACAAAATAACCCCCTTCCCTGCCTTCCACACTCCATGGTTCAGTCCAATCCGTTGATTAAGAATGGGAGTCAGGTGGAGTATCCTCATGTGCACGCTTCATGAAAACACCACCCCCCCACCAATCAGAAATGGACCTCGGAAGAGACAAGGGTTAAGAAATGCCATAACTAATCACTTTAAAACAATTGACACCTTAAATACATTTAAATATGCTAAATCAATACTCAAATCATTCACTAGTATATGGTTCAACAAAATCTTTGAGATATCAAAATCTTCAGACAATATCAAAGATAGGTGATGAATCATTTTAGGATGCGGCTCAGAGCTCCTTCACACTAACTTTGTATAATTGAATTAAGAAAATGAGAAATACTGTGCTCTGAAAATCTTTGAAGATATACAATAAATTAACACAGTCTACTGTTCACCTACAACCAGACGTCTGGCTCGTCCATTTAAGAGAACATTTGGACCTGTACAAGTACTCTGCCTTTGGTAAGTAAATACTACAATAATGCTAACATAAGCAGCAGTTTTAGGTTTTAGTCGTCTAGTTTTATAGACCTTATTAGCTTATCAGGAAGACTGAAATCACTTTAAGATTCATTTTTATTAAACATCCTTTTCTGACACACTGTCCAAGCAGCACATGGTGTGAGATGAAGATAAGAATAACTGCCCTAGTAATCATTTAAAATGACATAAATCCTAAATTAAAAAATATAGGAGTGTTTATGAAGTTGTAGAGAGGGATTTTGTCAGGTTTTGTTTTTTTTTAATTTTGCTTTTTCAGAAATTCTGTTTTTCTTTTTTCGTTGCCTCAGGGCAACGTTGTGCAGTAAGGGGTTCTTCTAGAGGGAGACTTATAGGCTTGGGCTGAGGGTACTGATTGATAAATCGAGCAAACTAAATTTTGGGCTGAAGGTACCTTAGGTACCTTACCTTATAAGGTAACCACTGCCTTTATATTGATATACATGGCAGTGGTGACATGCTGGCTGCTCTATAGACTGGACTGCACTGAGAATGGGATGACAAAAAGGGACCACATGCCCGTGTATGCATTCAAATCCCAAATTGCACGTCGTCTGTGCAATTCTGTGCAAAGTGTGTCCAAATCAACAATAAACAAAAGCAAGAGAGGGCAAACCAGGGGTGGGATATTTCAAAAGTATGAGGAGAAGAGGAAGCAGCAGGGACCCATGGCCCCCTCATGATATCCGCTTGTACAGTACGTCACAGTGGCCAACAGTATGTGAGAACAAAAGAAGCTGAAGGATCAGTGTGTGCACAGGAACACCAAAAACACTGTGTATAAAATGTAATGTGCACCTGTCTTTTACAGCATACAGGAACTGTTTTGTGAAGTGAAGGAATTTAGATAATAAGAGTGTGTGTTGCTTAAGTCTTTAGGTTTCTGCGTGTTCGTTTATCGAACAGGAATGACACCAAACGGAATAAGGAGTCCAATTATTAAATTTAATAAAGCCATTTCAAACAGTTTACAGATTAATCTGGGTCAGAATTGTCGGAGCTGCCTAATGTTGCCAGTCGGTGCAGCTTCACACAAGTCTGACACCGCTCTCTATCTTAGTTCAACTTTTATACACAGACACAGTTACACAGTTATTGAAATAAGCTGCTACATGCTTGCATATCAGTTCCTGCTTCTGTGCCCTTCACTGTCGCCTGTTAACGACCTCATCTGGATCCTGTAGACACAAAACATCAGACCAAAGCACACATTCTTTTCCAGTAACTCATTGGCATGTGATTTTGTTGTTTCTCTACTATGCAATCGTATTTCAACACGTTCACCTTGTTGTGAAGATTAATTCTGCGATACGCTACTTAATGCTATATTTCTATTTAAATTGTTATATTTATGGTATGTCTTGTGTGCAGCTTATTTACATTCACACAGAGAATGACAGCAATGTCTAACAACATGAGAATCAACATGGCATGACAATGGGCCATACGAACCTGAGCCTGTATCAGATAATATGGAACCGGGCTGGGGTTGCTGTTGGCCCTGGGGTGGTTTCCACTTGCCCCGTCTTCAGAGGGTGGGTAGCTATGGATGAATGTGTGTCTTTGTGTATTTGTCACTGTCTTCGGGAGTATGGGTGGGTGAGTGAATGTGTATGTACGGTGTATCTATGTTTATAGGTGTGTGGGTGAGTGTGTATGTGCATGTATGTGTATCTGTGCATAAATGTGTACATGGGTGTGCTTGCGGGTGTGCGTGTGTGTTTGTATGTATGGCTGGACCTGGGTCTGGACCTTGTGCCTTGCCTCCTGGCCGCTCCTTGCTGGTTGCCTCCTCCCTCCTGCCCCCCTGGGGTGGGGGTGCGTCAGGGTCCCTGGGTGGGGCTGGATGTTCTGATGTTTGTGTTGGCCTGCTCCCCTTGGGGGTGCAGTGCGGGGCTGCGTTGGCTTCCTCGGCGTGGGGCTCTGTGGGGGGTCGGGCGGTCCTCGGGTGCCGGGGGCCCTGGGGCCCTGCCGCCGGCCTTTGCAGGGGGCTGGCTGCTGGGGGGGGGGGGGGGGGGACTGGCTTCTCATCGCCTCGGGTTCCCTGGAGCCCTTGCTCCTCAACTGGGGGGGCTCCGTCTGGGACCTCCCTCTCTCGTCTGCTGGGGTGGGTGCGGTTGTCTTTGGAATGGCCACAGGTCTTCCTGGCTCTTGGTGGGCTGCTGGTGATCTGGGTTTCCTGGGGCTTTCTCTACCCGCCTCTAGCTTCTGATGGGTGGAGCTGCAGCGTTCTGCCCTCATTGGTAAGTATGTTCCATGACACAGACAAAAACACCCACGCAATCACAACACAACAAAATTGTTGGTTTGTGTAACATGCTTTGTTAGTTTTGTTTTTCCCCACACAAATGTATTTTTGCAAGTATTGTTAGTATTTTTTTATGTTTAAAAAGTGATGAACTATTTGGTTTATTTACTTGTGCTCTTTCCCCCTTTTTTCTTTTAATTTTAATTTTTTCTCTCTATTCTCCTTTTTTCGCTCTCTTTCTCTCTCCTTTTTTCTTTTCTCTCTTTTCCTTTTCTTCAGCCTGTCAGCTCTGGCACAGAGTTTGTTACGTTGTATATTAAAAATAACTCAGATAAATAAAAAAAAGGGTCAAACATCAACAAGAAGAGCCTATTGAGAACCTATAGAGCTCATCTTGAAATAGCAAATATGTTTGGCACAAAAACGCATTCCGATCACAGTTCTGCCTGCAAGACCTGCCAGACATGACAGGCTTTTAAAAAAAAAGATAATATGGAAATATGTTACAAGTGTTTTCAGTTCTTTGTTTCATCATTTGTTGTTAAATACTAAAACTGAATTAAATGAAGGTCAGAATTTATAATGAGGTCACCATGTACAGTGTAGGTGTCCGTGTTAGGGCGCTATATTAACTCTTATAGAACAATAAGGCTGTTGTAAAAGTGTTTGCTTCCCATGGGGGAAAAAAATCAAGAAACAAAGCTGCCTCTATAAAAACTGCCTTCAGTACTGCTGCTTATCAGGAAAACACACAGATTGTGCTGTGCTATTTATTTAGGGGCATTTGGACCCGAAAATGAGGACTTAAAGACCGGACGCTCTTGCTTCCGGTGACGCACGCTGCGATGTTGCTGCTTCAGGTTTTCCTGACAGATATTTCATGTTACAGAGCCAGCTGGAGCCCTCCGGCCATAAGCTTCTGGTATGGTATACATCGTTTCTTTTAACGTGTTGCGATTCCACTCTGTATCATACTGACGCTTTAACTTGGAGGTGATAGATGGGGAAGCCCCATACTCGCCATTTCGGTTCATGTCGGCATTTACTGTGACTGGTATGTAACTTTGTGGGTTTTCTTTTATGCTCTGTGCTTATGCCGACATTGCTACCTATGTCATTTTAAATGATTACTAGGGCTACATGTCTTTTTATTAGTGTGGTAATAACGTTGGTGTTGTGCCGGCAGGAAGACCAAGGGATTACCTCCCTTTTGAGTCTGTGCTGGCATCAGCGAAATATGGTCTTCCTGTTTTTATGTGTAACCAGCTTGGGGTTTTTAGGGCGACGCCGACGGGTTTTAGCGCTATTGTAGGCATGTTACAAAAAAAATTAAAGTTCCCAAATGGCTTAAAAATTCACACCACTGGACAGAGCTTTTAAATCCAAACAAAATGACACCATCCGTGTTAACATTGTTTTACAAATAAGGAAGTTATGACATTTTAAGTGAAGAAAAAACAGGAAATTATTTGTTTTACTGCTTAACTGAAGAAAGTCTGTGATCTATAGAAAGCTAAATGGCCATAACTTCCGTATTTCCCAACAGAATCAAATGAAATTTGGAATGTAATTAGTTTTTAGTAAGAACATGTCAGTACATTTTGTTAAACCAAATATTTAGTGATTAATCACAAAATATCTTTACAAAAATTACAGATCATCGAGCATATAATGCATTAAAATTTATAAATGAAATTATAATTGTCAATTTAAGATGTTTTTACAGCATGATGATGCAGTATATAGGAGATTTCATGAATTCGTGTTGGTTTAATCGGGCAGAAATCATGTGCATTTTTCATTGATTTTCAGGCGGCCGTAAACCAGCCGGTCCTAAATTCTGGCGCTCCAAAACCACATTCGCATCTACAGATTTTAATGAAACTTCATTAACAGAAAAAAAAGGCCGGATTAAATTCACACATACTTTTGAATCAATCCCATAAGTCTGAAGTGTGACTTTATATCGACTGATGTGGAGCCAAATCTTCGACGCGACCAAGCGGACTGAAATCTTAAACCGAACAAAATAAAACGAAAACGAGACAGAAGAGGAGGAATTCCTCTACGTAATACCAGAAATTCAAAGGGAATAACCCCTCACAAGCCAATCAAAATCCCTAATTGCTGAGAGACCCCTGAGCCGTAGCTGAACGCAGTGCGCGCAGGCGGGTTGGAAAAATCAACTGAGCGCATAATCGGGGATCGTAACATACCTAAATATTGGTACATGCAGGCGTGCTTTGATTGCTTTTGTTCATATATTGCACGCCTGCCTGTTATGAAAAGCGGGTTGTGGGGATTTTATTTGGGGACCTGGTTTTGTTAGAATGTGCGCGCGCGTGTGTGTGTGTGTGTGTGTGTGGTGAATGATCACTCACACACACTGTTATTATTCTAAGACATTTTTTTTTAATCCAGTTGTGCATTTTATTGAAATACATTTGATTGCACTTTGTTTTGTTTTTTGTTTTCCTTGGGAGCAGAAAGCTGCCGTGGACGTGTCTGTGGTCTGTCTGTTCCTGGTGGTGGGATCTGCTTTTGTGTGCCGTGACTGACTGCCTGTTACTCCATATGGCACTTTAATTTTGTGCTGACGGGTACCAGGTATTCACGTGTGCGCTGGTGATTTTCAGCTCCTCTTCAAGCACTCCATTCGCTCCGAGTCTATTTCATATTTTTATGCATTTGTTTTGTTTTTTAGTACTTGTATTATTAACATTTGTATTTGTATTTAGTAATCCTTTTTTATATAACTTTACAATGTCTCTGTCTTAGGTGAAAGGAACCTGAGGGTCTTGTTTTTGGTAAACTGATAACTATTGGAAGTAGATTTCTCAGGGCGAAATTCCCGGGGTTGCATTGTGGGTCCCTTCGGGGAGCTTGAAAATTTGAGCTCCAATTTTCTTCCATGGCCACCTGTGTTTATTATACTCAAATTTAGATCCATGTAACCGTCGCCACACCTGTAATTCCATATATTACACTTCTTGAGTGGCTGTTTTCCTGCCTGTTGCACATAAAGCAGATGCTCTGTATCAATTAATTCTAAGAGTTTTTTTTTTTTTGGGGGGGGGGGGCTTTGTGGAGCCTCCTATATTTAACACCGCTGTAGTCCCAAAAAATAATTTTTGTCTTTGTTAATGTGAGTAAACAGCCTGCAGTCAACACAATTTACGAAGGAGTTTTATAAAAAAATAAAGATATGACCTGCTTCACAAGTGTCCTTATTGTACATACTGCGTTCTATATTAAAATCAATATCTTTATGGAATTTTATGTTTCTGCTGCCCTCTTGGCCTGATCTCTGTGGGTAAAAAAATACTTTATTTTATGTCAGTGAAAATTTTTAACCTTGAAGAATTTGGTGGCACTGCTGCCTCACAGCTTTAAGGTCTGGGTTCGAATCCGCCTGGGCCTTTCTTTGTGGAGTTTGCATGTTCCCCCGTGTTTGCGTGGGTTTCCTCCGGGTACTCTGGTTTCCTCCCACAATTCACAGACATGCAGTTACTGGGATTAGGTTAACTGGTCACTCTAAATTGCCCGTAGGTGTGAGTGTGAATGCTTGTCTGTCTCTGGCCCCGTTTACATGACACGTTTCCACTGGCAAAGCGAGGCTTTGATGCGTTTCACTCGAGCTGTTTTCAGGTGGCCGACGGGTCAGGATTCATTTGTTTTTTCTTTTCTTTTTATTCAATGGTCCTTTATTTTTATATATATATATATATATATATATATATATTATTAAGTTTAAAGAGCTCATTGTCAAACTACTCTCAGAAGTCCTCTGAATGTTTGATTGAATGATTGAAGTAGGTTCAGTTTGGTGTTGAGATAATGATGAATGTTGTAAACATACATATATCTGTAGTAGTGATGTGTGTGACCATATAACTAATGGTCACTATTGTCACTAGTCAACTGTTGTTGTTGATGTTGTACTCGAACTTGTTTGCACTGAACTCCAGAGTCAAGCAATGCTATAATCAGTTGTTAAGCACATTTCATGGATTTCACTGAATGCATAAGCGTTACAAATGAACTGTATTTACTGTAAACAGCTGTTACTGGTTATAATGACCAACTAAAAATGTCTTACAGAGTCTTATTTAGAAGTGTTCATGATTTTTTTCTCTTTCAAAGAAATGTTTGCTCTCAGAGAGTGCTTATGTCTCTGTAATATTTCTGCATGATGTTCAGTAGTACACTAGTACATTGAGGCTCTGACACCAGCCCCTTGTGCACATCTGACACTCCAGCAGCAATGAACTGAACAATGATTAATGTGCTGGGATGTGTCAAACATACACACGAATGTGTATTTACAAGATTTGTTTTCTTAGATTTTGCGTTTGGTTTCCAGACACTGAGGAGAGAGCAATGTGCAAAACACAATTAGAAGTGATTGTTCTGAAGGACACTTTTTAAACTTTAAACAGCAGCTGTGAAGAAGGAGCTTTGTCCATATTTGGGGCTTTTTGTATCCATTTTCAATAAGAATCCTCAGCGATTACATCACTTATAGACCTCGGTTCAACAGTGCACACCTTTGCTCTCATCGGTAGGAGAAACGTTTGACCATTAAATGGTAAAATGAGGTCACAGTCACTACCAGTGCAAAAACCTCTGCTTGGTGATGCAGACCCTAAATCTCAACAAAAGATAATGAGACGAGACCACTAAATGATTCCATTATATTTTGGAAATAAGGTTCAGTCACTCGACATATTTATTCAGGCAACTAAATGATGACAGTGATCAGTCAGAAATACATACCAGGCTTTTCATTGCAGGCTTGCTGGGGCCCCTCCTGTGGTCAATCCCACTTCTGCGCCATGACAGCGCCCCTGAATACAGATCATACTGCAATGAAATAAACTATGATGAGGTGATCTGAATCAGATCTGAACCTGACCCAGTTTGATGCTGTGCATGATTTTCCAGCACATTAAGGGGACACCTGCAGTATGTCTGTTAGGAGATGGAACACAAATGACAGATGTACCTAAAAGAAGTTTTTTTTTTTATTATGGTTGGACTGATGACAGCCTCAAGGATGGTTTTGAAACGATGAAAGATTTCATCTTTTTTCAAAGATGAAAGAATGGATAGATTGTGGAGATTTCATCTTATCAATCCATGTTGCAAAGACTGGAGGACATTGGGAATGAGAGAGAGGACAGGGTAAACCTATGGGATCTGGACTAATAGGGAACAATATGCCTCAGCGAGTACAGAACCCAGCACGAACCATTAATAGTTGACCAGTCAAATGGTATTTTTGCTTATTCTTATACTATGTACCTGAACTGTATCCTAATATTGTTACTTTAACATGTATATGTATTGAAATTAATGTTAGTTACCCTGTAGCAATAAGATAAGTTTATGTTCACATTTCAGTTTGTGTTTTGAAAATGTTCAAAAGTGGAAAATCAATAAATATTTAAATTAAAAAAGAAACTGTGATTGTCAAATAAATAAAAGAAAAAAACATTAGAATCATCAGTGAATATCTCCAAATTCTGTTTAGTACTTATATTCATAGTTGTCATTAATTTCATTAGTTCTAAAGTTATTCTTGGTTGAAACAGTTACTGTATTCCTTTATCAAATCACATTTAAAGTAAAGGACTTAAATTGCAGTAAATGCAGGTAGATGAAGGTAGGAATGGTAGGGAAATTCCCTTGTGGCAGTGCCAGGGCACGGTTGGTGAAAGAGAAACTAAAACCAAGGAATAAAAAAACAACAAATTCAGAGACAGCAGATAATCTGAGCTGTCATAGTAAACACACACCATCTGTTTTCTATCAGGTCGTGTTAACAGGCATCAAACTAGAATGAGACTGCATGAAATATGAAAGCTTGTGACCAATGAAAACAAGGTTTTGGCTCTCTCCACAAATATTTTGTGGCTGCACTGAGGAGCCGGCTGTTGTTGGTGGTGATCAGATTGTAAACACAACTGAAGGTGAGTCTAACCTTTGTGTAGAAAAAATGTTCAGTGATCTGTTGGTGAACCTGCAGAAGGATTGTTACCGGCTGTACCCCCCCAGCCTGCTCGGGACTCCCGTCTCCTTTGCTGTGAGGGTCTCTCATGCTCATGGGGGGGGGCACTCAGCAGGTAGCCGCATGCAGTCACCTTGTATGCGTCCATCAAACGGCTGTCACGAAGCCCGCAGCCTATTATCTACTATTCTGTTGTAAAATACTATATTTATATTTGTGTGTGTGTGTGTGTGTGTGGGGGGGGGCACCTCATTATTGCCTGTGAAATAAAATTATAAAATTTACCATAAGATTAAAAAAAGCTCCTTTAAAAGAAAAGTGTCCAAGCAAACTTTTTACATCTGAATTCATGTTTCTATTTTCATTTAAAAAATTAACAACAAAAAGATTTCTGAAAAGTGCAGAGATAAACTCGCTGCTCTCATGTAACATTTTATTGTTTCCTCATCATGTCTATGATGAGAACAACTGCTCATGATTGAGGTGTTTCCATAACAACCATCAACCAGTGTTTGAATCTTGCTACCAAGAAACAGTGTGACTGTCAAAGAAAAGAAAGAAAAACCAGATCAAAATCATTGATCTGTATCTTCAAATTCTTTCCACAGAAAAAAAGAAATTTGTGACAGGTAAACAGGATTTTTATGAAGGAAGACACCTGAAACACTTTAATTAAAAAAGTAAAACATTTAATATATTAAAGAGTCAGAAAGAATACACACATTCATGTGGGAATCAGAGTAAGATAAGATAAAACTTTAATGATCCCACGACGGGGAAATGTGCGCATTACAGCAGCTCAGTACAGAGAAAAAATGAAAAGGATGAGTAAGAACAAATAACTAAACTAAAATAGAATAGAATAGAATAAAATAAAATAGAAGAGCAAAAAACTATACACATATACATAAGCACTATATACATAAATAAGATAAGATAAGATAAGATAGTGTTTATTTGTCACATGCACAGTTATACACAGTACAATGCACAGTGAAATGTATTTTGTACCTGCAACCATATATACACACACATATAAATAAGAAGAATAAAAATAAAAAAAAGTAATTCACACTATACTCTATATACTATACACTATACACACTTTTATAAATTATAATATTTACATTGTGCAATAATGGTCCAGTTAGGGCTCAGAGTTGAGCAGACGGATGGCTTGTGGGTAAAAACTCTTCTTCAACCTTTCAGTCTTAGCCCTCAGGCAGCGGTAACGCCGGCCTGATGGGAGCAGGGAGAAGAGAGAGTGTCCGGGGTGGCTGGGCTGTTTTAAGATCTTCATGGCCCTCAGCCTGCACTGCTTGGTGTAAATGTCCTGCAGGTTGGGGAGGGTGGTTCTGATGGTCCGTTCAGCTGAACGAACCACCCTTTTTAGGGCCATGAAGTCCTGCTTGGTGCAGTTTCCCATCCAGGTGGTGATGCTCCCACGCATGATGCTCTCGATGGTGCAGGTGTAAAAGTTCCTGAGCACCTTGAGTGGGAGCTTGAAGTCTCTCAGCCGCCTGAGGAGGTAGAGACGCTGTCTGGCCTTCTTCACAGTGATGTTTATGTGATGAGTCCAGGACAGGTCCTGTGAGATGGTCACTCCCAGGTATTTAAAAGTGTCCACTCTTTCCACCTCAGCACCACTGATGACAAGTGGATGGTAGTCCCTCTGTTGCTTCCTGCTGAAGTCCACGATCAGTTCCTTCGTTTTGCTGACGTTGAGCAGGAGGTGGTTCTCCTGGCACCAGTTCTCCAGGCGGGAGACCTCTCTCCTGTAGGCTGTCTCTTCATTGTGGGAAATTAATCCCACAACAGCAGTGTCGTCAGCAAACTTGATGATGACGTTGGACTCTGACGTGGCCTCGCAGTCATGGGTGTACAGTGAGTACAGCAGAGGGCTGAGCACACAGCCTTGGGGGGATCCAGTGTTGAGGGTGAGGGAGGATGAGGTGAGGTGACCCACTCGTACCACCTGTGGTCTGCTGGTCAGGAAGCTGTGAACCCACCTGCACAGGGATGGGCCCAGGCCCAGGTCCAGCAGCTTAGAGACCAGCCTGGAGGGAACTATGGTGTTGAATGCTGAGCTGTAATCTACAAACAGCACTCTCACATAGTTCCCCTTACCGGTGTCTATGTGTGAAAGGGTCTTGTGGAGGAGGAAGGATATGGCGTCATCTGTGGATCTGTCTGGCCGGTATGCAAACTGTAGTGGGTCGAGGGTGGTGGGCAGTGAGGAGGTGATGAATGTCTTGATGAGTCTCTCAAAACACTTCATCACCACAGAGGTGAGTGCTATGGGCCTGAAGTCATTGGGGCTGCTGGGGTGTGGTTTCTTTGGGACAGGGACTATGATGGACTTTTTAAAGCAGGTGGGAATCACACACAGTTTCAGTGAGAGGTTGAATATCAGTGTAAACACAGGTGCCAGCTGGTCAGCGCAGGTCTTAAGGACACGTCCACTAATACCGTCTGGTCCAGCCGCTTTCCTAGTGTTTACACGTCTAAACGCCCTCCTCACATCGCGCTCCGTCACAGTGAGTGTCTCCGCCCCTCCGGCCGGGAGCGCAGCGGGCTGTCGGCTTCCCGACTCAAAGCGCGCAAAGAAGATGTTGAGTTCATCAGCCAGAGAAGCGTCGGCACTCACCGGGTGTGTGTGTGGTGCTTTGTAGTCCGTGATGGTGCGTAGTCCCTGCCACAGTCCCCTGGAGTCAGACTGTTGTAGTTGCTGTTCCAGTCTGCGGCCGTAGCGATGTTTAGCCTCTTTCACCGCTCTGCGGACGTTGTATGATGCAACCTTGTAGTCCTCCATGTTCCCAGAGGCGAGGCCGGAGTTGTAGGCAACGGTGCGGGACCTCAGGGCGTCGCGGACAGATTTATCCACCCACGGCTTCTGGTTGGGAAAAGTCCTGATGGTCCTCCTAAGTGAAGTGTCATCAACGACTTTCCCAATAAATCCCACAACAGTTTCCGTAAACTCCTCGATGTCTCCGCCCGCGCTGCTGCGAAACATGTCCCAGTCGGTTGAATCCAACGCACCCTGCAGAGCGGCCTCTGTTTGATCAGACCACCGTGTCACTTCTCTCACAGCAGGGGGTTCCTGCCTGAGCCGTTGTTTGTATTTCGGCATGAGAAGGACAGCGGTGTGGTCAGACTTCCCAAAAGGCGGAAGAGGCTTTGCTTTGTAGCCTTCTTTGAATGGAGAGTAGCAGTGGTCTAGGGTCCTCTCTCCTCTGGTGGGGCAGTCGATGTGTTGAATAAACTCCGGTATCACCTTTTTCAAGTTTGCACTGTTAAAGTCCCCGGCTACGATGAGAGCCGCATCACGCTGGTTAGCCTGATAGGTGGAAATAGCCTCATGTAGCTCGGATAGTGCAGTGTTTGTGTCCGCCTGAGGTGGAATATAGACGGCGCTGAAGATGACCGAAGTGAACTCGCGGGGCAGGTAGTGGGGGCGGCATTTCAGGGTTAGGAGCTCCAGGTTAGGTGAACATGATTGTTTCAGAGGGACAACATTCCTACTATCACACCAGTTGTTATTAATCATTAGGCACACACCTCCTCCTCTTGATTTTCCAGACTCACTCGTTCTGTCCGTGCGATGAACACTGAAGAACTCCGACGGCTGTACGGCGTGGTCCGGTATGAGGGGGGTCAGCCATGTCTCCGTGAGACAGATGATGTTGCAGTCCCTTATGTCCCTCTGAAACTGTATCCTGGCCCTGAGTTCATCCAGCTTGTTATCCAGTGACTGGACATTAGCCAACAGGATGCTCGGCAGTGGCGTTTGGTGCGCTCTGCGCCTCAGCCTCTCTCTTACGCCGGCTCTTTTCCCTCGGGGCCTTGTCCGTGACCTGGGTGCTCCGCACCCTCCTTTGTTTGAGCTGGCCCACTGGAAACGCAGTATCTCCTGGGGCCAAGTCGGGTCGGGAGAAAAAGGTGTCAGAATACAGCCAGAGTGCTGTATTCTGATATTAAAAAGAGTCTGTCTGTCATACGTGATATGACACAGAGCAGGCGGAATTATAAAGTCCAGAATTAGAGCTAAACCTAATATATACAAACAAAGCGTAGGAGCAGGTACGACGGCTGGTGACCTCACCGGCGCCATCAATGTCAATACACACATTTACATATACACACATATACACACGTCAAAGAGAAAAGACTTCAAGTTGGACATCACACACGCACACACGTGCACATGCATGCCCGCGCACACACATACACGATGATCCAACATCAATAGTGACACACACTTATTATTTCGGGAGCAAGAAAACCTTGCAGAAAACAGTAAAAAGTGTGTAATTTTGATGCATGCAATGAATGGTAAAAAGTAGCGCCACCTGGTGGACAAATATAAAAATCAAAAATTCTAAGTCAGTAGTCCAAAATAAAATCTTAATGAAAAAGATTGCATTGGTTTATGTGAAGATAAACGTGTGCTCAAAAATGCAATTTTCAATGGTTTTGAATGGGACATTTTGTGTCCCTAGGATAACGAGTGTGACTTGCTAAGCTAATTTAGGCTATTTTTAAAAACTGATTTGACAGTTCTAAAATTTGTTGAAAATGATTACCCTTTGGCAAATCTGAGTTATGTTCAATCAGCACAGACAAAATGGCAGGCAAATTAAAAAAAAAAAAAAAAAAGCGCAAAATGTCCCTAATACCTGCTAACGGTTAAGCTAATACCCGAAACTAGTAATTTGACGCTCCCTACCTTCGACGTTGCTTTCGAGTCAAAATCTTTGTCCCCACATATTTGGCATCATTCTGTCCATAACAGTCCAGTGAATATAATCCAATACATCCATGAGGTCCAAAACACGAGTCGCATCCACAAGGGCACCAAAAACAGAGCCTAAACCTTTCTTGAAAAAAGTGAAGACGCTTTTCTGCCGACACTGTCTGGCCTCAAAATGGCCGCCCGGAGTCTTAGGCTTTGATTGACACCTAACTTGACCAACTGGGACACTGTGACGGCTGTCTGTAGCGAGGAACAGCCAATGAGTGTCACAGACTAGCACAAGATCATGCCCACTTTTTAGCATGAAAGATCCAGTTTATCAGCTAACAGAATAAAAATGACGACGTTTAGCCAAAAGGTTCTGAGCACGTGCATGTATAGTTTGTGGCACTTTCATGAGTTAGGTAAAACAGAACACCGTGAGTAAGAGAGTTTAGTCATTACAGGATTTCTGTGCACTGGTGCGTAAAAGTTGTTTTATGTGCGCTATTGCTGTTTTGATGGGTTTTTAGTTCAAAACAATGCCAAAACACAAAGAAAAGAACAGAAAAAGGCTAAAGTGCCATGAAAAATCTCCAGTCAAGTGTGCAACATGCCTTATGTCAGGGCTATTCGATTAGCGGCCCGGGGCCCACATCCGGCCCGCCGACCCCCTTTGACTGGCCCCCCCGACTGACCCAATGTAAGCTGCAAAAACGCAATTAAATCATATTTGCTGTGAGAGCTTTAAAAATTCCCGCCCTTCCTCTTGTGCTTGAACGCACCGCTTCCGGTATCGTAGCAACGCCAGCCCAGAATACTCTGTCCAAGTATGACAACCGCGAAAATATATCACTGGCAGGTAAATCGCCATTTTAACCCTGCTTGGAGTGATAAATGTGTTTATTTTACCCCAAAGACTGAACTCTAAGACTGAACTCATTAAGTCAGCATTACTTTGAATATGCAGAAGAAGCTTTAATTTCACAGTTATTAAGTGTTCACTTGGTGCAGTTTCTTTTGTTGAAGTATTTAATGCACTGCCTCAGTTGGTCTTTCTAGTTCAACAAATGCACTTTTGCAAATACATATAAAATGTTATAGAAGACTTTACTGTTGCAAAAGGTTGTTATTATTACATTGTTTTGTTTTTTTAATTAAACATATGTGTGGTGAAATTTGCCTTGTTAAAAATATTCTAGTCAAGGTTTGGGCCAAATGTTAAAATTTGCAATGCACTTGAATTATTTTGCTCATCAATAAATGATGCAGTATAAAGCCTTTATTGTGAATTCCTTTATTTATTTTTATGATTGAGTTCAATTGGTAGCATATTTAGAGTTAAGTCTCAAGAAATAATGTAAGTAGGGGTCTTTGGCCCAGTGGCATCTCAAAATGTTCAAATCTGGCCCAGAAGAAAAAGTCATTGAATAGGCCTGAACTATGTGTTTTGTTGCAAACCGTGCCTACTGCAATGGCTGGCACAGAGTACATGTAAAACATGTAAAATGATAATGTGCCAATAAATATGTAAATAGTAATATTTGTGTGTTTATTAAAATGTTTGTTGACTAGAGCACTGGTTTGGACAACTTTTTATAATGCACACGTTTAGTTTACTCTTTATTGCTTTTTATGATAAAATATGAATTTCTAAAACAGGGAGAGAGGCTTTGGCTCTATATTCTAATTCCTCTTAGTGTAAGCTTTCATTAGAGCCCTCATTTATGTCTGTAGGATGAAGCATTCAAAAGTTATTGCATTTTCAGGGTTATCCAAATTCATCCAAAGTGTCCATTTGTAGAGTCCAAAAATGTCACCCTGAAAAATGCACAACATATACCATATGAAATATGCTGTAAAATGCTCATTTTCACAGCTATTGTTTTCAGATTTGAAATGGGAATAGCCAAGACCTTCTTCTTTGGAGTCATGGTGTGTTTTAGTCCATAAGTATCAACTTCAGCTGTCTACACTCTTGTTTTTTTAATCTAGGCGAGAGAAAAATCTTCAAATCTGTCTGTTCCAAAGAGTATAACTTTCTGATAGTTAACACTTAGAGAAAATCTTACTTTTGTATTAAAAAATATAGAATGTTACCTTTACAAAATGCCCAAGCTTTTTCACACAGTCCTAAGGGTTTAGGAACAGCTTTAAGTTAAAAATTCGAGTACATTTTTAGGCGTTTTTGACAAAAAAAACCCCGGAGTGTTAAAGGGGTTAACATTTTTGGGTTGTTTTTTTTTTTGCACCAAAGCAGGAGAAACTGATTCACAATGGTTTCTGCTTCCTAACTGGACAGCCTGATCTCCCTGCAGTTTAACTGTGTTATGTAATGTTTTCACTATTGTTTCTGTCTTTTTAATGGCAGCGCCTCCAGAAGGGGGGCAGCATGGCCACAGTTCACCTATCTCCCCATGTTTGTTCTGTTTGTCTTCTTGGATGGGTGTTCTGTTAACTGCAATTTCCCCATTGTGGGATCAATAAAGTATCATCATCATCATCATCATCATCCTGTGCTGATGGATGCTCATTGTTCCACCCATCTTATTTTCTACTCATACACTGACCTCATATTCTGCTCTTGGAGCTCTTAGATATGAAGATTTAATATGAAGGCACAGCTCCTCTTGTTTTCCCAAATAAATAGATATTTTCCTCAGTAGTAATTTATGATAGAGGATCAACATTAATCCAACAGACTTTAAAAATACTGATGAAAATTTTCTGTGGACTGATAAAAATCATGTCTCCATGTTTTCAGTGAGGAAGCTCACAGGATTTCCTGCAGTGAATGAGATAAAGTTTTCCTGCTGACCTCATTATCATTCAAATGTTTGAACTGTGAGAAAATATCTAGAGCTCACTTTTATTTCCAAGTGTCAATAATGCAACTTTTAAAATGACAATAACCATAGTTACTGCACCTGAGTCAGAGCACATGTGACTGAAAGTGATCAACAGAAGCTTCACGGCAGCTTTTCTCTGTTAAATCTGCAGGAAAAAAAGGTCACAACCAAAGAAACAGCTGGAGCTGAGGGCCCTCCAGAGGTCAGGGGTCAACACTGTGAGGCTGCTCTTGTATTTATGAATTCCAAATATTTATTCTGTTCTTTAACAGTTTTTTTTAACTAATTCAGAAAGTTACCTGACAGCAGGAACATAAAAATGGATGTGTATTGCTGGGAAATGCAACTTACGCACACGTGCATGTAACTAATGGGACTTGTAACTAAAAGAACTGAAAAGACTGCACGACTAAAGTGAGATGTTTCCCGCACACACAGAATAAAGCTGTTTTCATTTCCCTATGTGTGTGTACTGATGTGTTGTGAGCTGTAGGGACTATAGTTTACTTAAAAAAGAAGGATTCTAGTACTCGAGCATTGGTTCTGCTCAGAAAAGGAAAAAAAAAAATCTGAGTCATTAACACACGTGCCATCATCAGGACAAAAACTGTTCACCTGAAGTTTGTGCTGAAAGGCCAGCATTATTATACAGTATTAAAGCTAAATAGAGCTATTGCTGCTGCAGTCATTACTTACTCTTTGGCACTCAATGATGTCCACACGATGACTGTGTGGGTGATTCTGGGCCTCTTCTGACACCTGTGGTTAAACAGACTTGATGTAGCCTGTCAGACCTCGCTCTCTCTGCCTGGAGTCTGGAGTTTTAGTGTTTTCCACTTGAAGTCATGATTTTCAACTGGCGCGTCCTCTCCTCAAGATGGATTTCCAACTCTGAGAGTCAGAGCGGCCCCACCAAAACCTGATGTAACAGTCTGTGTGAGAGGAAAAGCTCTGCAGAGTAATGGAGTATTCAAAGTGTGCACTTTAGTCAGTAAGACTGGACTGGAGCTGATATATTAATAAAGTTTTATCCTATTTGAAGCCTATTTGAAACTGCCAACAGTGTAAGTTTACAGATGTATCAGTATCACAGCTCTATCATTAAAACAGGTGAGAATATGAGGGATTAAAATTAAGTATTTTATTATATTGACGTTTAAATGACAGTGTCAGCACAGCCTCAGAGGGGTTTAATAGTCTGAGAGTAAAGAATAAATACCAACACTGAATTAAATGAAGGTCAGAATCTGATGTGTCATCATGTAGTGTAGGTGTGTTGGTGTGCTATACTGTGTAGAACAATAAAAGTACTATAAAATGGGAAAAAAAATCATGGAATAAAACTGAATGAGTACTGATGCTCATCAGGGAAACACACAGACTGTAGACCTGCAAACGCAGTTATCAGAGGGTTCCTTCTGGAACGAGGAGCTGTCAGCATTCTTTCTGATGGCGATCCTTTAAAGAGGTGAGCCTCCTTTGCAGTAAAGAAAACTGCAAACTCAGGGTTAGCCTGCTGCAGCGGTGTTTTTAAAAACAAACAGTCCGGTATGTTGATAGTAGTGCATTAACGGCTTTACCTTTCTAAGGAGCAGGACAATCTTTTTCCTTTGCGGTTCCGACTTCATGACGCCGCTCACTGGGCTGTGGCCGAGCGGCGTTCATTCAGTGGGAGGAGTTTTCGCAGGTTATTGGTAAGGCAAGTTTTCCTCGCCGTTTTGACTTGTTTTTTCCAGAAGACGACAAACAAGTTTCTCCTCCGGGGCTCGGATGTCATTAAACCTGATCCTTTGTCTCCTGTGTAATCCTGCTGAACGAGAGTCAAAGAACAAACACACAAATGGAAACACATTCACAGAAACACTTTGTGTTCCTTGATATCTGACACACAAAGACTGAAGTGTGATGATCACTGAAATGAGACTTTTATTGTTTATAATTATTTTTTATTACCTTTATTTTACCAGTAAGACCCATTTAGATCTCAATCTGTTTTACAGCAGCAAACAAACTCAAACATCTCAAAATACTAAAATTAAAACTTACAATATAAATCATTGCAATATACAAGATATTGTTAAATGCTAGATTGTATCTGTCTGTTAGTCACAGTTGTTTGCATGGTTGCTTGTTCTATAATTTCATATAACTATATGTAGTTATATTTAAAGTCAGAGCAGGACAGAGACGGCAGTCTCAGCTCCATCCAGCAGCTGCAACATGTTTAACTTTCTGTATTAGTTTTTATTTGTTTGTTTTTTGTTTATTTTATTAAATAAATTAATCAGTAAAAAAAAACTTTTATGATGATTGAGCACAAAAACAGAATCATCAAAATCCAACCTGAGCTACAGACACAGACCAAGTGAAAATCACCTTTTTGGGAATCAAATCTTTTCCTTTTATTTGTTTCTCCTCGTTCTTTGAGATACAAGAAGATCTGTGGTTAATCTCACTATCAATAAAGGGCTTCCTCTAAGCAGTACCTGAATTGGGAACTATTTTTCTTTCCGCTGAAATCCGTGCCCTGGAATCACCCTTTCACATTTCATGTGGGAATTGTTAGGAGCTCTTATCCTGTATCCTTTATATAATAATTGTAAATAAAGTTTGCATTATTGTTTCACATTAAATTCTAGAGTAGAATTTAAAATCCTTCTCCTCACCTACAAGGTCTTGAATAATCAGGCCCCATCTTATCTCAAAGACCTCATAGTCCCATATCACCCCAACAGAGCACTTCGCTCTCAGACTGCTGGCTTACTTGTGGTTCCTCGGATACTTAAGAGTAGAATGGGAGGCAGAGCCTTCAGCTTTCAGGCCCCTCTTCTGTGGAACCAGCTCCCAGCTTGGATTCAGGAGACAGACACCCTCTCTATTTTTAAGATTAGGCTTAAAACTTTCCTTTATGATCAAGCTTATAGTTAGGGCTGGATCAGGTGACCCTGAACCCTCCCTTAGTTATGCTGCTATAGGCCTAGGCCATAATGCACTGTTTCTTCTCATTCACCTTATTTACTTTGTTTATACTCCACTCTGCATTTAATCATTAATTGATATTAATCTCTGGCTCTCTTCCACAGCATGTCTTTTCTCTCCCCTCAGCCCAACCAGTCGCGGCAGATGACTGCCCCTCCCTGAGCCTGGTTCTGCTGGAGGTTTCTTCCTGTTAAAAGGGAGTTTTTCCTTCCCACTGTCACCAAGTGCTGCTCATAGGGGGTCGTTTTGACTGTTGGGTTTTCTCTGTATTATTGTAGGGTCTTTACCCACAATACAAAGCGCCTTGAGGCGACTGTCTGTTGTGATTTGGCGCTATATAAATAAAATTGAATTGATTGGAATATAAAACAGAGTTGTGAAATAAAGTGTGTGTGTGTGTGTTCAGAGTTTCCATCAGAGGCAGAGGTCATCTCTTCACTGAACTAGTCCACCATCACCCAGAAAAAAAACCTAGTGCTAATTAACATGGCAGCAATTTTTGATATTAATAAGTTTTTTCTTCAGTTCTCAGTGAATAAAATGTGAGAATAATCTTTTATGTGAATATTTAGGAGGTGATTATTGTTTAAACGTTGAAGGTGTTTAGAGTGTCTTTCTGAGAGGTTTACAGTAGAAAGAGAGCTGAGGAGTTTCTCTGTCTTATAAACTACAAACTCATGAACATGTGACTCACAGTGAGTCATGTTTGAAGTCTGCGCCCATCTAGTGGTCACACAGCTGATGTAATACAGCAGTGTGACCAGCAGTGTAACCAGATTTCTGTGGGCATCTGAATGTGTAAAAAGGTTAATCTTTAAATTTATTTTCAATGATGTTCTTATTGCTGATATTCACGATGATGTGAACTAGCTGTTTTCTTTTTTTTTTCACAATTTTATGACATTTTTGGTAAAAAAAAAAACAAAACATTGTTTAAAAAAGGCTGATGTCCCTGCACTCCCAAAACCTTTATTAACTTCATGTCGCTCATTGTGATACACAAAGATATAATCTGATCCCAGGTCAGCTCTGCTCCACCTTACACCTGTGAGGTTCTTATTTCAAGCTCAGCATGACTCATTATTTCTCCTGTTTAGGAGGACTGCATTCTGTCCAACACATGAAAAATCATCTGGTTCTTTCTTCTCATGAAAACACAAACCTCGTATGTTCCAGTGTCAGCATCCATCTCCACCCTCCTCTGTCTGTGCAGCACATCCACCTGGTTCTTCACAGCTGGATGCTGCTGTTCTGGATCAGACCTCTAAGCTGTGCTCCTTGTTCCTATTTGGAGTTAGATGTGACAGAGTGACAGTGACAGACACACTCAGCTCTTTTATTTTTCTGGAAGAGGAAACAACACAGAGCAGAGAGGTCAAAGAGGTCAGAGTACAACAGAGAGCAGCAGCCAATCAGAAAGAGGAGCTACAGAGAGATCAGTGGTCTCTGAGTCCCTCCATCTAGAATACAGAATGTTGTTAATAAGCTACAAACCAGTTCCTGACAGTCTGCTTTAAAAGGAAAGTGTGAAACACACATTTTAGTTCAGGCATCTCTTCATGTTACCTTTGTGCTCTTAGTGAGACTAAAAAATACCAAAGGTCAGCATGAAGGCTGTGAGTCCTGGCTATACCCTCTGAGCTCCATCGCTCCACTGGTTCTGTGAACACAGCATGAGTCGTCACAGCAGTAATGAATGAGCGATGACTCGTGATGAAACCACAGTGTGAGGGGGTCCACGTGCCTCCCAGCACCCTGCAGGTATTTTACTGATGACCACAGACACAGGGCTGCTGCTCAGTTGTGTTTTTACAGGATCAGGAGAGAAGCTGTCCGCACAGAGGGAGGCAGACCATCATCTGGAGGTCTTTGTTCAGGTCAGAAGTTTCAGCACCAAGGACAGCGTGCAGCACTGGCCTTCAGCACCACTGAGCCCACAGATGGGCTACAGTACTGCCCCTGCTGCTCAGCCTGTTAAAAAGCCAAGCAGAAAGACTCACGCACATACTTGTTGCAGCTTCTTGCAGGTCACATGACCTGAGGTGCTTTCCCATCATAAGGACTCGGGGCCGATGCGAGGTGGTGCCAAAGTTTACAGTAACAGTTCTTTCATCAGCCTTTCAGACTGCTGTGTGTAATTAAGTACTTTAACACTACTTTACTCCATCACACTTTAACTCAGACCTGGGACCAGCCAGTGGCCTCAGTTTCAATCATCAGGGGTTTAGTCTTTAAGTGCTAGAGCCCACAAATGAAACCTGTAGCAGAGTCTGAACTGGGTTTTTTTGAAGTAACATTTCCCACAGTCACAGGTTTGCAGACAGCAGTCAGCTATAACTGAGGCCATGATCAAATAAACACATCATCAAGTCCTTTGTCATTTTCATCTCCATGTCAGCCAGTCAGGAGGAGGCTCTAACATGAGTTACAGCAAGTGTTGCAGCTCAAATGTCACAACACAGCTGACACATGGCCCATGAGGAGGACCTGCAGCTGAGTCGAGGCAGCCAGACTCTCTCTGAGTTAAGGTGCCAGTCAAAGCCAAAAACATTACAGATGTGGGCCACATCTGGGCCAAACATTAATTACCATCTGGAAAAACAATGAAAGCCTTCCTCCAGACATTCAGATCTCTTTGTCGGCAGCTGTTACACACAGATTGTAAATGGATGAAGTAAATAACAATATTTAGATGACTTTGACCCACCACTTACTCACTGAGAGAGCCACAACAACCAAACAGGCTCTGTTCCTGTCACATCACAGCCAGCTTTAACTCAGCTTTAATCCAGCTGAGTCCCCTCTGTTCTGGGTTTTCAGAGGATGTTCCTGTTAAAGTCTTCAATCTGCAGCTTTATTCTGATTCAAATCAATTCAGTTCGATTTTATTTATACAGTTGCCTCAGGGCACTTTGTATTGCGGTTAAAGACCCTACAATAATACAGAGAAAACCCAACAAGCAACAGTATGAGCAGCACTTGGTGACAGTGGGAAGGAAAAACTCCCCTTTAACAGGAACAAACCTCCAGCAGAACCAGGCTCAGGGAGGGGCAGTCATCTGCTGAGACCAGTTGGGCTGAGGGGAGAGAGAGACAGGACAAAAGACACACTGTGGAAGAGAGTCAGAGATTAATAATAACAATTGATGATTTTATATCAGATATAATGAAACATGTCAGAAATACTTCGTTACTGTACTTAAGTAGATTTTTCAGGTATCTGTACTTGAGTATTTATTTTTCTGATTACTTTTTACTTTTACTGCCTACATATTTACACAAGTATCTGTACTTTCTACTTTTTACATATTGAAACAGCCTCGTTACTTTAGGTTTAACGCATTTGCATTTCCGGTCAGTACGCCGTCAAACATCAAACGATCTGAGCCTAAACGGTGGAATAATAACATATAAGAGACAATCGTACTGGCCTATCCTCCATCCCTGTTATTATCGCATCCAAAGACATTAAAGAGGCAAAACTGTATACTTAATGTATCATTTATAGCGCTATAATCAGGGGTTACAGTGGGCCTCCAATGTCTGTAAGTTGTGCTCGCAGTAATTCAGCATTTAGCACTACAGAAGAGGAGCGAGCATAAAGAGAATAACATGTGGCAGGTAATTTTAAATCCAACGTTTCTAAATGCTCAACAAATATCAGCACAAAGAGTTTGCAGTTTGTCACACACTGTGTCTGCTAGCTAAAAGAAGAGCTGCTGTATTTCCAGGGAGAGCAAAGAATGAGCGATAACTTCACTCAGATGGAGAAAGATGTAAGAAAGATGTAAGAAAGAGGAAGGAGAGGAAGAAGAGAGCAGCAGCAGGAGGTCAGCTGATCACAGCCTGCACACCAACATCATTTACTGCAGCTACAATAGAAAGCTGTGATTCTTCTCCCCATGCAGAGCCACTACAGCTGATCTTAGGGTTCCTCCACCTTCTGAATCCCACTGTAACCCCTGAGGATCCTCATGTTGGTGTTTAGGTGGAGGCACAGTCACCCTCTACTATGGAGGACACAGAGAACAGAGCTGTGTTTAAATTCACTTTCACAGTTTGTGTCCTACAGAACAGATTCAAGCTGAGTGCATTCATTAGAATTAAAATTTAGATTGGAATAACGTTTCTATTCTCATGTATTATTTTATATTATTACAATAATATATGATGAGGTTCAGTTAGCTTTACAGAAAAATAGCAGGTAGAAACGTCCTCCAAAGAGCTACTTTTACTTTCTTACTTTGAGTACATTTCAGAGGCTGTACTTTTTTACTTTTACATGAGTAAAGAAGTTGAACCAGTACTTTGACTTTTACCAGAGTAGTTTTTAACACAAGTACTTGTACTTCTACAGAATGTCAGTACTTTTGTCACCTCTGGTCCTCAGTATTTGTATTGTATTGAACTCTGATGCAGAGCCAGTTTGCTGATCAGTTGCAGAGCATTTATCTTCAAGCAGAAACTGTCCAACCATGTATCAAAGCCCACAGCTGTAGGAGCAGTAAGGTCACTAAACTGGTATGAAAATGATGTGACTCATACACCTTCAGTCACCAGATACCATCAGCTGAACACCCACATCATTCCAACAAATCTGTCAGCTAGTGCTCTGCAGCTCCATGATAACAAAGAGTAGAGAATTTTTTACTTTCCTTTTGACTTTTTTTGTCTGTATCAGTAACTGCATGTCTTTGGACTGTGGGAGGAAACCCACACAAATGGGGAGAACATGCAAACTCCATACAGAAAGGCCCAGACCAAGGTGGATTAAGGGGCTCGACACAGGGAGCGACTAAAGACAGCGACAAATGGCCCGCATCACCACTGGGGTGAAACCAAACACAGGGGACACGTTAGCAATGGCAGCTTTGCGACTCATTTGTTCATGTATCTTGTCTCCAAGATATTTGATTGGTTATGAAACTGGAGGGATTTAGACATTTTCAAAGCAGTCCATGTCAGACACGGCAGTAAAGATGAGGAGTCAGAAGATTTTACTGGAACTGACAGAAATCTTGCTGTTAAGTCTCCTCTACAAAAGAAAAAGACAACCTTGGCTTCATCCTATATTATCTCAAAAGTCCTCTCTGTCCTTCTGTTTAACGTTAGTCTTGCGCCAACACGTTCCCATACGGCTGCCTTTTATGTGTAACTCGATAATCACTGAGTGAAGTGTCATATAAAATAGGAAAGTCAAACACAGCTAAAATTACGCTTTCCTTCTGAAAGCGGTTGCAGACTGCAGCGTGTAGCATACTCTCTGCTCATTGGTCAGTCAATGAAACCCTCTCTGATTGGTTTAGTGCCACGCGACTGTGACAAAAGTAGAACATTTTTCAACTTTGTTGTATCCCTTCACCTGCCCTCATGTGCACATCTATGAGCTCGAAATTTCACATGCATGAGTTTTGCCGGTTGCTTGGCTGGAGCAGGGCAAGCGATTGTCACGTCATTGCATAAGGGCCATAGGAAATGAATGAAGAGGGGGCGAGGTCACTCCCCATGTGTCGAGCCCCTCAAACCCAGACCTAACCACCCTGCCACTTCGTTGGATTAATTGGTGACTCTAAATTGCTCAAAGGTGTGAATGTGAGTATCAGTGGTTGTTCGTCTCTCTGTGTTAACCCTACGACAGGCTGGTGACCTCTACAGGGTGCTCCATGCCTCTCACCATATGACAGCTAGGATAGGCTCCAGGCCCCCCCAAGACCCCAAACAGGATAAGCAGAAGAGGATGGATGATTTATTCAGTGTGTCCTAAACAAACAGGATTCTGTATCGACTGCAGCAGTTTCATCAACTTTGATCGACAGACTTCTGTCTGTGTATAAATAAACTTCCCATAATCCAGAGGACTTTTGGAGGGATTTTTTTTTTTTTTACATAAACTATTCTAGCTCATGTTTTTATAATAATTTGCATGAGTGTTAAATATTTAAATCAATGCTACCAAAACATGTTTGCATCAGAGGAAAAACTATTTCAGACTTGGTGTTTAGCTACCAAGAAACTGTGTGACTGTCAAAGAAATGAAAGAAGAACCAGATTAAAACCACAAGCAAACAAAGTTTGCCAAAGTGTGGCATGACTTTAACCAAACGGGACATGCCCACAGTTTCTCTTTGTGATTTTTATCTATTCCCCATCTCAGCAGTAAATGCAGGAATAAGAAAGTGGGAAGTTTTAGGCTGACTCAGCAACTCATGACAATGATTAAAAAACTCTTATATAAACTCTTTTTTCCCCCCTTTCATCTGTTCAAGCAGTCACTGCACAGACCCTTCTTCAGATAGTCTAGGACAACACAAAAGAATACGGCTCTTGTTTTGTGTATTTTCTCTCTTTTTCTTTAAACATAAACCCTGTTTGGTACTTACTTGAAAAGTTTGCATTTCAATTAAAAAAATTTTTCCTGGTTGGAACACTTCCTGTGGATCTGCTCTGTAGCAGTTTATGAAAGTGATTTCATAAAAGTAACTTAAGTTAGAATAACACGCGTGACAGGAAATTCCCGTGTGGTGGTGCTGGCACATGGTCAGTGAAAGAGAAACTAAACAACGCGATAAAAAGACAGAATAAAACACAGACACAGCAGATCAGCTGAGGCAGCTTGGCAAACACACATCGTCTGCGATCTCTCTCATCACATTAACAGGTCGGTATCTGAATAAAACCACATTGCTTGAAATATGAAAAGCTTACAGATATTTTGGCACTTTTGATTCTTAGTGTAATGATAATTTTCAGTAAATAAAAGGAAATATATTCAGTAAAATAATTCAAGATTGTATATATATATTTTTTTAAACTAATTTGAAGTGTCTTTTTTTTTTTTTTTACCAGATTTTTCTGATCTTAATTTTGAAATGGATGCTGATGAAGATGTTCTCCTCCAGAAGCTGAAGGGACTGGTTACAAACATCAAATGGAGCCCAAAGCAGGTCTCTGAGTTGTTTCATGCTCTTTTGAAACGATTTGAATCATCAAGAAATCACAAATCATGTCTCCTCACATGGATGATCAAAATGTTGCACTGCATAGAGATTAATTTTATTACTTCAGATTGGAAATATCAAGATGGAAAAATGCTCCTGGAACTGATCCAAGACAAAAGTGTAACAGATGAAACCTTAAAATACTATTTAGCCAATGACAGAGAGAAGACCGTGGAGGAAATAATTGATGAAATCCAGCAAGAACAGCTGAACCAGGTTGATGAAAAGCTTTTAGCTGATGTCAGAGATATTGTATCAACAGTTCATGAAGGACGTGATATTCCCAATGACGGCTCAAAGAACAGTGAACTGAAAACCATCCTAAAGAAACTCTGTTTGGCAGTGAAAAAAACTCAAACTGAAGACAATAAGAAGCCCTTTCGGCCACGGCTGACACAGATGGTGAGCTGGAGTCTTCTCGCTCTTTCAGAAACAGGGCGGTTACTTCAGGTCAGGACTGGAGAGGGGAAGTCCTGCATCGTGGCCATGTTTGCAGCTTTCAGGGCTCTGAGAGGGGAAAAAGTCGACATCATGTCGAGTTCACCGGTTCTTGCAAAGAGAGATTTTGAAGAATGGCAAAAGTTTTATAAAGAGTTGAAGATCCATGCAGACCACAACTGCAACAAAACAGATGAAGATTTGAAAAAGTGCTACAAGTGTCGAGTTGTTTACGGCACTGCAGAACAATTTGCTGGTGACTGGCTCCGGCACCACTTTCAGAGATTAGACATATTAGGACAGAGGACCTTCCAGTGTGCAATAGTGGATGAAGTGGATTCCCTGATGCTAGACAAAGGTCATCATACAGTCTATTTAAGCAGTGACATGCCTGCTTTGCAGCATCTCAACCCACTCTTGGTATTTATATGGGCCACTGTTAATCAGTACAAGAAAACAGGCACAGCTGCAACTGTGGGGCCAAAAACATGTTTTTATCAAGTCCTTGAAAACATGATGGTCAAAGATGGTGATGAGTTCATCATTCGTCAGATAGCAGAGCACACAGGTATACTGACAACAGGATCAGTCAAAGACCTGAGAGAGAACCAGAGTCTCTTAACTGAAATGACTAAAAGTGTTACTGTGAAGCAGCTGGCTGAGTTCTTTAAGGCAGTGGGAAGAAGATTCCCATCATGCCGGTTTTCCCTTCACCACATAAACAGCAACGGTGCAATGGAGGAACTTCACAAAGAGCTGCAGAGTGAAAATGGGGAAACTAGAAGAGTGTCTCTGCTTTTACTGGATGGTGGCTTCTGTCAGTACATGTACTCTGATCAGGACAGTGTGCTGAGAGCTGTAGAACAGGAAGTAAAGAGTGTTATTCATTTTACACCATGTGACCTGAGCCAGACTAAAAGCAGCTGCTACATCCCAGGCTTCTTCTCAGAGCTGGTCAAATCTAAACTAAAAGTCTGGATTAAAAATGCATTTAAAGCAAAAGTCATGACAGAAGACCATGAATATGTGATGGAGAAACATGGAATCGTGCCTGTGGACTACAGCTGCACAGGGGTTGTTGAAAACTTCATGAAGTGGACAGATGGACTGCAGCAGTTCATTGAACTGAAACATGAGTCAAAGATGAGTGACATGACCGCGATCACAAACTACATGTCCAATGTCGGCTTACTGCAGAAGTACAGAAACCAGAATGGAAGTCAGATCTATGGGATGTCTGGGACTCTCGGCCAAAAAGCAGAGACTGAGACTCTGCAAAAGATTTATGATATCAAAACCTGTCAGATTCCTTCATTCAAATGTAGGAAGCTGTTTGAGGTTGAAGGTGTGATCGTGGAGGATGAAAAAAAATGGACTGAAAAAATCTGTGATGTCATCATTGCACAAACCAGGCCTACATCATACAGGAACCCAAGAGCTGTGCTGGTCATCTGTGAGACCATCAAACGAGCAAAGATGATCCATCATCATCTTGGAGACAGAGTCAAGAACAAAAGTCTTTATATAAGCAACAACATGGACAACAGTGTGATTATTTCCCAGGAGCTTGAAGCAGGAGAAGTCATCATAGCAACAAACCTCGCAGGCCGTGGAACCGACCTGAAGGTTTCTGATGATGTGAAGAGAGCTGGAGGTTTGTTTGTTGTGCAGACCTTCCTGCCCAAGAATGCTCGAGTGGAGGCGCAGGCATTTGGACGCACAGCAAAACAAGGATCTCCAGGATCTGCTCAGCTCGTTGTGTGTTTGAGTCATCTCTCAGGGCTGCTCCAATTACTGCTTTTAAGAAGGAAACTTTTCTCAGTCCTTAGAGTTCTAACTGATGTCACTCCACTTAATCTGCATCTATTTGTGCTGCAGCTAAGGTCGTATCAGAGAAGCCCTGATGATGAAGTATCTGTCGATATGTCTTCAACACTCAAGAAAATTTTAACTCAACCATTACAGCAGGAAATAGACAAAGCTAAAGAGGTCAGAGACAGCTCAGTGGAAGGTGAACTATCAAGCTACTTGGAGTGTCACATCCCAGACATGAAGAAGAAGGAAGAGCTTTTCAGTGATTATCTGCACATATTAGATGATGTGTACAAAAGAAGCAACAAGAAGCCAGAAGCTTCATATTTGTCTGCTCTGAATGAGTTTTGGGGTATGTGGCTACTCACGAGTTTCAATGCAAAAGACTTGAAAAGTAGACTGAATGCAGACCTGCACACAGCCAGGCAGAAACTCAGAAGGAGGGAATCACCCTCATCAAACATCTACCACTACATTGCCTTTGGTAATGAGCTACGCAAACAGGGGAACTTTGCAGAGAGCATCAACATGTACACTAAAGCCATAGAGAAGGATCACTGCTGGGGAGCTATTGCATATTACAACCGTGCTTTCACATCTCTGAAGCAGCAAGAAGGGCGTCAGAGTCCAGACTGCATCAGTCGAGCTCTGGAAGATTTGCAACAGGCACTCCAGTCGGTTCAGCTTCACTGTGACCAGCTTGAGATCACATATAGGTTCTCAAAACAAGACAGCCACAACAGTGTGTCTCCCTCAAGTTTTGATGAACACTTCATGGCCAAATACAGAGTGTTGCTGTCATTCAAGAAAAACATTGCAGAGGCCACAAAAACGGTGGACAGAGCAAGAAATAAAGGCTGGAAAGTAAAAGTGGAAGAGAGTCCAGTCTATGCCCTGGTTTCACCGGTGGATTCTGTGCCCTTGATAATCTTTTCAAAGGAATCAATGCATGCAATCTTCTCCAGAGACCCCCTCAAGCGCTGCCAACTTATCAGTGACCAATCCTTTGATATTCCAAATGAACTCGAGTGCCTGAAATCTCACGGATTGACTCACATCTATACCGTAGACATGCAGATTTCTCAGGCAGGGGGTTTCTCAAAGATCGGTAGAACCATAAGATAATTTCTTCACAAATTTCTTAAACGTTCAGTTAGAGCAAGCTGAATACATGTTGAACACACACACACACACACACACACACACACACACACACACACACACACACACACACACACACACACACAGCTATACAAGTAATATATAGTGTGTGTGTATATACATATATATATATATATATATATATATATATATATATATATATATATATATATATATATATATAAAACACACACACACACATATAGATAGTCTCAGCTCCTTGTGTGCTCTCAGTGAAGCTGCTGATGAATTAATTCAAAATGAAAACTGATTTGTTTAATGTTTGACCTTAATTAAATGTAGACATTTTTCTGCTTTTTGGATCTGGACAATTTTAAAGTTGTGTTTCTTGACACTTAAATGTTGTTGTTAGATTGAGATTTCTGCTAATGATAACTGTTAACAGCAGATGGACATGATTAAGTTTAAAGAGCTCATTGTCAAACTGCTCTCAGAAGTCCTCTGAATATTTAATTGAATGATTGAAGTAAGTTCAGTTTGGTGTTGAGATAATGATGAATGTTGGTGTAAACAGACCTTTAGTAGCGATGTGTGCGACCACATCACTAATGGTCACTAGCTGTCACTAGTCAACTGTTGTTGTTGATGTCATACTCGAACTTGTTTGCACTGAAGTCCAGAGTCAAGCAATGCTATAATCAGTTGTTAAACACATTTCATGGATTTCACTGAATGCATAAGCGTTACAAATGAACTGTATTTCCTGTAAACAGCTGTTACTGGTTATAAAGACCAACTAATGAATGTCTTATAGTCTTATTTACAACTCTTCATGATTTTTTTCTCTTTCAAATAAATGTTTGCTCTCAGAGAGTGCTTATGTCTCTCTAATATTTCTGCATTATGTTCAGTAGTACACTAGTACACTGAGGCTCTGACACTAGCCCCTTGTGCACATCTGTCACACACATCTGTGCTTTTGGTTTCCAGACACTGAGGAGAGAGCAATGTGCAAAACACAATTAGAAGTGATTGTTCTGAAGGACACTTTTTAAACTTTAAACAGCAGCTGTGAAGAAGGAGCTTTGTCCATATTTGGGGCTTTTTGTGTCCATTTTCAATAAGAATCCTCAGCGATTATATCACTTGTAGACCTTGGTTCAACAGTGCACACCTTTGCTCTCATCTGTAGGAGAAACATTTGACCAATAGATGGTAAAAGGAGGTCACAGTCACTACCAGTGCAAAAACCTCTGTCTGATGACACAGACCCTAAATCTCAACAAAAGATAATAAGACAAGACCACTAAATGATTCCATTATATTTTGGAAATAAGGTTCAGTCACCTGACATATTTATTCAGGCAACTAAATGATGACAGTGATCAGTCAGAAATACATACCAGCCTTTTCATTGCAGGCTTGCTGGGGTCCCTCCTGTGGTCAATCCCACTTCTGTGCCATGACAACACCCTGAATACAGATCATACTGCAATGAAACAAACTATGATGAGGTGATCTGAATCTGATCTGAACCTGACCCAGTTTGATGCTGTGATCTTTATTTGTTCTGGGGCCTTTGATACTGACCCCAGTATTGTACACCTTTTCCAGGATCAAATTCAAGGACAGTTTTCAAAATTGTCCAGGACATTAAGGGGACACGTGCAGTATGTCTGTTAGGAGATGGAACACAAATGACAGATGTACCTAAAAGAAGGCTTTTTGTGATTATGATTGGACTGATTACAACATCTAGGATGGTTTTGAAACGATGAAAGATTTCATCTTTTTCAAAGATGAAAGAATGGATAGATTGTGGAGATTTCATCTTATCAGTCCATGTTGCATAGACTGGAGGACATTGGGAACGAGAAAGAGGAGAGGGTAAACCTATGGGATCTGGACTAATAGAGATTGATGTGCCTCAGCGAGTACAGAGCCCGGCACAAACCATTAATAGTTGACAAGTCAAACAGTATTTTTTTTCTTATTCTTATACTATGTACCTGAACTGTATCCTAATATTGTTACTTTAACATGTATATGTATTGAAATTAATGTCAGTTACCCTGTACCGTGTACACAAACGGAAATGTCAACAAAAACATATCTTATCGATAAGATATGTTCATGTTGACATTTCAGTTTGTGTTTTGAAAATGTTCATAAGTAGAAAATCAATAACTATTTAAATTAAAAAAGAAACTGATCGTCAAATAAAAAAAAGAAAAAAACACATTAAACCCATCAGTGCAAATCTCCAAATTCTATTTAGTGCTTATATTCATAGTTTTCATTAGTTCATTGTTTTTAAAGTTATTCTTGGTTGAAACAGTTTCTGTATTACTTTATCAAATCACATTTAAAGTAAACAACTTAAATTGCAGTAAATGCAGGTAGATGCAGGTAAATGAAGGTAGGAATGGTAGGGAAATTCCCTTGTGGCAGTGCCAGGGCGAAGGTTGGTGAAAGAGAAACTAAAACCAAGGAATAAAAAAAACAACAAATTCAGAGACAGCAGATGATCTGAGCTGTCATAATAAACACACACCATCTGTTTTTTTTCAGGTCATGTTAACAGGCATCAAACTAGAAAGAGACCGCATGAAATGTGAAAGCTTGTGACCAATGAAAACAAAGTTTTGGCTCTCTCCACAAATATTTTTTTTTTTTGTATTTGCGCAATATTTCTAAAATTAGAAACATCCTTTCTCAGAGTGATGCTGAAAAGCTAATTCATGCATTTATTACTTCTAGGCTGGACTACTGTAATTTATTATTATCAGGCTGTCCTAAAAGCTCCCTGAAAAGCCTTCAGCTGATCCAAAATGCTGCAGCTAGAGTACTGACAGGGACTAGAAAGAGAGAGCAGATTTCTCCCATATTGGCTTCTCTTCATTGGCTCCCTGTTAAATCTAGAATAGAATTTAAAATCCTTCTCCTCACATACAAGGTCTTGAATAATCAGGCCCCATCTTATCTCAAAGACCTCATAGTATCAAATCACCCCAATAGAGCACTTCGCTCTCAGACTGCTGGCTTACTTGTGGTTCCTCGGATACTTAAGAGTAGAATGGGAGGCAGAGCCTTCAGCTTTCAGGCCCCTCTTCTGTGGAACCAGCTTCCAGCTTTTATTCAGGAGACAGACACCCTCTCTATTTTTAAGATTAGATTGAATACTGGGTTTTCTCTGTAATTATGGTGGGGTCTTTAATCTTACAATATAAAGTGCATTGAGGCGATTGTTTCTTGTGATTTGGTGCTGTATAAATAAAATTCAGTTGAGCTGAAAAAGGCTGAAACAGCAATACATCCTAAAAAATGAATAATCAACTTTAACCCTCCAGCATTTATAACAGTTAAGTTCAGAGGAAAATGAAGTGGTATGAAGGGGGCCCCAAATCAAATTTTGCTTAGGGCACCTTCAAGACTTGGGCCGGCTCTGATTACCTGTCTCTGACTAGTCTGAATTATCAAACTTCCAATCAGATCACTATCCACCGAGCAACCAATCAGAATGCAGAAGCTCGGGCCATGTGACTTCAAGCATTTTCTGGCTGCACTGAGCAGCCGGCGGCTGTTGGTGGTGATCAAATTGTAAACACAACTGAAGGTGAGTCTAACCTTTGTGTAGAAAAAATGTTCAGCAATCTGTTGGTGAACCTGCAGAAGGATTGTTACCGGCTGCCGGGTGTACCCCCCAGCCTGGTCGGGACTCCCGTCTCCTTTGCTGTGAGGGTCTCTCACACGGTCTGCTCATGGTGGGGCAGGTAGCCGCATGCAGTCACCTTGTATGCGTCCATCGAACAGTTGTCACGAACCCCGTGGCCTAGTATCTACTATTCTGTTATTGTTGAAATGAATGTGTGCCATTTTGTGCCATTGTGGTTGTACCGTGTGAATCTATGTGGAAATCTTTTTATCCCAGTCTGATATTTGTTCCTGTTGCCTTCATTGACACTGGGCAGAGGGAGGACTGATTTTGCCTCAAAACAAAATATTATTTGTTAAAAAGTAGGTAAAATACTATATTCATATTTGGGGGGTGGAGCTTATCAGCTGCCATAGGGCAAGACGCAGGACCTGTACCCTGTACAGGTCACCAGGCTGTTGTACAGACATAAAATTAAAAAGTAAAGTAAAAACATTCCCTGCTCTTTGTTATGGTGGAGCTGCAGAGCACTGGCTGACAGGTTTGTTAGAATGATGCGGGTGTTCAGCTGATGATATCTGGAGACTGAAGGGATATGAGTCACCTCATTTTCATACCAGTGAAGTGACCTTATCGTTCCTCCAGCTCTGGGCTTTGATACATGGTTGGACAGTTTCTGTTTATAGGTAAATGTTCTGTAACTTATCAGCAAACTGACTCTGCATCAGAGTCCATCAATACACAAAAAATACAGAGCACACATTTCTGACATGTTTCTTTATCTCTGATATAAAATCATCATTAGTTATTATGAATCTCTGTCTCTCTTCCACAACATGTCTTTTGTCCTGTCTCTGTCCCCTCAGCCCCCCCTCAGCAGATGACTGCCCCTCCCTGAGCCTGGTTCTGTTTCTTCCTGTTAAAAGGGAGTTTTTCCTTCCCACTGTCACCAAGTGCTACTCATAGGGGGTCGTTTTGACTGTTGGGTTTTCTCTGTATTATTGTAGGGTCTTTACCCGCAATATAAAGCACCTTGAGGTGACTGTTGTGATTTGGCGCTATATAAATAAAATTGAATTGATCAAAACAGAGCACAGGAGGAACTGTGGTGTGGTGGTTAGCACTGCTGCCTCACAGTTAGAATAACATCTGGAAGGCCTGACTTCAATTCCACCTTGGCCCAGGCTCCTCTCAGTCTCTCTGTGTGGAGTTTGCATGTGCTCCCAGTGTCTGTGTGGGTTTTCTCTGGGTACTCTGGTTTCCTCCCACAGTCCAAGACATGCAGTTACCGGGGTTAAGTTAATTGGAAACTCTAATTTGCCCATAGGTGTGGATGGTTGTCTGTCTCTGTTTTGGCCCTGCGACAGGCTGGTGACCTGTACAGGGTGCACCTGACCAGATTAAGCAGAAGAGGATGGATGGATGATTTATTCAGTGTGTTCTAAACAAACAGGATTCTGAATCGACTGCAGCTGTCTGTACAGTTTGATGGAAAACCTTACTTTAACTTCTTATGGAGTGTGTGACCATGAAGTGACCTGTAGGTTGTAAAAACTGTCCAGATGTCCATTCCCTTATCTGTAACCTACACACACCTTCCTTTCTCAGGGCCTTTAGTTATCTTAGGGTCCCATCAATGCAGGGACATGCAGCTGGGGAGGGTTTCCTCTTCTTTATTAGCAGGTTAAAGAGGGGGAGAACACGGGGGTGTAAAAGGTAAGGTGTAAGACTCAGAACTCAGTCATACTCCACTGGGGGTGTGTATGTAACGTCTCCTCGTACAAGAATAAAATCATCTAACGGAATCTTGTCTCTCTCATTTGATAAATAATTTCCATAACAACAGAAATAAACTTCCCATAAATAATCCAGAGGACTTTTGGACTTCTAGCTCATGTTATTATAACAATTTGCATGTGAGTGTTAAATATTTAAACCAATGTTTGTATCTTGCTACCAAGAAACTGTGTGACTGTCAAAGAAATGAAAGTAAAACCAGATTAAAACCACAAGCAAACAAGTTTGCCAAAGCGTGGCATGACTTTAACCAAACAGGACATGCCCACAGTTTCTCTTTGTGAATTTTAGCTCCTGCCCACGCCCACCACAGCAGTGAATGCAGAAAGAAGATAGTGGAAAGTTTTAGGCTGATTCACCAACCAATGACATTGATTAGAAAACTCTGATATAAACTCTTTTTTTTTCTTTAGTTTTGTTTTTACCTTTTCAAGCATTCACTGCAACACTGCAAACCTTTGGACAGCCCAGGGAAACACAAAAGTACAGTGTTGTTGTTTTGCTTTGTTTTGTTTTCTTTACATAAACTCTGTTTGGCATTTATCTGAAGAGTTTTCATTTTATTTTGAAATTATTCTTGGTTGGAACACTTCCCATGGATCTGCTCTGTAGCAGTTTATGAAAGTGATTTCATCAGAGCAACAGTTACAGTAAAGGGTGTGACGGGAAATTCCCATGATGTGGTGCTCACACACAGTCTGTGAAAGAGAAACTAAATGACGCAATAAAAACACAGACTCAAACACAGACACAGCAGATCAGCTTCAGCAGCCTGTCCAACACACAAATTGTCTGCGAGCTCTCTCATCATGTTAACAGGTCGGTATCTGGCTAAAACCAAACTGCATGAAATATAAAAGCTTACAACTATTTTGGTGCTTTTGATTGTCGCTGGAATCATAATTTTCAGTAGAGAAAATAATTGAAGCTTGCGTTGTATTTTCTTTCAAAGAAAAAAAAATGGAAAAATAATTTAAAGGTTTTTTTTCTTACCAGATTTTTCTGATCTTATTTTGAAAATGGATGCTGATGAAGAAGTTCTCCTCCAGAAGCTGAAAGGACTGGTTGCAAACATCAAATGGAGCCCAAGGCAGGTCTCTGAGTTGTTTGATGCTCTTTTAAAGCGATTTGAATCATCAAGAAATCACAAATCCTGTCTCCTCACATGGATGATCAAAATGCTGCACTGCATAGAGATCAGTTTTATTACTTCTGATTGGAAATATGAAGATGGAAAAACACTCCTGGAACTGATCCAAGACAAGAGTGTAACAGATGAAACCTTGAAGCAGTATTTAGCCAATGACAGAGAGAAGACCCTGGAGGAAATAATTCATGAAATCCAGCAAGAACAGCTGAACCAGGTTGATGAAAAGCTTTTAGCTGATGTCAGAGATATTGTATCAACAGTTCATGAAGGACGTGATATTCCCAATGACGGCTCAAAGAGCAGTGAACTGAAAACCATCCTAAAGAAACTCTGTTTGGCAGTTGAAAAAACTCAAACTAAAGACAAGAAGAAGCCATTTGGGCCACGGCTGACACAGATGGTGAGCTGGAGTCTTCTGGCTCTTTCAGAAACAGGGCGGTTACTTCAGGTCAGGACTGGAGAGGGGAAGTCCTGCATTGTGGCCATGTTTGCAGCATTCAGGGCTCTGAGAGGGGAAAAAGTCGACATCATGTCGAGTTCACCGGTTCTTGCAAAGAGAGATTTTGAAGAATGGCAAAAGTTTTATAAAGAGTTGGAGATCAGTGCAAACCACAACTGCAACAAAGCAGACAGAGATTTCAAAAAGTGCTACGAGTGTCAAGTTGTTTACGGCACTGTAGAACAGTTTGCTGGTGACTGGCTCCGGCACCACTTTCAGAGATTAGACATATTAGGACAGAGGACCTTCCAGTGTGCAATAGTGGATGAAGTAGATTCCCTGATGCTAGACAAAGGTCATCATACAGTCTATTTAAGCAGTGACATGCCTGCTTTGCAGCATCTCAACCCACTCTTGGCATGTATATGGGCCACTGTTAATCAGTTCAAGAAAACAGGCACAGCTGCAACTGTGGGGCCAAAAAAATGTTTTTATCAAGTCCTTGAAAACACGATGGTCAAAGATGGTGATGAGGTCATCATTCGTCAGATAGCAGAGGACACAGGTATACTGACAACAGGATCAGTCAAAGACCTGAGAGAGAACCAGAGCCTCTTAACTGAAATGACTAAAAGTGTTACTGTGAAGCAGCTGGCTGAGTTCTTTAAGGCAGTGGAAAGAAGATTCCCATCATGCCGGTTTTCTCTTCACCACATAAACAGCAATGGTGCAATGGAGGAACTTCACAAAGAGCTGCAGAGTGAAAATGGGGAAACTAGAAGAGTGTCACTGCTTTTACTGGATGGTAGCTTCTGTCAGTACATGTACTCTGATCCAAATAGTGTGCTGACTGCTGTAGAACAGGAAGTAAAGAGTGTAATTCATTTTACACCGTGTGACCTGAGCCAGACTAAAAGCAGCTGCTACATCCCAGGCTTCTTCTCAGAGCTGGTCAAATCTAAACTAAAAGTCTGGATTAAAAATGCGTTTGAAGCAAAAGTCATGACAGAAGACCATGAATATGTGATGGAGAAACATGGAATCGTACCTGTGGACTACAGCTACACAGGGGTTGTTGAAAACTACATGAAGTGGACTGATGGACTGCAGCAATTCATTGAACTGAAACATGAGTCAAAGATGAGTGACATGACCGCGATCACAAACTACATGTCCAATGTTGGCTTACTGCAGAAGTACAGAAACCAGAATGGAAGTCAGATCTATGGGATGTCTGGGACTCTCGGCCAAAAAGCAGAGACTGAGACTTTGCAAAAGATTTATGATATCAAAACCTGTCAGATTCCTTCATTCAAACGTAGGAAGCTGTTTGAGGTTGAAGGTGTGGTCATAGAGGATGAAAAAAAATGGACTGAAAAAATCTGTGATGTCATCATTGCACAAACTAGGCCTACATCATACAGGAACCCAAGAGCTGTGCTGGTCATCTGTGAGACCATCAAACGAGCAAAGATGATCCATCATCATCTTGGAGACAGAGTCAAGAACAAAAGTCTTTATATAAGCAACAACATGGACAACAGTCTAATTGTTTCCAAGGAGCTCAAAGCAGGAGAAGTCATTTTAGCAACAAACCTCGCAGGCCGTGGAACCGACCTGAAGATTTCTGATGACGTGAAGAGAGCTGGAGGTTTGTTTGTTTTGCAGACCTTCCTGCCCAAGAATGCTCGAGTGGAGGCGCAGGCATTTGGACGCACAGCAAGACAAGGATCTCCAGGATCTGCTCAGCTCATTGTGTGTTTGAGTCATCTGTCAGAGCTGCTCCAATTACTGCTTTTAACAAGGAAACTTTTCTCAGTCCTTAGAGCTCTAACTGATGTCACTCCATTTAATCTGCATCTATTTGTGCTGCAGTTAAGGTTGTATCAGAGAAGTCCTGATAATAAAGTATCTGCAGATATGTCTTCAACACTCAAGAAAATTTTAACTCAACCATCACAGCAGGAAATAAACAAAGCTAAAGTTGTCAGAGACAGCTCAGCGGAAGGTGAACTATCAAGCTACTTGAAGTCTCATATCCCAGATATGAAGAAGAAGGAAGAGCTTTTCAGTGATTATCTGGACATATTAGATGATGTGTACAAAAAAAGCAACAACAAGCCAGAAGCTTCATATTTGTCTGCTCTGAATGAGTTTTGGGGTATGTGGCTACTCACAAGCTTCAATGAAAAAGACTCTGTTGAAGACTTGAAAAGCAGACTGAAAGCAGACCTGCACACAGCCAGGCAGAAACTCAGAAGGAGAGAATCACCCTCATCAAACATCTACCATTACATTGTCTTTGGTAATGAGCTACGCAAACAGGGGAACTTTGCAGAGAGCATCAACATGTACACTAAAGCCATAGAGAAGGATCACTGCTGGGGAGCTATTGCATATTACAACCGTGCTTTCACATCTCTGAAGCAGCAAGAAGGGCGTCAGAGTCCAGACTGCATCAATCAAGCTCTGGAAGATTTGCAACAGGCACTCCAGTCTGTTCAGCTATACTGTGACCAGCTTGAGATCACATATAGGTTCTCAAAACAAGACAGCCACAACAGTGTGTCTCCCTCCAGATTTGATGAACACTTCATGGCCAAATACAGAGTGTTGCTGTCATTCAAGAAAAACATTGCAGAGGCCACAAAAAAGGTGGACAGAGCAAGAAATAAAGGCTGGAAAGTAAAAGTTGAAGAGAGTCCAGTCTATGCCCTTGTTTCACTGGTGGATTCTGTGCCCTTGATAATCTTTTCAAAGGAATCACTGCATGCAATCTTCTCCAGAGACCCCCTCAAGTGCTACCAACTTATCAGCGACCAATCCTTTGATATTCCAAATGAACTTGAGTGCCTGGAATCTCACGGACTGACTCACATCTATACCGTAGACATGCAGATTTCTCAGGCAAGGGGTTTGTCAAAGATCGGTAGAACCATAAGATCATTTCTTCACAAATTTCTTAAACGTTCAGTTAGAGCAAGCTGAATACATGTTGAACACACACACACACACACACACACACACACACACACACACTAGCTGTCACTAGTCAACTGTTGTTGTTGATGTTGTACTCGAACTTGTTTGAACTGAACTCCAGAGTCAAGCAATGCTATAATCAGTTGTTAAACACATTTCATGGATTTCACTGAATGCATAAGTGTTACAAATGAATTGTATTTCCTGTAAACAGCTGTTACTGGTTATAATGACGAACTAATTAATGTCTTATAGAGTCTTATTTACAACTCTTCATGATTTTTTTTCTCTTTCAAATAAATGTTTGCTCTCAGAGAGTGCTTATGTCTCTGTAATATTTCTGCATGATGTTCAGCAGTACACTAGTACACTGAGGCTCTGACACCAGCCCCTTGTGCACATCTGTCACACACATCTGTTTTGTTGGTTTCCAGGCACCGAGGAGAGAGCAATGTGCAAAACACAATTAGAAGTGATTGTTCTGAAGGATACTTTTTAAACTTTAAACAGCAGCTGTGAAGAAGGAGCTTTGTCCATATTTGGGGCTTTTTGTGTCCATTTTCAATAAGAATCCTCAGCGATTACATCACTTATAGACCTCGGTTCAACAGTGCACACCTTTGCTCTCATCTGTAGGAGAAACATTTGACCAATAGATGGTAAAAGGAGGTCACAGTCACTACCAGTGCAAAAACCTCTGTCTGATGACACAGACCCTAAATCTCAACAAAAGATAATAAGACAAGACCACTAAATGATTCCATTATATTTTGGAAATAAGGTTCAGTCACTCGACATATTTATTCAGGCAACTAAATGATGACAGTGATCAGTCAGAAATACATACCAGCCTTTTCATTGCAGGCTTGCTAGGTTCCCTCCCACATCTTTGGCCTAAGTGAGGTTACTTCACTGTCATGAAAATGATGTAAACTAGAGGCCTTCACAGTCACAAGATATCATCAACTGAAAACCTGCATCATTCTGGACAAACCTGTCTAAAATACAAGCAAACATGTTTGCATCAAAGGACAAACTATTGTTGACCTGATATTGTCTGTCACAAACTGTGTGATTGTCAAAAAAATGAAAGAAAAAACACATTAAAACCATCAGTGCATATCTCCAAATAAGTTTAGCACTTATATTAATTATTTTCATTAGTTTGAAAGTTATTCTTGGTTGAAACAGTTACTGTATTCCTTTATCGAATCACATTTAAAGTAAAAGAGTTAAAGTGCTATAGATGCAGGTAAATGCAGGTAGGAATGGCAGGGAAATTCCCTTGTGGCAGTGCCAGGGCACTGAAAGAGAAACTAAAACCAAGGAATACAAAAACAACAAATTCAGAGACAGCAGATAATCTGAGCCAATATAATAAGTGCACAGCATCTGTTTCCTTTCATGTTGTGTTAACAAGCATCAGCCTAGAATGACACTGTATGAAATATGAAAGCCTGTGACCAGTGGAAACAAAGTTATGGCTCTCTCCACAAATATTTAGACAGTAGCGTCCAGTAGCCAGTACATGACCAAAGGTTCTACCAGGATGGCTGGTGAAGGTTAAATGTGCTTATAGAAGGACTTTGGTATCACCTTAATTCAATTCAGTTCAGTTTTATTTATATAGCGCCAAATCACAACAAACAGTCGCCTCAAGGTGCTTTGTATTGCGGGTAAAGACCCTACAAAAATACAGAGAAAACCCAACAGTCAAAACGACCCCCTATGAGCAGCACTTGGTGACAGTAGGAAGGAAAAACTCCCTTTAACAGGAAGAAACCTCCAGCAGAACCAGGCTCAGGGATGGGGGGTCATCTGCTGAGGGGGGGCTGAGGGGAGAGAAAAAAAGAGAGCCAGAGATTAATAATAACTAATGATGATTTTTATGATGATTTTATATGAGATATAAACAAACGTGTCAGAAATATGTGCCACACCACCCACACTATAAACCTTGTGAGTAGAGGACTGCTTTCCCCTCCTGAGTTGCCTGACGGTTTGCCCGAATCACCTCGATGCTGTCCAAAAGTCTTTTTCTATGGCCTCACCAAACTCCTTCCACACCTGAGCTTTTGCTTCAGCCACCGCCCAAGCCACGTTCCACTTGGCCTACTGGTGCCTGTCAGATGCCTCCAGAGTCCCACAGGCTAACCACGTCCGATAAAAGTCCGTCTTCAGCTTGATGGCTAACTTCACCTCCGGTGACCACCATCTGGTTAGGGGATTACCACCATGACAGGCACCAACCACCTTACAGCCACAGCTCTGCTAAGCCAGCCAAGCCAAGTTTATTTAAAAAACACTTTAAAAACAGTAACCACTGACCAAAGTGCTATACATAAAACATATCAGGACAAGAGAAGATAAAATTTAAAAAGGTAATAAAAATAAATAAATTCATACATAAATAGAATAAAAATAAACAAGTAAAAACAATAAAATGCACAGTTTATCCTAAAAAATAAATGAATAAAAATAAAACAAAACAAAACAGCAGCTCATACTAGTCAAAGGCCAAATGAAAAAGAAAAGTCTTAAGAGCAGATTTAAAATTGGCCAATGACGAGGCCTGTTTGATGCCCAATGGCAGTGAATTCCAGAGTTTAGGAGCTGCCACAGCAAAGGCTCTGTCTCCTCTGAGCCTCTGCTGCATCCTCGGCAAATCAAGGAGCAGTTGGTCAGCTGATCTGAGTGACCGGGAAGGAAAGATAAGTGCAGCAACTCAGAAAGATAAAGTGGGGAAAGGCCATGTAATGATTTAAAAACAAATAAAAGAATTTAAAAATGGACTCTAAAATGGACGGGCAGCCAGTGCAGTGAGGATAAAACAGGAGTAATATGCTCCCTCCTCCGTGATCCCGTCAAGAGCCGTGCAGCAGCATTTTGAACCAGCTGTAGACGAGCTAGGGAAGACTGGCTAACACCAACATACAATGCGTTGCAATAATCCAGCCTAGTTGTGATAAAGGCATGGATCACTACTTCAAAGTGTTTTTTTGATAAAATATTTTTTATCTTCGCCAGCTGCCTCAAATGAAAGAAACTAGATCTCACCACTGCACTGATCTGGCCCTCCAACTTAAAACTCTCATCCATCATAAAACCCAAATTTGTGACAAACGGCTTTACATATTGTGATAATGGACCCAGGTCCACGGGAGGAGATCCACCAGTGGCACTAGGGCTAAAAACAATCACCTCCGTCTTTTTTTCATTAAAATTCAGAAAATTTAGAGCCATCCAAGATTTAATTTCATCAAGACACTTAATTAAAGTCTGTACAGAGTTGGCTTACTTGCGATTTAGGGGAATATATATCTGTGTATCATCCGCATAGCAATGGAAAGCAATTTTATGCTTTCTAAGGATGGAGCCAAGGGGGAGTAGATATAAAGAAAACAACAGCGGTCCAAGTATCGAACCCTGTGGCACCCCACACGACAAAGGAGCAGGGGATGATCTAAAATCGCCTAGGTTAACATAAAAGGACCTATCAGCCAAATATGACCTAAGCCACTCTAAGACAGTGCCTTGGAAACCCACATACTGCTCTAAACGAGAAATTAAAATACTATGATCCACAGTGTCAAAGGAGGCTGTTAAATCTAAGAGAAGTAAAACCACGTAGTCTCCTGCATCTGTAGCTAAAAGGATATCATTAAAAACCCTCAGCAACGCAGATTCAGAAGAGGTTTAAAGCCAGACTTAAAGACCTCAAGGATATTATTTTCATCTTGGAAGGCTTTCAATTGGTTAAAAACAACTTTCTCTAGGATTTTAGACAGAAAAGGAAGCTTAGAAATGGGCCTATAATTGGATAAAACAAAGGGATCAAGACCAGGTTTTTTGATCAGTGGTTGAATTGTTGCACATTTAAAAACTTTAGGAACCACGCCAGTAGACAGGCTACTGTTAATGAGAGCCAGGACCAGTGGGCCTAGGACAGAAATAATCTCCTTAAAAAGTCGAGGTGGGATAATGTCAGCTCTGAGCAGCAGCCTCAACAATGGAGGTGCGGAACATGGTCTATTTGGACTCAATGTCATCAGCCTCTCTCGGAATGCTGTTGAAGTTCTGCTGGAGGTGGGAGTTGAAGATCTCGCCAACTGGGGCTTCTGCCAGGCCTTCCCAGCGCACCCTTACAACACGTTTAGGTGCCCTCATGAGCACTGAAGTCTCCCAGCAGGATGAAAAAGTCACCTGATGGAGAACCTTCAAGCAACCCACCCAGCAACTCCAAAAATGGTGGGTACTCTGAACTGTCATTCAGCCCATAAGCAGAAAGAACAGTCAGGACCACTTTTCTGGCCCCAAGGTGCAGGGAAGCAACCCTCTCGTCTACTGGTGAAAACTCTGACGTACAGGCAGCAAGCCAAAAGGAAACAAGAATACCCACCCCAGCTCGCCGCCTCTCACCGAGGGCGACTCCAGTCTGGAACAAAGTCCAGCTCCTCTCCAGGAGACTGGTTCCTGAGCCAGGACATGTGTTGAAGTGAGCCCAACTATAACTAGCTGGTATCTCTCAACCTCACACACTCGCTCAGGCTCCTTCCGCACCAGAGAGGTGACATTCCATGTCCCAATAACCAATTTTGATAGCCGGGGATCGGTCCACCAGTGCCTCCGCCCGACACACACTGCACCCAACTCAGAATGTGAATGATATTTATAGTGAAGCAAGAAATCTCCTGCTATTTACTGTGTCACTGCTCTTGGCCCAAACATCAGGACCGAAAGGTGGTCTGTTAACAGACGGCAGTCAGCATTCCTGCTCCTGAATTTAAGATTATGTAATGAAGATGTTTTACTCTGCTCTGCCACCAGAGGAAAAACTACTTCTGCTGATTAGGTGATTCCTAACACTCATTCCTCACATTCATTCAACATCCTCTCATTCAGGGAAAGCAGGGGGAGGAGATGAGATTTGCAGGACTGAAAGCTGGTCTGATCTAAGCAGTGAAAATTGCTTTCAAACTATTCTTAGAGGTTTCTTCAAGATGCTCCATACATGATAAACACGGGGAGAAAAAAGCATGTGACCATTTAAGAAGTTGGTTTCTTTATTGCAGCACATTTAAACATAACAGATGTTGACAAATGTTCTGCATTCAAGCAATATGTCACCAACTGTATGACAACAGGAAGGACCTCTGGTTAGCTCTCTTTATCTTTGCTTTGACAGTAGAACCATGAAACTATTTCATAGTACAGATTTTTTTTCTGGTGAAAATGGTCTCAGAGTGGGAATAGTGCCCTGGTCTCTTTGAGAGTTACACAGCACAACAGATGCTGACAAAAATGTGAAACGACAAGTAGCTGAAATGCCAAAATTAACAGTTAAAATCATCCATCCATCCAATTTCTTTTGCTTATTCAAGACAGTTAAAATACTTTGAAAAAATAAAACAGCTGATAATAAATCCAGATCACTGAAACAGAAAACAATATTTCCCATTTTTGACACAATTCTTGCTTTGTGACAAACTGCTGTGGGAAATGTTTAATAACATGCCATCCTGGTCAGGCTCCTCTAAAAATATGTTTCAGTAACATTTGATTTTAACCTTTTAACCTAAATGAGAAGATAATGGCTATTTCAGGTTGGACAGTTTAGTTGAGGAGCAGCTTGGTGCAGGATCCAACAGGTGTCAGCAGATCACCTGCTCAGTGTGGTTCACAATGTAAATTTGTGTAGACACACAGATACTATGTTTCCACCGCCGAGGCGACGGTGCACCTGATACCTGAACTGATACCTGAACTGATTCAAAGCAGCAGTTCAGCCTTAGTTCAGCCATCGCTTTTCTCATGTAATACACACCATGCAGTGAAATAGCGGTACATAACTTTATGCTGAGATGACAGCACATTTATTTTAACAATAACAAAATAAGAGATACTAGGCCGCGGGGTTCGTGACAACTGGGGGACAGACGCATACGGGAGGCTGTGACCGCATGTGGGTACACGGCGAGCCGCCAACATGCCCGGTCCCCCGTGGGCAGAACCTCCGAGAGCCCCTCACAGACGGAGCCCCGCGCAGGCCGGGGAGTGCGCTCTGCAGCCGGTAACGATCCTTCCGCAGGTTCACCGATGGAAATCTCGTTACGACTTTTACTTCCTTTAGTTTGACAAATCTGATCTCCGAACATTTTTTCACCACAAAGGTTTGACTCGCCTTCAGCTGTATTTACAATATGACCACCAACAAAAGCCGGCTGCTCAGTGCAGCCAGAAAATGCTTGAAGTCACATGGTCCTATCTTGCATTCTGATTGGTTGTAAGGCCATGGGGGCATTTGGGACAATGGGAAATTGTATTTGCAGGCTGTTAGTAATTCAGACTAGTGAGCTGGCCTGTTGTTCCTGCAGCTGGAGCCTCGTTTGTCTGGTACTCTCAATCTTGGAGTCAAACCTCCACACTGATCTGTTTCTGAGTCTGCCTGTGGTCACAATTAAACCTGCTCTTGTGTCTTTGTTGAGTTTGGTGTCTTTGCAGCCATTTCTGGGCTCTGATGTGCAGTTTTGAGCATCATTTCGTATTCAGTCACACACAGTCATACAGGGCTCCTCAACTCTGTTTTTGCTGACTGTGGTGTAGAAATACTAACACAAACCCACCCTGTGGGCGCCCACCAGGTGATTCTGAAAGAGCTGTTAGTTGAAAATGTATCTCAGCATGTTTTGCAAATGTAACCCTGTTAAAATCTGTTCCTGTAATGTATGTTGAAATAAACAAGTTCATAGTTCGTAAATAGTATTTGTTAAAAATTCATTAAACAGCAAATGAGGTTTGATGTTTAAAATTGTTTAAGAAAGAAAAAGACAAAAGTTGTATATTTTATTTCTGTAACCTGTAACCTTTTGTAAAGGAAGTAATCACATCTCAGGTCAATGGACAGGAAATGAGGTGAGGGAAGAACGTGGGAGATACGTGGTGGAAAGAGCGAGAGGAAAGTGGGAGAGAGAGACGAGCGAAGGAGATGCAGGAGTACACTGTGGACTGTTAAGCCAGCTTTTATCATCGTTCAGTGAAAGTGTTCGACAAGAACTCTTTTCCAAAACCTGAATGGTGGTGAAGTTGGTGAGTTTGAGTGGAAAACTCAACCGAAGACTGACGTTAGCCGAGTGAGCTGCTAATCCAGTGGCTAGTGCTTTCGCCTGTGCCATGCTAAGAAGCTAGCAACCCGCGAACTCAATTAGCAGAGCCTGCATGAAGCTGTGAGCCGACGACGAGGACAGAGAGCCGACGGAGCCGGTCAGCGCTGTGTCGGAGGACTGTACCTGCATCGTCTGCTGAGTGTTTCCCCTCTTCTTCCAGGCGAATCGCCTCTTCTCATCTTATTCTCCGGCCGTCCTTGACTGTGTGAGTGGTTAACTCCATCAGCAAAAGGTACCGCTTTTTATTTTGCCCTTGAGGTGAAACGGCCATTTGTTTAAGGCTACAGCGTTCCCGAGCAGCGTTCAGGCCTGCAACGAGTATCATTTTATTTTATTTTGTTTTATTGCCGGCTGTAGGTTAATTATTGGGGCCCATAGGAGATATTTAAGTTTGACGTTTTATTTAATGTTGAATGCATTTATTGGTTAAAAAGAAACTGAACAGAATATGTAAATAATTCCTTCTATTTTGCTAAGTAAATGTTCTATATATTTTTCAATTAATTGGTGTGTTTATTGACTGTTCTGATATTATAAGTGTATTAGTCAATGCGGGTTTAAAGGGACATTTATTTAAATTTGTTAGAGAAACCCCAGGTTCTGTAAATACTTAGAAGAACTCAGGTTAGCCACCTCTCATTATAGCTGTACGCACTAGAGAGGCGCTACATAAATTGGAGGCACCGCTGGGATTTGGATTATTGTGTGGGTTTCTTGTTTTTTGTGCATTTATCTTGTGAAAAGTATTCTGTTGAAACCGTAAATGGTGAAAAGTTTTTCTCTTTAACATGGGAACTCGAGATGAGTTGGTATTAGAGTTAAAGGGTTGGTGCCAAGGGGAGTCAGTAGATGAGGCTCATGCAGTCCTGGTGCTCATGCAAGAAGATGTAACTGCAGCAGTTATTGAGGAGACTATGCAAACAGTGAAGAGTCTGGGACGTGTTCGTGTCAGAGGCCGAACATTAAGTTTACGGCAAAACAGATTTCGTGTCTTGTGTGAATGCAAGGAGGCCGTAAAGAGAGACATGGTTCCCTTTGAGGTGTTCCCCATTGATGGGGGAGGGCCGTGGTCTGTGGTCACAGTTGATGAAGGTCTTCGAGCTAGTGCACAAGGTCAGGGGTCATCTGAACCACAGCAGGCTAAAGATAAGCCTGTAGATGAACAGTGCACATTATTCCCAGAGGGAGATACTGTTGCTAAGTCAACAGAAGCTATTTTGCGAGCTGTGAGCAAGATACTTGACAAGAGCAAGTCTTCGAGTGAGCATGGAAGCTATCGCCGCTTACGAACCTTTTCGGGGTTGTTGCCCACCCCGGCTGGAGAGGAGCAGTTTGACCACTGGTTGAGCCAAGCACGACTCATGGTGGAAGAGTGTGATTGCTCTCTCAAAGAGAAAAGACGGCGACTGATGGAGAGTCTTAGGGGCCCGGCGCTTGAGATTGTCCAAGCAGCACGCGCTGGCAATCCTGATGTTAGCCCTGAAACCTGCTTGGAGGCACTTGAACATGCTTTTGGAATAGCAGAAGCAGGCGAGGAGTTGTATTTTGCTTTTCGTTTGTTGCAGCAACAACCAACTGAGAGGCTCTCTGACTTCCTTAGACGTCTAGAACAGTCGTTAAACCGGGTCGTGCAGAGAGGTGGTCTTCCTCCTGGTTGTGCTGACAGAGTAAGGCTAGATCAGTTGTTGCGTGGTGCTACCGCTTCTGATCTGATGCTGATTAATCTTCGACTTAGGGAGAGAAAAGATAAGCCACCCTCTTTTCTCCAATTGTTAAAGGAGATTCGTACAGAGGAAGAATATGAGGCCTCAAGACAAAAGCTTCATCCTGTTGTGCAAAGTGCATATGTAAAGCAGGAAGTTGTTGACAAGCAGACTGAATTTCAGAATTTGAAGTCTGAGATGAAGGAGCTCAGGTCCTTAGTGGCTGCTGCTGTGTCTAAGCCAGTTCGAGACACACTAGCTAGCACTGATCAGACTCCCCGTAATGCTGTAGCCAGTGAGTGCAGTCCTGACAGTGAGATAACTGCATTGAAAAAACAGTTAAAGCTCTTGCAGCAGAAGTTCACAAAGAATGTGTCTGAACCACAAGCAGCTGTTTCATCCGTAAAGACATCAAAGCTAGCCGCTAGCTCTCCACAGAGATCACTCAAAGTCTCAGAGGAACATTTTTGTTATCGGTGTGGAGAGAATGGACATTTCGCAGGGAAATGTCAAAATCCGGAAAATCAGGCTAAAGTTATCAAGAGATTAATTCAAGCCCTGAAGTTGTCTAAGACCAACAAATCATCTGGTGATGCCCCTGCTAGCACAATGAACTGTTCAGTCGAGAATAGTACTGCAGACATGCCAGAAAATGTGAGCATTCCAGATGGGCTGGTGGGGCCGCCTAGCCTGGTCCCACTGAAAGTTAATGGGCAGCCCTGTACTGCTTTATTGGATAGTGGCTCCCAGGTGACAATCATTTTTGAACACTGGTACCAGAAATATTTGTCTGATATCCCCGTTCAGCCAGTATCTGGTCTATCCTTGTGGGGCTTAAGTGAGTCAGGTGTTAGCTACCCATACACTGGATATGTGGTAGTCGACCTTGAGTATCCAGCTGAGGTGCTAGGAACTGTTCAGACAGTAACTGTCCTTGCCCTCATATGCCCTAGTCCAAGAGCTGATGACAATACCTCTGTCATTGTAGGTACTAATGCTAGCCATGTCAGACGCTTGGTGAACCAATGCAAGGACAATGGTGTTGATGTCACACGGGCACTGGGCCTTCGTGTTTGTGTCAGTGAAGGCCAACCTGTACTCAAAGGTGTTACTGTTCCCGTCCAGGATGATGACGAGGCTGGTCGTGTCCGATGGATGGGTCCAGGCCCTTTGACTTTACCACCACATGGTGATGCACCAGTTGTGTGCAAAGTGGAACTGAAGAAGCCTGTTCAGCAGGAAATCCTCATGATGGATTCCTCACCAGCAGTCACTCTACCTGCTGACGTGTTCATCCTTCCCATGGTGATGCCCAGTGGGGCATTAGATGCTAATAGGTTCAAAGTCCTAGTCAGGAATGAGTCTACAAGAGAGATTTCTATACCTGTGGGAACAGTGATTGGCAGTGTGTTTCACATTGATTCCGTTTCTACCATTCCACCGAAAGAGACAGCTCCCTCCAACTTTGATGTGAGCAAAATAAACTTTGGAGACTCTCCCATCTCCGAAAAATGGAAGAACCGGCTGCGTCAGAAGCTAGCCCAGAAGTCTCATGTCTTCTCAATGAATGAGTGGGATGTGGGGTTAGCAAAAGGGGTGGAGCACAGAATTCGGCTGTCGGATTCCAGGCCTTTCCGTCAACGATCACGTCGATTGGCGCCAGCCGACATTGAAGATGTGAGACGACACTTACAAGAGCTGCTACAAGCAGGGATCATAAAAGAGTCAAGAAGTCTCTATGCATCCCCGATAGTTGTTGTTCGGAAGAAAAATGGCACTGTCAGGATGTGCATAGATTACCGACTGTTGAATAGCCGAACAGTACCAGATCAGTACACCACCCCATGCATTGAGGACGCACTGAATGCCTTGACAGGGAGTCAGTGGTTCTCTGTGCTTGATCTGCGTTCAGGCTACTACCAGATTGCCATGTCTGAAGAAGACAAAGAGAAGACGGCATTCATTTGTCCGTTAGGCTTTTTCCAGTTTGAGAGGATGCCACAAGGCATCACAGGAGCTCCAGCAACCTTTCAGAGGTTAATGGAGAGGGCCGTTGGAGACATGAACCTCTTGCAAGTGCTAGTGCTACCTTGACGATCTGATTGTTTTCGGAAAGACTCTTGAAGAGCACGAAGAGAGACTGCTCAAGGTCATAGATCGTCTTGGGGAGGTAGGACTCAAACTTTCAGTTGACAAGTGTCAGATCTGTCTGCCCAGAGTCAAGTACCTGGGGCACATAGTGTCTGCGGACGGTATTGCTCCAGATCCAGACAAGATAGAGGCTGTTACCACCTGGCCTATGCCAACAAACCTAAAGACACTGCAATCGTTCTTAGGGTTTTGCGGCTATTACAGAAGATTCATCCAGAACTATTCTGCAATCGTTCGACCGTTGACCGAGCTCACCAAGGGTTATGCTCCTACCCAAAAGGGAAAGAAGCAAGCCCCTGATGTCAACAAAGTCTACTTGAAAGAGTCAGAGCCCTTTGGAGACAGATGGGACAAAGCATGCACAGATGCGTTCCACCAGATTATCCATTGCCTGACCCATGCACCTGTCTTGGCATTTGCCAACCCACAAAAGCCATACACTCTGCATGTTGACGCAAGCTTGAAGGGTCTTGGTGCAGTACTTTACCAAGAGTACCCTGAAGGCCTGCGGCCAGTTGCGTTTGCAAGCAGAAAGCTGAGCACAGCTGAGAGAAATTATCCCATACACCAACTGGAATTCTTGTCTCTCAAGTGGGCAGTAGTCGACAAGTTTCACGACTACTTGTATGGGGCAAGATTCACAGTACGTACCGATAACAACCCGCTTACGTACGTGTTGTCAACAGCCAGGCTTAACGCGGTAGGGCATCGCTGGCTAGCTGCCCTGTCGACGTATGAGTTTGACATCCAGTATCGTCCAGGTCGGCACAACATCGACGCCGACCTGTTGTCACGGAACACCCCAGATGTGGATGACAACGGTTGGGTGACTATACCGCAGTCTGGTGTCAAGACTATTTGTCAGCAAGTCTGTGTACCAGCAGCTGCTCATTCGACACCTGTATATGTCGCGCAGCTAGGGGCATCTGCACAGTGTGTTCCTGACCTGTATGCATATCCAATGCATATGAATTTGAAATCGCTTGAGCTCATGTCAAAGCAGAGTCTCAAGAAAGCTCAAGAAGGAGATGAAGCCATTGGACCAGCAATCCAAGCTGTCAAGCATGGACAGTGGCCTGATGAAGTGTCAAAGAATCTAGAATTATTGAGATTGAAAAGAGAAATAGGGAAGCTTTCCATGAAAGATGGATTGTTGTACCGTTACAGTAAGAAACCATCTGGAGAAATGGTCAGTCAGCTTGTCCTTCCAAGGGAGTTTCGACCGAGAGTCATGCGAGCCATGCATGATGATCTGGGACACCTTGGGCAGGAGAGAACTATTGACCTTCTCCGTAGCCGATTCTTTTGGCCAAAGATGTCAATGGATGTGGAAGAGTATATCAGGAACTGTGGAGAGTGTGTTGCTCATAAGACCCCTCCACAGAAAGCTGCTCCATTGCACCAGATTGTCAGCCATGGGCCGATGGATCTAGTGTGCATGGACTTCCTTTCCATGGAGCCTGACTCCAAGGGCATAGCTAATGTCTTGGTAGTCACAGATCATTTTACAAGGTATGCTCAGGCTTTCCCAACTAAAAGCCAGAAGGCCCAAGTAGTGGCTAAGACCCTGATGGAGAAATATTTTGTTCATTATGGGCTGCCATCAAGGATCCATTCCGATCAAGGGAGGGATTTTGAGAGCAGATTGATCCAGGAACTACTGCATCTGATGGGGATACGCAAGTCATGGACTACTCCCTATCACCCGCAAGGAGACCCGCAGCCAGAAAGGTTTAACAGAACGTTGATCTCCATGCTTAGCACGCTGGGTCGTGAGAAGAAACATAGCTGGAGCCAGCATGTTCCCTACTTGGTCCATGCGTACAATAGCACAAAGTGTGACGCTACAGGGTACTCACCCTACCATCTAATGTTTGGTAGGGAGGCAAGACTTCCTGTTGATCTATGTTTTAGAACATCCCCAGATGGCATAGAGGATGCATGCCACACCCGATATGTCACTAAGCTGAAAGAAGATCTGAAACAAGCCTACAAGTTAGCCTCGGAGGCTTCAGACAAAAGGCACCAGAGAAACAAACGGTTGTATGACCAGCGAGTTACCTTTCAGTCCCTCGAGATTGGTGACAGAGTTCTGCTCCGAAATTTGGGTCTAAGAGGAAAGCATAAGCTGGAAAGTAAGTGGAATACTGAACCTTACGTTGTCACTGGAAAGCTACCGAACCTACCTGTGTTCAAGATCAAACGGGAGGATGGAAAGCCAGGGACAAAGACTATCCATAGGGACCACCTTCTACCTATTGGACAGTTTGTGAGAATGCCACTCACCAAACAGATTGAGGATCCACCTGCCAGGCCCAGGACCAGAGCATTCACTCAAAAGAAAAACCAAAGAGACCAAAGTCCAGAGACTCAAGAGTTACAGGAGTTCTCTGACTCGTCTTCTGATGTGGAGTATTTTGTCACTCACCGGGCTATGTCAAAAGACCTTGCCCATAGAGTGTTGAATACTGCCAGGTCAGTTGAGATAGATCATGAATCTGAACCAGATCACGACGTTGACTCAGAGTATGATAACGACATGAGAGTTGAACCTGTTGATGGACAAGACTCAGATATAGACAATGATGATCACAACTCTGAACCCGAACCTGAGGATGAAAGGGGTAAGGGGTGTGAAAGAGGAAAAGCTCCAGAACATGTCAGTGAGAATGGATTGGAGTCTGGAGAAGAATCTGTAGTTGAGGTCCGGGAAGAGAGACTGAGAACCAGAGCTGAACCCAGACCAAAAAGAACTATTAAGCCTACTATTAGACTCACCTATGATGAGCCTGGTAGATCCAGTGACAAGCCCTTGACCATAGTCCACAGGGGAATTGTTATTAAAATAGGAACACCCTAGAGGTACTAGGTGTTGTGCTCTTATGACTCCTTAGTTTGGTGTCTGGTGAGGACACACAGACATTTCAAAAGGGGGAGGGTGTAACCCTGTTAAAATCTGTTCCTGGAATGTATGTTGAAATAAACAAGTTCATAGTTCGTAAATAGTATTTGTTAAAAATTCATTAAACAGCAAATGAGGTTTGATGTTTAAAATTGTTTAAGAAAGAAAAAGACAAAAGTTGTATATTTTATTTCTGTAACCTGTAACCTTTTGTAAAGGAAGTAATCACATCTCAGGTCAATGGACAGGAAATGAGGTGAGGGAAGAACGTGGGAGATACGTGGTGGAAAGAGCGAGAGGAAAGTGGGAGAGAGAGACGAGCGAAGGAGATGCAGGAGTACACTGTGGACTGTTAAGCCAGCTTTTATCATCGTTCAGTGAAAGTGCTCGACAAGAACTCTTTTCCAAAACCTGAATGGTGGTGAAGTTGGTGAGTTTGAGTGGAAAACTCAACCGAAGACTGACGTTAGCCGAGTGAGCTGCTAATCCAGTGGCTAGTGCTTTCGCCTGTGCCATGCTAAGAAGCTAGCAACCCGCGAACTCAATTAGCAGAGCCTGCATGAAGCTGTGAGCCGACGACGAGGACAGAGAGCCGACGGAGCCGGTCAGCGCTGTGTCGGAGGACTGTACCTGCATCGTCTGCTGAGTGTTTCCCCTCTTCTTCCAGGCGAATCGCCTCTTCTCATCTTATTCTCCGGCCGTCCTTGACTGTGTGAGTGGTTAACTCCATCAGCAAAAGGTACCGCTTTTTATTTTGCCCTTGAGGTGAAACGGCCATTTGTTTAAGGCTACAGCGTTCCCGAGCAGCGTTCAGGCCTGCAACGATTGGACCTGAGTATCGTTTTATTTTGTTTTATTGCCGGCTGTAGGTTAGTTATTGGGGCCCATAGGAGATATTTAAGTTTGACGTTTTATTTAATGTTGAATGCATTTATTGGTTAAAAAGAAACTGAACAGAATATGTAAATAATTCCTTCTATTTTGCTAAGTAAATGTTCTATATATTTTTCAATTAATTGGTGTGTTTATTGACTGTTCTGATATTATAAGTGTATTAGTCAATGCGGGTTTAAAGGGACATTTATTTAAATTTGTTAGAGAAACCCCAGGTTCTGTAAATACTTAAAAGAACTCAGGTTAGCCACCTCTCATTATAGCTGTACGCACTAGAGAGGCGCTACACAAATTTGAGGAAAGTGAACAAGTGGATACAAAATAAGAAGTGAGAGGCCTAAAAAACATCTACAGCAGATGAACAGAATCTGAAATTCACTTCTTATAAAATATTCATGGAGTTAAGCCAGTGACAGATACAGCTCAGTAACATGACCTAGACAGGAGAACAAATGAACATTAACTGGATGCTGCTGCGAGGAGTACGGTGGTTCCCTCACAGCTAGGAAGTCTGGGTTGGAATCCAGCTTCTCCCGGGCCTCTCTGTGTGGAGTTTGGATGGTCTCCCCGTGTCTGCATGGGTTTCCTCCCACTGTCCAAAGACATGCTGTTAGTGGGGTTAGGTGACCTATGGTATGATGGTGACCTATACAGGGTGTACCCTGCCTCTCGTCCTATGACAGCAACCCTGAACAGGATAAACGGAGAATAAGGCAGCAAGACCCCAGCTGATCCAAACTTCAGTTATTTTTCTTTAATTTGCATGCATGACAACAACAACACAACCCCAGCATGTAACTCATGATGATGAAGCAGAGAACATACAAGAGATGCAAACAAACGATCAGTCACATGTCTGTTTGTGTTTTTGGCCTTTCTTCTCTATGAGGATTTAAATGCACTGAAGGACACACGGTTACTGTTATGGATGTTATGAAGAAGAATCCAGTCTCCTGGGAGGTGCTGCAGATGCAGGAGTGCAGTTTTGGTGTGAGTGGTGCAGAGCTGAGGTCAGACACAGATAGGTGACACATTTATGAGCCACATGTACTTTCAGTCTGTGGAAAAATGAGCACATGAGGCAGCTCAGGCCTGCCTGTGTGGTTTCACCCCCACACTCTAAAGGCATGAACGGCCTACATTTATCTTCTCCTTAATCAAGGTCACGTTTCTTTGTGTCTGTGCAGCTCAGAACTGATGCTCAGTGGTCACTGCAACAATCTCACTGCAGTCCTCGGCCAATCCCTGCTCAGCATGGGTGGATTGTGCTGTTGCTATGGAGATGAGGAGGTTATTTCCTGTCAGACAAATAAGTGAGACACTTCCTGATAAAGTATGGAGGAGAGTCAGAGTGTTACCTTTGTCTCTGCATCGATACAAAGACACCATGAGGAGAGTGGAGATGAAGTATGGACAGAACACCACCAGGTGGAGGACCGCTCTGAATACAAGGTGGGGGGAGTCAGGGGGTGGAGCTGAGGTAGAAGGTGGGGTTGTAGATGTGGTGGGAGGGACCCTGGTTGTAGGTCTGTCTGCAGAGGGAATCCCACCTGTTCAGGTGAATATGTGGATAAATTAAGATGTGAAATGAGAGTGAAGCTCCTCACCTGTGACAGTGATCCAGCTGGATGGAGACTCTACACGACCGCTGATGTCACACTTGTAGAGGCCTTCATCAGACCTGGAAACATGCTGGATGGTCATGTGACCTGTAGGCTGCTTCCTGATGAGGGAGCCATCTTTATAGAAAGCAGCTGGGAGGTTGGAGGGAGGGGTCTTTGTTTGACAGAGCAGAGTGACGTCATCTCCCTCCATCACAGGGAGGACAGGACTCTGCAGGATCACTGATCCACCTCAACACAGAGACAAACTACAGCATTTCATCCATTTACACACAGCTTCATCAACACTAACTCCACACACTCAGCTTACCAGAGACTGTGAGCTTAACCATGTTACTGATGGCACCCTCTCTGGACTCACACCAGTAAACTCCACTGTCCCATTCGATGATGTGACTGATGATGCAAGAAGAACCAGCTGATCTCCCCCACCTGTCACACTGAGTCCTCAGTCGTTTGCTTGTGTTTCTCCTCAGAGTCCATCCAGCAGAGCTGTCGTCCTCCTCACAGCTCAGAGTCACAAAGTCTCCTTCAAAGAACTGAGAGCTGCTGGGACTCACAGTCAGACGAGCTGTGAGGGTTACAATGAAACATGAAGCCAAACAGGTCATATTAGTGAGCATTTATCAGGTTGAAGCTGTGACAGAAGAAGGTTACTGACCTTGGTTTGTTGTGCAGCTCAGCAGTGAGATCAGAACTAAAGAGAAATGACACTCAGGTTGGTTTGAGGTGAACATAAGACAGCAGAGAAACATCATAACTACCATGTAGTCTCATCGTCTCACACATCAGAATGAGGGCTGCACATGAACCTGTAAATCAGTGTGTCTTCATATCATTGGTATAGAATAAAATAATGTATCCTGGTTCCCTTGTTCTTCCTCTCTGTGTCCTGTAAGCCTCCTGATTCTACACAAACAGCAGATGGAGCCTCTTTAGGCCTTTTCATAGATAATCACTGCAGAGTACTTACAGAGCTGCCAAAGCAGAGACGTGTTCTCCATCCTGCTTCTGAGTGAAATCAGACAAACACTTCACACATCAGATAAACATCTCAGGTCAAACCCCCCTCCTCTTCCTCTGTGACAGGATGTCAGGCGCCTGTGATGCCTTCACTTACAGTCTGAGTTTGAGGTTTCAGATCTCACCTAAAGCACCTTTTTTTAATCTCAGAGAACCCAAGCGTTACAGATGAAACACAGTGACTGATGATTTTGTTGCATATTGATTGTGTTGATTGTGTTAGTGGGAAAAAGTTGTGTCTTCTTGTAGCTGACTGCAGTTCAGCTGAGAGGAAGTGAACTGGGGTCGGTGCTGTCACTGTATGCCCGACAGTTTCTCTCTCCTTTAACCGCTGACTCGTGGTTACAGGCAGTGACCCACATTTTATTTGGGTCTAGTGGGTAAGAGTCGCCACTTGTGTGACAGAGGAGTGATGCAATGAACTCCTCCAGGTTCTACCCCACCACATTCCTCCAGGATGCTCACACGTCTAATATGCACAGAGTTTTCCAGCCGACCTGATTACATTCAGTACAGCCGGAGATCAGAGTGAGCTTCAAATATGAGGATCAGACTTCAGATATCTGGATAATAAAGTTTAATGGACAAATCATCCAGTTGCGACTCAGAACACACACAAACACCAGCTGTGTCTCAGGTGGATCAGCAGATCATCTGATGAAGGTTTTCTCTGTTAAATCTGGAGAAAAAAGTGATTTCGTTTCAACAGCTGCTGCTTTGGGGCCCTCCAGAGGTCAGAGGTCAACAACACAAGGCTGCTTTTATAAAGGGATAAATGTCCATAAACTGGATAAATGTTTATGAATGTTTTTAATAAAACAAACAAACACCAGAGCAGCAGCTCTGATGCACCTGCAGTAAAATGTTCACAAGTAACTGGAATGAAGATCAACAGCTTTTGGCTGAGTCGGCATCTCAGTCACATGTTCTGTTTTAACATGTTGAGTTTGATGAGCTTCACTTTAATGATCCAGTTTGTACAGTATATAAATCTCTCCTTGGACTGCCACCCCTCACATATCTGTGTCATATATCTGTGTCATATATCTGTGTCACATATCTGCATCTGTAAGAGCTGGAAGGAACGGTCCTGCCTCTGTGACTGAGGATCACAAATGAACTGCAGTTCAGGGCCCGTCCTCGTCACACAGCAGAGGCATCCCCCACGTGCGTGTGTGGTTTAACCTGTTCTGCCCGCCACACACAGAACAAAGAGTTTTGCCTTTGTGCATAAAGTTCAGCATTAAACCGACTCCCAGATCTTGCAGGATCCACACAAACAGTAATTTAGGGTTGTTTTTAAATAGCTAAAGGAGGCTAATTCTATATCTTAAAGAACAGCATTAGCGTAACATACAACGCAGTTTCTGATTACAGTGCAGATGTTTGATAAACTCCTTTGTTTGGTTGGCAGGTATTGGTGATCACATGATACATATAGTGTGTTTACTGTACCACCTTCTATTTCTGAAGACGAGCAGATGTGCCCGAAACACGACAATAATCATGTCAAAGTCACTCAGGAGCTTCCTCTGAGATGAACGCTGCAGTAAAACGGACTCCGCCCCTTCCTTAGACCGGGTTACAACACGAACAGCTGCTGCTGACGATTCCTTCCTTCAGTCCTGATGAAGCTGCAGTTGCTCCAGCGTCTACACCCACCCGCCTGCCATCGATGGTTCCTCTCAGGGTGCTCCTGCTTCTGTTCCTCACTGCTGCGTCTACAGGTGAGTAAAACTGTTATTTTTTTCAAAATACTAAAAACTCCTGAGAGAAAGGAATGAAAATGAGTTTGTTTTTCAGTGTTAATGAAGTTTTTGTAAACAGGTGTTCTACTAATGTTTCATAAGATTCTCTGATCCCAGAATTCACTTATATGAATTTGATTCCAACCTAACCTTCAAGTGTTACATGTATATATAATACCAGTCCTTGTCTTAATGCATAAAAATACTTAGTTACAAGTGTGTATTCTGTACATTTGTTAGTTTTTAAACCAACAAATTAATTCTCAGGAAGTCCCCCTCGATCACGCAGCACTTTATTTATTTGACCTTTGCTGTCCCTAATAAGCCGCCGTGTTCGTGTTTCAGCCGTAAATTAAAACTGATTTTCATCTCTTGGATTTTTTCCTGCTCTGACACACAAACCTGTCCTGGTGTATGTTTGTGTGTGTTTGGTTTCTCCCTGTTGTGGTGCTGGATTGTTCTTCATGTTCTAGTGTATTTTAATGAGAAGCCTGACCTAAGCTCCATGCTTCCCTCTGAAGTGGCAGGTTGGACAGCGGTGAGCCTCTGTGCATGAGGGGAAACACTTTCATACTCCCACGTACAGTTTGTGGGGGTGACAACAGTGAGCTAGATAAGATAAGATAAGATAAGATAAGATAAAACTTTAATGATCCCACGACGGGGAAATTTGCGCATTACAGCAGCTCAGTACAGAAAACTAAAAATAGAATAGAATAAAATAAAATAAAATAAAATAGAAAAACACTATACACATATACATAAGCACTATATACAGAAAATATATAGTCAATACACACATGTACATATACACACATATACACACACATCAAAACACTATATACAGATATCAAAATATTATATACATTTGTAGCCGGTAAGGTACACAGCATACACGGTATGCATTATATGGGTGAGTGTAATAAATAAAATGTATCTGACTGTATGGATAAAGTGATGACAGAGGAGGTAAAGTGTCCAAGTGACTCAAGACATTATGAAGTGTTGTACAGTCTAACTGCTGTTGGGATGAATGACCTGCGAAAGCGCTCCTTCCTGCAGCGAGGATGTTTCAGTCTCTGACTGAAGGAGCTGCTCAGCTCACCCACGGTCTCATGCAGAGGGTGATGGGGGTTGTTCATGATGGATGTCAGCTTTGCAAACATCCTCCTCTTACCCATCACCATCACAGACTCCAGAGGACATCCCAACACAGAGCTAGACCTCCGCACCAGTTTGTCGATCCTATGTGTGTGTAGGTGTAGTAGTGGTGATGGAGGGAGTGACAGCTCTGGCTGCTGCAGCTTATACAGTCTGATATAATGTACAGCTGGCTGTAAAAGTACCAAACAGAGGCAGGCAGAGAAAGACTTCGGGGTTTTTAAAGCTTTATTTTACCAGGTAAGATGTTTGAAAACCAGTTCTCAGACAGGTTTCTGGCTGCTGCTTCAGAAAATGAATGAAACTGAGGGCGAGTTGAGGTTTGTTTGTGAAGAAAGACACCTAAAAAACTTAAATTTAAAAAAGTCAGACATTTAATATATTAAAGAATCAGAAGTTATCACACATGCATTTGGGAACTCAGAGGAGGAGACAACAGGCCTGTGTGTGCCCTCTCTCTCTGAGCCCATGTTCCCGTCTAACCATAACATCTTTATAATGCCACACAATCTGACTGCTGTGAGTCGGCCTTCGTCACTCAGTCTTGTTCAAGCTGGTTTTTCATGACCCAGATTCCTCTCGTCAGCAGTGGCGTCACAAAGCACATCTTCTTCCTGATGTTTTAACATAGAGCAATCTTATCCAGATTACTAACTGAACACGGTGACGTTGGTGATGTTTTAATTGTACGTACTGTGGCCGAACCTCAAGATAAGATGCACTGAGACAGAAGTTAGTCAGCACTTTCTATCTGTTGCTCTATGTCTAATGTATTATTTAATTGTTTATTATTTGGTTGATCCACTGTTTATTAATTAACTTGCTGGAGTTTAATTTTAAACATTTGTTCTTTTTTCACTGAGTAAAAAATAATCCCTAACAAGCATCGCCTGCTGGAAGAAGAAGAGTAATGCTTTTAGATCAGCTCCCACTCCTGAACATTCCTGTATTCCTAAAGAATATTCCTGTTCTTTAGGACCTAAGGAATAAGAGTGGGACCCACTGACTGTAGATCACCTAAAGTTTGGGCGACCCTTCCTGGATTTCAGAATGTATTTAAGTTGGTTAAATCCACAATGAGTCCAATTAATTTCTCTGAGAGTGAAAATGAAAAGAACTTTCTGGAACTGTTAAGAGTTATTACGTAACCATGTAAAACAATCACAGCTGTTAGATACTGACATCACTTCCTCCCTGCTGTTTCTGTTGTTCAGGCCTGAAGCTGATACATGTGGAGTCTGCAGAGAGCGTCCGTCTGCAGTGTCGGGGTCCTAAAGATGGCAACATCACTGTGTTAGAGTGGAAGAGACACGATGTCCTCGCAGATGGATACGTCTTCTTCTACAGAGATGGTCGTCCTCGTGAATCCTTCCAGCATCCACATTTTAAAGGCCGAGTGGAACTGAGTGACCCACAGATGAAAAATGGGGACATGTCCATCATTCTCCACAACACCACCATTAATGACACTGGAACATATGAGTGTCATATTATCGTGGGAAACGCAAGGCACAGAAACAGACGTACCTCTGAGATCAAGCATCGGATCAACCTGAGAGTTGTTGCTCCTCCAGGTGAGTGAGCAGAGTTCAGTGTGTCTGTGATCAGAGGTGAAGCTGCATCCTGGTTGTTGATGTTTGTTTCTAAAGATGTTGTTGATGAGACTTTGTAGAAAGCAGCTGGTCTGAGTGATGTGATCAGAGTGCAGTAGATAATGTCTGACAGCAGTTTGAAGAGGAAATGGATTCTGTTCTGTTCTTCACTCATCACCTACCTGACAGCTGACACCTCACACCTGTTTCTACCTGCAGGTCCAACAGGAGGAACCACAGAGGATGGAGGGAAGGAGGATGGAAGGAAGGAGGATGGAGCTCTTAAATTGATCGGTGGTCTGTTTCTCCTGTGCTTCTTGTTTCTGCTGTTTTATGTTGTTTTTGGGTTTTTTTCATTTTTTCATCTACAGAAAACCAAAGAAAAACTGAATCAAAATTCAAACAGAAGAACTGTGAGCCTCCTGCTACTCTTCAGGACAAATACAGACTGTTACACCTCTGTCCAAGGATAAAGAGCATAACATAAAAATCAAGAGTCCCAGAGGATGAGGACAGAGGGAAGAAGGTTGGAGGGAAGAAGCATATATGTGTTGGAATGATAATTGGTCTGTCAATTTCTACTGTGCTTCTTGTTGCTGCTGTTTTTGGTTATTTTTTGTTTTGATTTTTATAATATAATATAAAAATCAAGAGTCCATTCCCCGGTCCCCAAACTAACCAGGCTAAAACGAAAAGCCCCCACCCCTTCAGTTTCAGTGATCATACATACACAATGAATGAGCTAAGCCATTTAGACTGCTGCATGTAATCCAGCTAACAGGCACAAGTCAAACTAAGAGTTTCTCTACAAGAACTCCACAAACTATCAGCGATGGTTTGTGGACAGGAGGATGCTGCTGGAACCAGGGATGCTGAAATGGTCAGATTGGACCAATCAGCAGCTGACACACCCACAGGACAACACATAGATGTGACCAATCAGAAGGAGACCTGCAGAGACGTTTGATCAGGAACAGGAAGAAACATGAGAGAGTTCATCTGCCATCATCTTCTCTGTTCCTGCACGAGGAGCGACCTCCACAGAGCCTCTGGGTGGAGTTTTGAATTCAGGCCAAGAAACAAGAGCGTTATGATCTGCATATACGACGACAGGTGGAAGCAACAATTCATAGTGCGGTCAGCCTGGAGGAACCACAGAGGGAGCATCTGCTGAACTGATCGTGGCTCTGCCAGTTTGTGCTTCGATCACAGAAAAAAGACTTTTTAATGCTGCTTTTGTGATCACTGAAAAACTGTTAAAAAAAAAAGAAGAATCCTGATGAACAAAGTGAATACCAGTCTGACATAAGGTGGACATAAAAGGTCACTGGTTTGATTCCAGTGATACACACCTCTCTTGTCAGGAAAGTCATCTGGAGCTGCCTGCTGTGGTGACCCATTGTGACAAGAGATCAGCTGAAAGATTGGACAGCAAACAGAGCAGCGTCCTGTGGAATCATCCTGTCACTGTTACTGAGAAGACACGTGACAGGTGGAGGCAGGAAACCAGCTGCATTTATACAGGTTAAAGTATGAACCAGCAGCAGCAGCAGGGGTGGAGTGGGACAACACTTCATGTTGGGTCATCATCCCAGGCTGCTGTGTTCAGCAGACAAACCCAGTCTGCTCTTTAAAACTCTTAATACATATAGGAATGAATGTTATTCCACCAGGATCCAGTTATCATAACAAAACACTGTGTTACACATTTGTTAATGAGAGTGGTGAGAGAGTCATGCCTGAATGACCCATGAACTGACCAATCACAGCAGGCCAGAATGACCCTCTGTCTGTCTATAAACTAAAATCAATCTGGGTCACATGACGGCACCATCCACCATGTTTGGACAGTTTAAAGAAACCTCGTTTCACTCAATTACATTCAAATCTATTTATAACTCTGATGTAATGTGTTTTTTCTGTGTTTTTGGCTGATATTCTGTCTCCATTAAAATTAAACTAGCATAAAAATTAAAGTCTGTTCATTTGTGAGTGAGCAAACGTACAAATTCTCTCTCTTCCTTCTTCCTCTCATCTGAACCTAAAACTGGTCGAGCAGCTCAGACACGTTTGTTTGACGCTCAGTGGAAGAATGAGGGAACTTCACTGGCTGCTTGGTTTTCTTTGACTTGTTTGTCTCATTTATTCAGCATGTTGTAGCTCTCTGAATCCATCTCAGGATTAAACATTTAATCGAATCCTACCAAAACACGTTTGTATTACAGAATAATTAATTTCTGGCTACACTTTGTTACTGTATCCAATCAGGTCATCCTGTCCTCTGCTGAGGCTGAAGCTCACCTGCACAGTAATTCCTGGGTGACCCTAGGGTCAGACCTTTAGAGGGGCTCAGCTCATGTCAGCATGCAAACAGTGCAATTAATGAATTAAAATTAAAATACTTAAGTTTAGTTTGTGAGTTTTAAATTCCTGGATCAAACTGAAAGATGATAACATGGGTTTAATACTGATGTCATGGACCCAGTATCAAGTTTTCTGTTATGATGATTTGATTCTTGGTCTTTGTAAGGTTACAGTTTGTGTCTTTGTGTGATCGTGTGGTTTCAGGGTTTTTAAACTACGTCAGTTTCTTTCTCCAATTCTTATCTCCACCTTTCACAAATATGTCCCCGACCCTGTGGGGACTGAGCAGTAAACCCTGCTGGTTCCTGGTCTTTAGGGCTGCACTGCAGGCTGCATGTAGTGATAGTCAAAGTGAGGTTTTGAAACAATCGGACACTCCTCTCCAAACTGAAACCACTCTTGTCATCGTCACATCTTGATAAGCTGCACTGTGAAACAAATGATGCAAACAAGTGTTGCACAACTGTAAATAAGGCAGCTTGGATCAGATATTCACTGATTCACACGTGAGTAACTCTGAGTTTAAAAACAGACTGTGAGCTGATCGACTGTGAGATCAGGAGCTCTGAGTTTCTGGTCCCAAAACAGCTGATTAGAGTTTGTTTAATCAACTCTATATTTAAAGCTCAACGCAACATTCTGAACTCTGCTGTTTGTCAGGAGGGAAGAAAAGAGTCACTTTAATCAGCCTGACCCGCTATGTCATCATCATAGACAGAACAAGTTTGTTATAAAATATATCATTTCTTTTATAATATCTGCTGTCATCATTTACACAACTTGAATCTCCATCAGATGAAGCTGAATCCTAATTTTACATTTGAGTTATAAAATCTAATTATTCAGCTGCAGCCTGACAAACAAACTGCAGGAGACAGAAAGTGAAGATAAAAATGTTTCACTAATAAAGGCAAACATGTTTTCATGAAGGTTTGAGCTTTATAGATTTCAAATATTTCAGTTTTGGGAGGATGAGACATTTTGCTTAAAGAATGCAGATCGTGTCAGGAAAATAAATCCATTATGACCGGATCTGACCTGGATGAGCTGGGAAATGACTGGAGCCTGAAGATCAGCCTGAAGCAAGAGGGAGGGTGGGGGAGGGCGTGGACTGGATCCAGTTCATACTGCTGCTCCTTTCACTTCCAGCAAATCCACTGTGAGCGGCTGAGGCGTGGGCAATAACTGCTTCTGTCTGAGTGCAGCTGAAGCCTTTTACAGTACAGCTGATGGTCGCTAACGTTTGACCACAATTACCTGAATGAAAGTTACTGTCCTGCTTTTAAAGATGGGGTTTGATTTCTTTTGATTCACTTATTTATGAGCAGATCTGCTGTCCAGCTCAGAGTGCAGCTGTTGGAGCAACCCTGAGCCAGTAGATGGCAGCACCACAGTGTTTCTATCATAGGATGGTAGCAGGGAGAGCCTGTGGCTACCGTCATAATACCAGATTAGCAGAAACAGCCACTTCTTTCTGTCCTCTCATTTCTCATAATCCATATGAGCTGCAGGTGTGTTCATGTTACTTATATTGTAAATACACTTTACTGGGGGGGGGGGGGGGGATCAGACCTGCAATAACAAACATGCTGCAGATACAAAAATTACCAAGTTTTGTAATTTTTTACCAAGTGAAAAATGTGTTCTGTGTTTCAAACTGTGCAGCATTCATCCTTTACAAACCCCTGAAGCTCACACAGGTGCACGCACATTGAAAGTTTGACCTCCTTCTTTGACTGCAGTGAATCAGGTCCAATAAACAGAACTACAGACAGAACTGAAGAACCACATTGATCCAAACTGAGAGCCAAACTGCTGCTGTGGTCGACACAGTCTGGGACTCTCCTACATTTGTCTGAATGGTGAGTTGCTGCTGAGCTCATTATTCATGAAGCAGAGGTTAAAGGTCATGATAACCTTTAAACACGAACCATCCTGCTGGTGACAGAGAGGCTGAGCTCTTCATCAGAGCTCCAAATCCACGCAGAGTTACCATCACACTGGATCCCAGCTACAACGTAACTCAATAACTTAGTGAGACGCTGGACGCCTCCAACTCCTCTCAGCCTGAATGAGGATGATGTCACATGTCATCATTTCCTTTCTTCAGGCCCCAGAAAGGAAATGATGTCACAGGTCATCATTTCCTTTCTGGGCCCTGAAGAAGCTCCACAGACCCTGAACCATAGACAGAAAAACAAAGTCTCTGAAAGTTTCCGACCACTGAACGATGTTCCTGCTGCTTTCAGTCTGCAGCTGCGGTTTCATTTATCTTTGTTATCTGCTCTGAAGAGAGGTGCACATCAGTTAGGCACAACCACTCACATTTTCCATCAGATATCTTTATGAAACCCACAGACCCACACAAGAACAACAACAAGTTTATTGATCCTGCAGCGAAAGCAGAGCACTGCTGTGGAGACGGCAGCATGATAACAATATTTACAATATATACAAATCTGTTTTATTAGTGAATGTCCTCAGGTCTGAGGGCCTGGATGGACCAGTTAGAGACCAGCAGCTGGATTCCAATGGTTGGACTGGGGGGTTACATCAGTGAGGAGTAGACGACCTCTGACTCTGGTAGGAAACACAAACACACACAGTTCAAACTGGGCCTGTTTTCATGCAGCACACTGACAGAGAGAGGAAGTGTTAATAACTCTATCAACTCTATCAGACCCACAGTTACAATAATATAAAATCATGTACCACAACATCAAAGTGCCCTGGATAAAACTCCTCTCTGAGTTTCACAATAAAAGTTTTGTAACCAAACTGCCACACAAGCTTTTAATGTGAAAAAGACCCACCAGGAAGTGTGTCATTTGGTAGCTTATATCAAAGAAAACAATCTCAGAGTGCTGAGACTGACTCAAAAACACATCACTGAGCTGCACTCACACAATATGAGTGAAAGAACTGTTTCCACAAGGTAACATATTCATATCTGTTATTCTGTGTGTGCAGTGCTGCCCCGAAGATCTGAAGATGCTTTCGACTGAAAGGTTCTTCACTTAAAGAAAAAGCTGCAAGAAAACAGGAAGGCAGTGAACCCTGACCTCCTTCATGGCAGTCTGAGTTCTTAGACTCTCACACTGCTTCCTGTGCTAACACTGAACTGCAGGTCCAAACAAACTGAATGGTCCAGATGAGTTCAGCTCCATTAAAATGCTCTGTTGTCTGGAAGTTCATTTCTCTAAGACAGATGGATGGAGACCAAAGCAATAATCTCGGGCTAATAGATTCAGACCAGATCACTGATAATACCATTGTACCTTAATGTGTAACAATGAAGAATGACAAGTACTCAGTTTAGCTTTTTAATCCTTGTTTTAACCAGATAATTTTTTACTGTTTTTAAACAATTCTTAAACTCATCTCATAAGCTCTGTCATAACTGTATGAACTCATGCATTTTATTGCAATAGAGGACCCGTTTCTTCTTATTTTAACTTGTCACACTGGTGAGAATGAGAGAGGATTTATGAGGTGTAGCTGAGCTTTCACTGCACTGCAGAGTTAGCTCTGATACAGCTGCTGAGGATCACTCTCTGCACAACAAACAGATGCAGAGGACATCATAGGAGTACGTCACAGGAAGTCTAATAAAGGACGAGTGTTTTCATTTCCAAGGCAGATTTCTAAGTAACTGTCAGAGGGTTTCAGAAGCTCTGTGGTTGCATTTCCTGTTTTGCACAAACACCCCCAGTTTCACTGGCCTTATCATTGACAGCAGAAGAAAACACACATTTCACCATAAACAGACCCACTGTCACACTGCTGTCAGCGATGTGAATGGAAATAACTCTTTACCTGCGCACATGAATTCAGTGGAAACAGGGTGAAGCAGCTGCTGTGGTTTTAATGCAGAGTTTAAAACATACAGCACTATTAATAAATAAAATTAACTATTAAAATACACACAAATAAAATACATCCATCCAGCACCATGGTTATTTGTTTTATTTGGCTTTCCACTGGCTTCTTAGTTTGTGCACTATGCAACATTGTGCATACTTAACATCCAACCACTGACACACTCCGACAGAAGACATCGTGAGTTGTAGCTATTAGGTTTACATGGAGTAACCCTTTTTGTTTTTTACATCCATCTGGTTTTGATTACTCGCTGCCTCGTAGAAGAGTCAGAAACTTTACATCCTGCTGAAGAAGCAAAGAAGGTCCAAAGATTGTTGCTACACTTTGATTCTCTTCAGCCAGTCAGTTCGTGGTCAATCAAATGATTGCAAGCCGCTCAGGGCTGAAAAACAAGCCCAAAGCATCAACCTATCGTTTTCTAATTGTACTGTCATGAACTTTAACATTTAACATGTGAACTGAGACTGTAGAGGCTGAGATGTAGCTCTTGCTTTCCTTGCAGTTTCTCTGAGCATTGCAGTCTGACCTTTGGCTGAATTGGATGGGATGGCCACTCATCAAATCTAGCATTGTATTAACACACCTGAATTTCCAGACAAGCAAACTGCCCAAACCTCTGCTTTTATAGTTAATCAAGCGCATTTGATGCTGCTTACCCTCTAATTCCTGTGAAAACTGACTGCCATGGGAAACAGTCAGACCCTGAACAGTTTTATTTCTTCTACTGGGACTGCAGTGAAAAACAAAAACTGAACTGATACCAAAGGCTGTATGTGAACTAACTGACCAGTCAGGCAGTTCCTGAAACTGCAGGGAAATGTTTCAGCTGGTTAACATGTAAGTGTGTGAAGCAAACTACAAAATGATTAACTACATGAAACTAAAACCCAAAACTGGCATATAGGTAAACAGTGCTGAGGAGTTCACTGATGTTTGAATTTACGTTCATTTACATTTGTTTGCTTTTCTTAACAGCACTGCAGTAAAACCTGAGCAGCGGAAGTGTTTTCATCAGGAACAGGAAACTGAGCGACCACAGAGCTGCTAGCTTCTGTTAACAGACTAACCTCGAACTAAGAGACAAACAGTCCAGCGTGCAAAGAACAACTGCCATCTGTAACTACAGTACAACTACAGTAAAGTAGTAGTGGAAAGTTACAAAATGTTGTCCAACAAAGAGTCTGTGCAGTCTGTGAAGTAAAGTCTGGATTCTGCACAATTTCTTAGAAGTCAATGAAGGAAATGAGTGCAGGCAACACACAAGAATTAATATTCTTATTGTAGACATCAGTCCCATTTCATAATAATGGAAAACATGTTGAACTGTAAACACAGCATCCTGTTCACTGGTGTCACTGAGCATGCACAATAAAAAATTTTAGGGTCAAATCCAAACAACGGCTATTTCAAGAGGATTTATACACCTGCTGTGGTGAACCTGAAGGCACCGTTCTTGGTCCTGTTTTTTTTTTTTTTTTTTTTTGGCTGTACTTGCATCAGTTATGCTCTCATTTTGGTGAGCATGGTATTTTTTTTTTTCCTCACATCATACCAAATTCTACTCTGTGGTAATATTTATGTTGCTTTGAAGTCCTAAAAATCTGTCTGTGCATAAAGTTTTTAAACATCAAATGTAGGTTATATTTTGGATGTGGTTGTTTATGTGAATGCTTACATGCACAGACGCAGACGTTTGTATTAATCTGTTGTCTCTCGCATGCTTGTAACTGGTCCAAAATGCTACCTCTCGCCCTAAACAACCCCACATCACTCCAAACTGAGCCACACTTTACTGCTTACAGAATACAGTTTAATAATGTACAATATAAAATATAGGAGCCTGAAAAATTTGACCAAAAACTGATGATAATTTTGCCCTATTTTGGAAGCACAATTAAGTTATAATAACAAAGTTTGGCAACCAGGATCAAAGACACCAGGGAGAGATTTAACATACACAATGTCTCAGCGTGGGAACGAGGAAGTTAACAGAACAGCCAGGAAAACTGCAGTTCCACTAATGTCCACTGGAGGCTTCAAAAGTGAATCAGACCCTCAGGCTAAAATGATGAACTTTACAGTAGAAATGAACTTGTTCATTGTGCTCGACTTTTTTAAGTCAGATTTTATTTGGATGTTAGTGAGCAGTAATTATCAGGTATCTGTCTGTGTGATGCACCCATATACTCTGTGGCTGCAGCTACATAGCATTAGCTGACATCTTAGCACTCCACCCCCAAAATGAGTATGTGTGGCTCCAAACAAACAAGATGACAGTGGCCAAAAACAATAACCAACCATCCATCCATCCATCCATCCATCCATCCATCCATCCATCCATCCATCCATCCATCCATCCATCCATCTTTTTTCACTCATCCAGGGCTGGGTCATGGGGGCAGCAGCCTATGCAGAGAAGCCCAGACCCCCCTCTCCCCACCCACTTCCACCAGCTCATCCAGCCTGGAGGAGGACAGCAAAACACTGACACCAAATGCCAGAGACAGATGTGTAACGTTACACATTGGTTTCCATTGCACACAGTCTCTGGTCTGAGCCCAGCTGAGGCTTCAATCATTACAGATGTAAATAATACACAGATTGATTGATTAGCTCTGTAAATGAACTCACTGACCTTCCTCAGGAAACACTGAGCGTTACCTTTATTCTTAAGTTGCATACAAACATATACTGCACATACACACATACACACACTACCTGCACTTTGTTTGATTGGCTGCTGTTGGTGATGTAATATTGTGAGGTCACTGTATGTGATGCCATCTCCAACTTTTCCCCGGTCAGCTGAAATGAACCAAAATGAAGACCGATGTGATTTAGTGCAGTAATCTTAATGAAGACTTAAGAAAAATATTGAACACGTTTTTAGACGAGTTACAAATTATTCAGAGAATTTACTACGATAATAATTCTGAGTCTCACCTTCAGGTTTCCTGTGAACACATAGTCTCACCAACAGAACCAGTAACACCAGTAGAACTACAACACAGACTGATCCAACAGGCAGCAATACATGGGGAAGCATGAAGGAACCAGGAGGAGGTGTGAATGTAGGTGGAGGTGTGGATGTAGGTGGAGGTGTGGTGGTGTGTCTCTCTAAAATAAAGCAAACACAGTCATTAAGTTATGGTCACATTGTGAATGTTGAAACCTGCAGAAACACAGACAGGTGAGTGTGTCACCTGTGACAGTGATCCAGCTGGATGGAGACTCTCCATGACCGCTGATGTCACACTTGTAGAGGCCTTCATCAGACCTGGAAACATGCCGGATGGTCATGTGACCTGTAGGCTGCTTCCTGATGAGGGAGCCATCTTTATAGAAAGCAGCTGGGAGGTTGGAGGGAGGGGTCTTTGTTTGACAGAGCAGAGTGACGTCATCTCCCTCCATCACAGGGAGGACAGGACTCTGCAGGATCACTGATCCACCTCAACACAGAGACAAACTACAGCATTTCATCCATTTACACACAGCTTCATCAACACTAACTCCACACACTCAGCTTACCAGAGACTGTGAGCTTAACCATGTTACTGATGGCACCCTCTCTGGACTCACACCAGTAAACTCCACTGTCTGATTCATAGATGTAGCTGATGTTACAGGAAGAATTGGCCAACTTTCCCCACCCATCTCCACACTGGGTCGTCTGTGCTGTGCTTGTGTTCCTCCTCAGAGTCCATCCAGCAGAGCTGTCGTCCTCCTCACAGCTCAGAGACACAAAGTCTCTAATAAAGAACTGAGAGCTGCTGGGACTCACAGTCAGATGAGCTGTGAGGGTTACAATCACATACTGGTAAGACTTTTGTTGTTGTAAAAAAACTAACAAAATTAATGAATTTCTTACAACATAAAAGAAATTCATGACACTTATTGTGACAGATTAATGATCACTAAATGTCAACAGCTAAAGAATTGATCATTTAATTTGGTGGAGTTAAATAACTAATGTGTGTCTGAGTTCCTGAGAAGCGAAAAAGCTTCTTAGTAATATCGGAGTTTTTTGCTTTTTTATGGCAAAAATTTTGATTCCTTTTACTGAGAAAAGTCAAACGAAGACATGATGGTGAGAAAAGGGTCGAGTCCTGAATCGTCTCTTTCAGCAGATACAAAGTGAAAACATCAAGCTGGGTCATATTAGTGAGTAATATTAGTAATATTAGTGAGCGTTTCACAGATTCAAAAAGAAGGAGGTCACTGACCTTGGTGTGTTATGCAGCTCAGCAGTGACAGAAATGCTGAAAAGAGACGTTACAAGTTTAACACAACCAGAGTGAAGCAGAGCCTGACAAAGGCAGGGCTGCACTGTTTGTGTTACTGTTGATTTTGTCTCCACAGCTGCACAAAAGTGAGGTTCAGAAGAGAGGACTGTGGATACTGCAGCCCATCTCTGCACCATCAGAGCTCCTGTGGTAGATAATGTCAAATATTACACTAACATTGTTTTTTTTGGTTGGTTTCTGTGGTTAATTTCAAAATAAAACAACTGAGTCGTGAAAAATAACCACGAGTATTATTTTTGCATTCGTAAAGTTCAACACTGCACAAACTAAAACAGCATTTATGCATAAAACAGCCTGCATATCTCCCCAGATTATAGTGTTACAGCTCCTCCTCAGACCTCGCCTTTCCATGAAACTACCATCACTTAGCAACAAAGAAGAAAACAAACAAACAAACAAAAACAAATAAAATGGATAAACATAGATTCTACTTACAGAGCAGACACCGCAGAGACGTTTCCTTCATCGTCCTTCTCACTGAGTGACTTCTTCTTTATTGGCACCCACTAAAGCCCCCCCCCCCCCCCCCCGCAGCAACCACCCCCCCCCCTCTTCCTCCTCAGCAAACCTGTTGAAACCTTGACGTAATTTCCCTGATTTCACTGGCTGTGGTATCATGACCTCGTTTTGACAGCAGAAAAGAGGTCAGGCTGTCTGCCTGTGGGAAATATCAATCAGATCATTACAGTGAATGAATTTAATTTATCTGTATTTTCAATGACATCATAGGCTGCTGGTGTAATGGTGAAGTTAACTTGTCAGATTGTTTCAAATATCAGTATCAAAATGTAACTATGTGGTGCTCCTCAGGAAAAAAAAAACTGGGAATGCCACAGTGTGTCTCTACATTAATGTTATGATTATTATTCCTCATATCAGGATGATAATTGTTCTTCTCTGGCTGACAAATTCAAAATAAAGTAGCAGCAGAAGTCTAACAGTGTAGAGTGGGCCAGTCACAGCAGTCACAGCAGTCGTGGGCTGCAGTGGGTCTCAGAGGGGTTTGTGGTTGCAGCGCAGCTACGGCGCAGGTTTAACACTGAAGCGTAAATCCCCGTTTGTGTCTGTTTAAGGCGGAGCTTAGACTTTGACTGAAGCTCTGGGTCAGAATTATGGATTCTAATAATATTGTTATTAGCTGAGATTCATTTTCGCAACTGTGAGTCCTTCCTCTGGTTTCCTCCCACAGTCCACAGACATGCAGTTAGTGGGGTTAGGTTAATCTGTGATTCTAAATTGCCCATAGGTGTGAATGGTTGTCTGTCTCTCTGTGACAGGCTGGTGACCTGTACAGGTGTACTTGCCTCTCGCCCTATGACAGCTGGGATAGGCTGCAGCCATCGTGCTGTATCATTTAAGAGGCTCCTTTCTTACTGATGACAGACAAATAGAAGTTCAGATGAAGCATGATATGAATAACTTGTAGACAGTTTCTGGTGTTCTCAAAGGCTGTGGAAGTTTTCCTTAAAGAGAGAAACTGTTTAAGCTCATCTACCGTGGAGATTATTATTCCTGAATAAAAACACCCGAGTTCAATAAGTACATGTTTCCTGTACACCAAACACAATAACAAAGAAAATATTCAGTACACAAAAGTGGAAAAACATCAGTCACACCTGCTGCCTCGTTGCATTATTACTGAACATCTGTCCAGTATGTATCTTAGACTCAATTACAAACTAAACCCACATCTAAATGTAGCTGTTTTTATTATTTCATAGATGGAATCACTCAGGCAGGTCATTTTTAATCTGTGACACAAAGAACAAACACATAAACGTAGCTGGACTGCAGGTCATTTAAAGATCTGTCACAACATCCGTTAAGAAGTCTTGTTACACATGAAAGGTGCTGTGCAATAACCACTCCTGCCAGTAGATGTCACCCAAGAGCACTGAATGAAACCTCAAGTAATGAATCAGTTTGTATCCAAGTCCCAGAGGATCTTAGCTCTGTTGTTCTCTGTTGTTTGGGGTGGCTGTAGCTCAGTAGGTAGAGCAGGTCACCCACTGATCGGAAGGTCAGCGGTTCGATTCCTGGCTACTCCAGGCTACATGCCAATGTATCCTTGGGCAAGATACTTAACCCCAAGTTGCTCTCCGACCGTCCTGTCGGAGTATGAATGTGTGTGAATGATAGCTAATTAAAAGCACTTAGCTTAGCAAAACATGGAAGTGCTTGTATGAATGGGAGTGCATGGGTGAATGTAAAACATGTTGTATAAGCGCTTTGAGTGCTCTGATTGAGTAGAAAAGCGCTATATAAGAACTAGTCCATTTACCATTCTCAGCCACCCTTGGGGGCATGTCCCATTTTGACCTCTGGACTTCCAGGTCATACTCGGCACAGATGTTCCTGTATGCTAGGTTATCTTCACCCTGCTGTTATGTGCTGGATTGTCTCAGGGGCATCTCTGCACAGCCTGCACCTGGAGACTTGCCTGGTGTGGTAGACCCCAGCCTCTGCACTGACTGACCTAAAGATCACCATCTCATACTAAGTCATTAAACTCTGGCTGAGTGAATAACTGGAGGACTGATGAGCTGACTAGAAGATGGATCTTCAAAGTCCTCATTACTAGAATGTTGTGTATCTGGAGTCCATCAGACACTATTTCATCTGAATGTGGTGCAGGACTCATTGCTTATTGCAGGTTAGGAGGACTGATAGATGGTTCAGAGTGGCTGTAGCTCAGCAGGTAGAGCAGGTCATTTACTAATCAGAAGCTTGGTGGTTCACTTCCTGGCTGATCCAGTCTGCAAGCCAAAGTGTCCTTGGGCAAGATACTGAACCCCAAGTCAGAGTGTGAATGTTTGCTTTATAAGTGCTTAAGTGTAGAAAAAGTGCTTGTGTGAATGAGACATGTTGTATAAAGAGCTTGAAGTGTTCAGAGGGAGTAGAAGTGTCTCTTCTGTCTCTGTTTGGATGTAATGAAGGATCCACAGATGCAGATGAAAACATCTGCATCCTGTTTACAGTTGTCACTGAAAAAAAAAAAAACATGCTGTGATGGAGAAAAATGGATGTTACTTGTGAAATCCAACCCCAAAGTATTAAGATAAGTGTTTAGTGATAAGTCTAGAGACTCTGTGCCAAACATCCAACGATGCACTGTATGCAGGTCAGCGTAGAGTAACGGCAGACTCACAAAAACACACTGGGTTTATTCTATTTTCACTCAAGTGTGCATCATATGTCCGTATTCATATAGGAATACACATGGATGGGAAAATGTAAGTTATTCTGTCCTCTCACCAGCTGCATTAAATACCAGAGTTATTACACAGTTTATTATTTTCTGCAGGCACTCTTACTGAGTGCTTTTAAAAGAATTCCCTATGTTAGAGTCCCTGTAGTCACAAATGATTTTGCTCTGAAACATTAATGCATGGTCGTGTATTTTAAAATGAATGCAGACACACAGCAGCTACATTCTCCTTTGTTAAACAGAGGACATTATGAGACCTTCAGTGTGTTGCAGTCCCGGGTCTGTGATCCAGGGTTTTAGAAGTTTAGGTTAGCCTGTTAGTCTTTGTGCTCTTTTGTGTTATGTAGCGACTCCACAACCTTTTGCCTCTACACATCGAGCAGTATATCGCACTGTTGACTCGCTCTTGGTTGACCGATGAACAATCCAGTTCCAACATTGTGCTTTAGGTTGTTTTTTTGCATGTTTTAACCATCCACACTGCAGTCAAGCCCGAGCACATGCAAGCTACTTCTTGGCACTCCATACAAGGCACTGACGTGCACTTAGAAAACCTGAAGAAAGAGCTTAGAAAGCGGTCACCGATACTCCATGCCGACACACCAGTGACCAGGTGATTAGATATATCCTAACCATTCGTTAACCACCTACCGCAATCCCAGCACTTGGTAACCACCCCCCACCCCCCGTTTTTCCCGTTTACCTCCCTTCATCTCTCTGAATAGTAATAATAATAACTTGGATTTGGACTCTAAACAATGAGAGAGAGAAGAAGAAAACATTATACATGCAGACACAGGTCATGCTGCTCACTGAACTTAAACAGATATTAAAATCACGTTTTTATCTCAAATGGCGTTTAGAACAGAGATCAATAAATATTAAAAATATATAATTTAATCATTTCTGGAGCAGACTTGAATCAGTCTCCACGGTCTCCATGAACAGCATCAACGTGCCGCTGTTTCTGCTCCCGGTGAAAAGCCTCTCTCTTTCCTGTCGCTTTGGTGCCATCTACTGGCCACGGTGGTTGTTGCACAGCCAAATGAAGCCAGCACATGTGCCGCGGCTTTTATGAGTATTTCCATCCATCCATTCTCTTCCGCGTATCCTGTTCAGGGTAACAGGTTGTGTGTATTTACCAAATCAAAATGTTCCCATACTTGGGAACGCTTCCTCCATTGAAAGTGCAAAATTCAACAGCTATTAATGGTAAATGGACTGGTTCTTATACACAACACGCCTCATTCACCCAGTTACACACATTCATACTCCGACACAGAGCAACTATATTGTCCAAAGATACTTTGGCATCCGATTAGTAGGCGACCTCCTCCACCACCTGAGCCACGCCAGTGCGTTTGTCCTGTGAAATGAGCAGAAATCGGGCGCGTGGCGACGCGTGCGGCACAGGTTCATGCCCCGCCCCGTTCTCTCCCCCCCTCTTTCCGGGCTTTCTGTCAGGTAAGGCCGCAAGAACAGTAATTGTCACATCCACTTTTCAGCCTCGGTGTCGGAGGCAGCATCAATATTGATTTAGCAGAAGGCAGAGAAACAAAGAGGTCCCATGGGGGTACATGGCGGTAATACTGCTGCTGTCGCGATGCTGGACTTTACTGTTTCTCAGCCTCTCCCTGTCTGCAGCTACAGGTGAGTGAAGGCTGTGTGTGAGGATGCGAGTCTGTGGTCTGGGAGAGAGTGGCTAAAAAATTAGGGCGATCCCAGCTTCGTATACCTACAGCATAGATTACATTTAGTGCTGTCTTATCGCTGAGTGGCAGTTTATGTGTGGGGGAAACAGACTGTTCGGTTACACTGTTATTTTTATGTCTTTCAGAGCTCATAAACATCACAGCTGAATCTGGACAGGATGTCAGTTTGTCCTGCAGAGCTCAAAACAGAAACACAGTCACATTTGTGGAGTGGAGCAAATATGGGCTGAAGAAAGGAAATCTGCTTTTGTACCGGGATGAGCGGTTTGATCCAGAAAACCAGCATCCATCCTTTAAGAACCGGGTGGAGCTGCAGGACAGACAGATGAAGGATGGAGACGTGTCTGTGATTCTGAAGGACGTGACGTTTAATGATACTGGGACATACGAGTGTCGTGTTGAGACACAAGAAAACCGCAGGAAGAGAGCGAATGATGACCCCATCAGAACCATCACCCTGAGTGTTGTTGCTCCTCCTCCAGGTGAGTGAGCAGAGTTCAGTGTGTCTGTGATCAGAGGTGAAGCTGCTTCCTGGTTGTTGATGTTTGTTTCTAAAGATGTTGTTGATGAGACTTTGTAGAAAGCAGCTGGTCTGAGTGATGTGATCAGAGTGCAGTAGATAATGTCTGACAGCAGTTTGAAGAGGAAATGGATTCTGTTCTGTTCTTCACTCATCACCTACCTGACAGCTGACACCTCACACCTGTTTCTACCTGCAGGTCCAGGAGGAGGAACCTCAGAGGATGGAGGATCTGTTGGACTGATCGTTGGTCTGTCAGTTGCTGCTGTGCTTCTTGTTGCTGCTGTTGGTTTTGTGATCTACAGGAAACATGAAGGACAGCAGAGTCAGGGTTCATATCATCCTCCTGCTGAACAGCACAGTGTCTGAAATGTTTCTACAGCTGAAAATGAAACATTTTGAAAAGTGTCTCATCAGTCTTGTTACGTCCTCCAATAACGTTCTATGGTTGCAATGTTGAATTTGATTATTTTTGACTTTTTTAGAGGGTTAAAAAGATCTTGTTTTAGTCACTCATTTCTTCCAGGGAAGCTGTCACTCAACACTGACTGATCGGAAAATTGTTTCCGTGAACTCAGCGTAATGGAAACAGCAGCTGGGTGAACAGATGGCCGACTTCCTGGAAACAATGAAATATTTATGGAGTACAGATGGATAATGGTGTTTGTGTTTGTGTGTGCACATGTATATTGTTTCCTGCCTGATAAATGTCAGACAGTGTGTTCTGTTTACTTTGCAAACAATCTGATCTCTTTGTAAGGTAAAAAAAAAGAAAGGAGGGGGGTTTGTAGTTCATCTTCAGGTAGTTTCTGGTTTACCTGCACAGCATTATTCAGCAGCTCAGTGTCAGAGCCGTGTGAGTTTAATGATGCACAGTAAGAGATTCTTGCATCCTTCCTTCACCTCATGTTTTTCCTCAAAGCCAATGAAAAAGGATTATCAATCAGACATGAGAGGATTTTGGACTACTTGACCACAGCCCAGGACAGGATCAGTCTTAGTCCACAGGGTCTCGTACCCTGGCCTGTTTACTGCTATTGAATCACTTCTTACTTTGTTTGAAAGACTGAAAGAATTCAGTTTGTTCCTGTCATTGAGCTGAACAGACAGAATCAATAAAGGTGGAAACCAGCCTGAGAGCCGAGGAGCTGGGAGAGAAGTTAATCCAGTACCTCAGAGCTCTGAAACAGGCTCTGACTGATTTGGATATCAAATGTTGATGCAAAGTTTCACCTCTGATGGTCTGTGTGCACTCTCCTTTCTGAGTTTCTGTTTCAGGATTCTGTCTGTGTGTATACATGTACATATATACAATTAATTTATTTAATAATATCATTAATTTATTTTAATTTCATTTTTGGAGACTAGGCCAGCGTTATTGCTGAAGAAGCTCTTTCTGTGTCTGACTGATGTAAATTTTACTTTATTTGAAGTTTTTGTAATGAGATAAAAAGTTCAGTAAAAATATTTATTCATAATAAGTTGACGTGTCTTCTCATCAATAATCTGTCTGATAGTGAATGTGAGCTGTCCTGCTCGATGGTTAGACGATCAAACATCCATCGATCATCTTCCTAATTAATCCTCAGGACACTTTTGAAAGGAGCCTTAAATGTGCCTGTGAAAAGCTTTTATCTATCAGGTCTGTGTTGGCTTCACAAACACAGACTGAATATAGAGGAAACTCTGTGCAGTATTTACTGTATGACTGGGAATCACAGCTGTAATCTGACCTGCAGCTCTGAACCAGGACCAAGCTGCAGCAGAGGTGGATGCAGGCTGACAGTGAGAGGCCTGACTGTGTGTTCACTGTTTGAGAAAAATCTCAGGAGTTTCAGTGTGAATCATTTCCTTCTCCAATGAGTCGTTTTTCTATGAAACTGAAAAAATATTTCTGAGAACATGTTTGTACTCTAGCTCATCATTCAGCTATTTGAGCCTCTCAGTGTTTGGTTCAGGGCACCTTCTCACGGTGTCCTGTTGCCTGTGATCTCTGCCTGCTGACCTTTGACCTGGTCTATCATTCCATACACCAGTCAGCAGGCCCAAATCTTTTCACATTCCCTCAACGTGTCACCAGCTCTGCCAATTTATGGGGAGTAGAGACGGAAGAGCCTATATGTCCTCCACCT